>CP135532.1:9004367-9118664 GCA_032402905.1 Khaya senegalensis
TCTGCCTCCAAAACCTGGCAATCTCTTGCTTTGTTATACTTTCTGTAGTACTCTTCCGCGCCCAGAAACTTGGAACTGGCAGAGGAGGAGGAGGAGGTGGCGGGGGAACCGCCTGTTTTGTCTTTGCATCAACACTTTCCTTGTCCTTCATCTTCAGTAAGTATGCAGCTTTAGATCACAATATAACAGGAGACCCAAAAAAAAAAAATGCAAACCAACCCTCAAGAGCTACTGATCCAACCTACCTACCTTTCAAATCTGACTAGAGAGAATTGTTTTGCGCACAAATTGCAGAGAACATACAAACCTGCTCGGTGGATCAGCTTGAGAAGAGCAAATTTGGAATGGTAGATAAGCCTAATTTTTCAAGTAAAAAATGACTTGAAAGACAGAATATTGAGCAAACGTTTACTTGAGAACTTGGACTGTCCAATGGAAAGAAAGTCAAAAATTCAATAGAATAAAATAAGTTTTATTCATCCAATAAACCCATAACTACAAGAACCACAAGGATGAGTTGGTTGCTGAATAAATAATTGAATGGCTAGTAACATTTAGGTCCCAAATTTAATTTATTGTTAACAATTAGGTCCTAATTTGTCTACATGAATAATCCAATTATCATATCTGTATGAATAATCCGAGTTTGACTGCCTTGTCTGCAAGCAAACCCAGACAAAATAACAAATTGTTCAAGTATACACAAACCAAAATGATAAATTGTTGAAGCCTTTAACGAGATATGAAGATGCTTGGTTGTGAACCTGTATTTGGGAACCATAGGAATCAATTGACTCAGTCTTAAAACTTTGGAGATGGGGCATGCATAGCAGAGAGGAGAGCAAAATTGGACCGCACGAAAGTGGAAAGGACTAGCAGTAAGAACACTTCCATAAAACAAAACTTGCAGAGATAATGTGCTCTACAATGATAATGTATCCAAATTTTGATACTTGTTAGAGAGTTAAAAAGGAAATTCTCAAGAAGAAAATTTGCAATCACACAAGTTCAAAAGGAACAACTCTTAATAGCAGGATGTAACAATTCATGCTCTGCCATCCAATTTCAGGATGTCAATCAATACAATCAGTTGAAGTAGCTCCGCCGGTCTAAACAAGTACAGTAGATGTAGGATACAGCGGAAATAGGCCTATACATAAAACAATTGGGAGTGTAAGTTGAAGCACTTTTCTTGACGGTATCCATGGACTCAATTGTCGGTTGGTTTAAGTATGCATAGTCACTCTTTGTCCACCTGCTCGTTTTGGTTAAAAAATATTAGTTCAGATAAACTTAAAACATAGTCTTTGATTTATCATTTTTTGGGAAAGAGAAGTATTCTTGATTATATCAAGAATAATTTTAATCTTTAAGGATGTATAGGTTCAACTAACCAGTCTTTTCTGCCCATGCGCTTTGTTCTTCTCTTTTTCGCTGTTGGGTGGTGGCAGGAACATTCTTCTCTGGTGTGTCAAAGTCTTCATCCTTCAAGGACTCTTCAAACTGCTTGCAGTCCTCCTCCTACAAATATTGGTGATTAAACTCAAATGATTAAGTACACTAGAAATTTTTATGAGCACATCTGAGGCCTTAAAGAATAGTAGGTGCTCAACAGGGCCTTTAACTTTCAGTAAATAAACGCGGGAAGCAACTGGGATTACTTATACCAAAAGATGGGAAAAAGACCTGCATTATGTGTTTATATCATTCATTAAGGATGTGCATTTTAGTGATTTGTGAAAGTGACAACAAATCTTAGCATAGAATTTCCTAACGATGAGATTGATGGGTAAGAACTGGTCTATCCTGCAAAGCAGCATTACTTCAAAAATCATATTTACTCACTTGATAATTTCAATTAAAAAAATCTATACCAGCAGATTTTCTGTCATGAGTAAACAATAACAACATATGCCGATACAAAAAATCATAGCTCTGACAAATTGTTTTGTAAGAAATCTGTTTGTTCCTCTGTTCTCTAGCCGGCTAACTGACAATTAGAATGTTACTGAACTAAAGTCTACATCAATACAAGGTACCCGCTCATGTTCTCTCTCTGTTCCACATTTCTTCCTATGGATCAAATCATGTTATGTGTGTGATCCAATCAATTATGAGCAACATAAACTTTTTCTCTTCCTGATTTTATTTTGTCTTATTTTCGTCTTGAGCACGAGCAACAGCTTATATCTGAAGGCAACCTAGTGTGACCATTTTACGTGCAGCCTGTAGAGACCATATTTCTTGTGGTCTTATAGTAGTTGGAGCTAGCAAACTATCTGCAGGCAATTGTGAGAAAACAGAAGGAGGACGTAATGCAGAGTTAACTGCCATTATTGTCCAACAAGTGCTAAATCACACAAGTAACATAAATGCAGCACAGGTTCTTACCAAAAGATTACGGGCCCTGATATGTGCTGCAGCCTTGATAGCAGCAAGGAGGCAATCCTCTTCATCAACGCACTTCTGCCTCCAAAACCTGGCTATCTCTTGCTTTGTTATACTCTCTGTAGTAGGTTTCAACATCCAGAATTTCTCAAGTGGCGGTGGTGGTGGCGGAACTGCCAGTTTTGTCTTTGCTTCAGCACTTTTCTTTTCCACCTTTGTTGGCTTATCTTTAAAAGACTTTTTCACCAACTGTTCTTGTACTATGCAGTTTAATATAACAATATGATAGGAGACAAAAAGATTAATACTATGAAGAGATTTTTGTAAACCAACTTCCAAGAGTTACTAAACCAACCTACTCTTCAATTCATACCAAGTGCAGTGTATTTTACACAAAGTTGACACATATTTAAGAGTCTAACCAAAAAATTTTTGAGTGAGCATATGGAACATCCCAATTCCCTAACCTCCAATTCTTCTAGCGCCAATAAAAATACCAGTCCACCTCTTTTAATCAACGTAAAATTATTATTATTTTCAAAAGAAAAAGAAGTTGAGTTCATATCATGAATAGATCAGGCTTGATATATAAGTCAATGGACTAGAATAAATTAAATTTAACCATGCAACTAACCAGCGAATTCCAATGGATGCTTGAGTTCATATCGTGAATAGAATCAGGCTTGATATATTAGTCAATTGACAAGAATTAATTAACTTTAACCATGCAACTAGCCAGCGAACACCATGGATCGATATGTTGGTTCCTATACTAGATAAATAATGAAACATGACTTGATGTTTGATCCAATAAAACAGAAGGGTACATGTCACTCACAACCACCACCATGAATAAATTTACAGGACTCTTGAATAAATTCCATAACGCGATAGCTCCAATTCTCACAAATGACACCAACAACGTTTACCAGACACTCTCATCGAATCACAGCAAAGAAATTTCTTTTTCTCCAATAGTAAAGGAGGTCAAGTTCATATTATGAATAGAACCAGACGAATATGGAGCATCCCAAAAAAAGCAAAGCCAAAATTAACCATCCAACAACCCAGATAAGTCAATGGATGCAACAAGCACCATGAATAAATTTGCAGGTTCTCAATTGTCTCCGAATAACATAAAAACGCTTCAAATATACAGAAGATATGAAATTCACAAACCCAATCAATTCGTATAAGCAAATATGAAATATCATATATACATAAATCAAATATTAAACTCCTGCATAGCTATACATAATGATTCAAGAACAATTTTGTCAATAATCAATACGTCTACGTGAACATAGCAGTAAATCGTTCAAGTTTCCGACGAGATACGAAGAGTTTTGGTCTTGAACCTGTATCGAGGAAACCGAGGAATCACTTGACTGGGTCCCATATGAAACTGACCAGGAGTATCAACTGCCGGCGGCCCATCATCGTAAATATAACCGAGAAGAATGCCACAGCTGTTGCATTTAATCTTGGTTCTGTTTCTATGAATTCCCCAGTAATCTAGGGTCTCAAAAAAGGGCATGAATTTGTTCTCTTTCTCGAGCTTGAACTTGGTGGGGTCGATCATAGCAAAAGAGATCGTGCCTTTGTTGCCTGCCGCAAAGTAGAAGTTCCCCGGATAGAGATGACTGGTATTCAAGTTCAGATTCGTCTCGCATTCTCTGCAACGGTAGATTGAAGCCATTTTGCCTAGATTTTGTTCAAAGAAATTCTGGCGAATTCGTCAGCTAAAAATAGTCATAGGATTAAAGAGGACAGATGTTTCAAAGGCGCGTTTCCGTGTAGGAATCGTCAGCCGAATTGCCGTGGCAGGATGTCTTGTCGATTTTCAAGCCTTGGAAGATTCTTCGATTCGCTGTCTATTGTTGAATAGAAAATATGCTAGACTTGCAGGCGGTCTATCACAGCGGGAGAAATTCATAGAAGTAATCCGATTTTAGGTGGTCTGGCAGCGGCGCTATATATCCGAAACCGGCCCAATTTGAACAAGGACTTAACAACGGCCCGGCAAGTAAAATGTGCGAACAGTGCTTGCTACTCGGCCAAGACGGACCGGCTTATAATTACACATAAAATTGAGTGATTGTTCTTGGCCCATGTCTGTTAACCTTAACAGATTCGTCTGGAATGCACAGAAAAGAACTATCGGGGTTGGCGATGAGGAACTTTTGGATGCTATTGATAAGCAGGAGGAGAGGATGAACGTTGTCCCTGGCGAGGTTCTAGCGAGAGTTGAAGAAGTACAGGCTTACGCGTGAAGCATTTGAGTGGGTTATTGTGAGATTGAGTCAAGATCCTAACAGTCACTTGCAGCACTAGGAAAATGATTGGTTGTGTTGCTGCAGAGTCTATGGGAAAACCTGCCACACAGATGACTCTCAATACGTTCCACGATGCCGGTGTGAGTGCAAAGCATGTCACTCTTGGTGTCCCTAGATTGACGAAAATTATTAATGTAGCTAAGAAAATCAGAACACCTTCCCTCTGTGTCTTTTCTGAACCCTGACTCAACAAAGGAGAAGGCCAGGAATGTTCAATGTCAGTTGGAGTACACCGCACTCCGAGATGTTACTCAAGCTACAGAAGTATGGTATTATCCGGATCCCATGACCACAATAACTGACGAGGATATTGAATTCTTCGAGTCCCATTATGAAATGCTAGATGAGAGCGTTGTCCATGAAAAAATCTCTCGTTGGTAGTGGCATGCTGAATAAAATTGCACCCCAAGGTATCCCATGTATCAAACGGGTGCTTATTAAAATTGTTAAATCATTCATGTTTGATGATAATGAGGGTTTAAGTCAGAAGAGTAGTGGATGCTGGATATAGAAGCTGTAAATCATTTAGCTGTTATGTTTTATGAAGATGTTGATGCAAGGAGGACAACAAGCAATCACTTGATTGAAATTATTGAAGTTCTCGGGGATTGAGGCAGTTCGACGGGCCCTGCCAGACTAGTTGACAGTGGTTATATCTTTTGATGGATCTTATGTGAATTACCGGTATCTTTCTGTCCTTTGTGATACCATGACCTATCGGGGCCACTTGATGGCCATCACTCGTCCTGGCATCAACAGGAATGACACTGGGTCAATGATGAGAGATGTTCATGTGAAGAAACTGTGGACGTTCTTCTTGATGCTGCAATGTTTGCTGAAGCAGATTTTTTGATAGGGGTATCAAGAGAATATAATGTTAAGTCAGCTTGCACCAATTGGGGCAGGAGTCTGCTCTTTGTATCTCGATGAAGAGAAGCTCAAGAATGCTCCAATTACCTAGTTGCACAGAGATGGTCTGGATTTCGGCATGACAGCTGCACATTACCCAGTCTCGGATAGTCCTTATCACTAAGGAACGACGTCTCCAAGTTACTTATTGTGTCCAAATTTACACCTTTTGCTCATCAGCAACTAAACAGACTACTGAGAAAGTCCAAATTTACTATTGAATCCAAATTTTCTCTTACTTCATCTCCAGGCGACAGTCCATCATCCCCTCGATATGGGCCGACTTCACCTGCATCACCGACGTAGACTCTTACTTGTGAGGGTTATCGCCTAACCGCTGCTGCCTATTCTCCAGCAACTTCATCATCCACTGGATACATCCCGCATCACCTGGATATATAGTCCGACTTCGCCTGGTTAAAGTTTTATTTCACCAACATATTCTCCTAGTTCTCCGAGTTATACCCCAACCAGTCCTGCCTGTTTTCCTCTAAGTGCATCTTAGTCGCCTATCTCTCCCCGCAACAGCCCTACTTCACCTGCTAACAGTCCTATGTTACCTGCCCACTTTCGTTGCATTACAGCGCAACTTCTTCCTACAGCACCACTTCTTCTAGTTACAGCTTAACCACAGCAAAAATTTTAGCCCAACTTCAACAACCTAACATCACCTAGTTACAATACTTGGTCTTCCATTTACCACCCTTCGCAGCCATGCTGGCCAAGCAGTCCAAGATTGTCACCTACCACTCGTCGTAGTCCTACATCTCAACTTACAAGAAAGCCACCATGCATTATACTCTCAAGTATAACGTTTGCGTCAGATTTGCCATCTTCAGTTAATTAGACTTTCTTATGATAAATTTTGCTGATTTTCCATACAATTAAATTACCTTTCCAACTACTCAGTGGTTGTCCTGATGCAGTTTGCTCTTCGACAGCGTTAAATTTGTCCCTTTTTTTTTCAGATTAAAATCATCATTTTCATTTTCGCGTCTCTCTTAATCACCTTAAAGCCCAGAATTCAGTACTAGCTGTTATTTAACTTCTTCATTAACCTATTTTCAAGTTGCAGCTTGTGTTTATATTTCACAGGCATCATGTTGTAACATACAACGTAGTTAAAGAGCCTTTCTTCAGTTTCTTAGCATGTGCAACGAAATGCAGTTACTAATTTTTTCCTTTCCAGTGCACACAGTACTGGGTTTCATCAAGAATGCGGCTCAGGTTCTCCACAATCCAGGTAAGCATTTTCACTCTCGTCTCCAGTGTATTTTTGTGAACGGGAAGATGCCGGAGGTTCCAGGAGAAACGACACAGTCTACCGTTTGTTTTGACATTGGCAGAAATGGCAACCAGATAGTGATTGAAGGGTATATTAGTCAGTCCACTTAAACATCGTCACGGTTCGGTTTTCACAAAAATGGAACCGACCCGATTTGGTAACAATGACCGGTTCGTTCGGTTTTTGATGCCCATCAAGGTCGGTTGCATAACCTAGTGTCCTCTATAAATAACCCCTCGTGGTTGCGCAATCCGACCCGTCGAGCTTCTCTGCGAAGCGTGCGGGGAAAATTTTCGAAGTGTCGATCTCTCTGTGTCCGAAACCAACGGTGAAAAATTAAAAAGTTTCCAAATAGAAACTGAAAAAAATTTCCTAAATTAGAATCCGAAAACTTCTTCCAAGCAAATTATATCCTACTGTTTCTGGGAAACACTATTAGGGTTTTCTAAATTCGATCGCCATGGATACGCGATTTTCTTTCTCTCCGGCGGAGGTAGCGAAGGTCCGCTTGGTCCAGTTCGGCATTCTCAGCCCCGATGAGATTGTAATTTCCTCTCGAACTCTCTTTTGCTAGCTGTTTAGTAGTCTGTTTAGTTGCTGAGACGTCACATGAAAGAAAAATAAAAAAAAACCAAAATTCGAAATCTTATGAAAAGAACTGAGTGAAGAACATCTTTTTTTTTTTTCCCCAAAGAGTGTGTAGCTGCTAAAAGAGCTAGAGTTTTAGTTTATATTTTGATGATGAGAAGAGTTTTTTGAAAAGAATTGAAGTGAAATCAAATAAACTCAGTCGACTATTGATTGCACTGCCTTTTTGAGCTGGTAGTTTTTGTTTTGTTCTCTTCCATGATTCATTGGCGACTAAATGCAGGGCTATTGTTTTTTTTTTCTCTGACTGTTGATTGAATAATTGCCGTTTGTTGTCTACAGAGGCAAATGTCAGTGGTGCACATTGATCACAGTGAAACAACGGAGAGGGGAAAGCCGAAGGTTGGTGGTTTAAGTGATCCTCGGCTCGGTACAATTGATAGGAAGATGAAATGTGAGACTTGTACGGCCAACATGGCGGAGTGCCCAGGTCATTTTGGGCATTTGGAACTTGCTAAGCCAATGTTTCATATTGGGTTTATGAAGACTGTGCTCAGTATCATGCGGTGTGTTTGCTTCAATTGCTCAAAAGTTCTAGCTGATGAGGTAACGTTACCCTTTATTATGCCTTTTAAGGCAGATATTTGTGTTTGGTCTGCCATCTTCATTTGTTCTTTCTGTAGGTTCTTAGCTAGCATCTGGGAATGCAAAATAGTATCTGAAAGAAGACAATAACATAATGTATAAAGAACTTATAAAACTGCTACCAAAAACACAACATAAGACAAATTCTAACTAGGTAAGCATGATTCATTTGGTGCACATAAGAGAAAAATTGGTTTGTATTTGTGGATCAATCATGTAGATTATTGTCAGTTTTATGCATGATTTAATTGCTGTTCAAGCAGGAAGATCACAAATTTAAGCAAGCCTTAAGAATAAGGAATCCCAAGAACAGGCTTAAAAAGATTTTGGATGCGTGCAAAAACAAAACTAAATGTGAAGGTGGCGATGAGATTGATGTCTCTGCTCAAGATGGTGAAGAACCTGTTAAAAAGAGGAAGGGTGGGTGTGGTGCTCAGCAGCCAAAGCTGACTATTGAAGGCATGAAGATGATTGCTGAATACAAGGCTCAAAGGAAAAAAAATGACGAGCAGGAACAACTTCCTGAACCTGTTGAAAGAAAGCAGACACTTACTGCAGAAAGGGTAACTCATTCCATATGCAATACACTTCTAGCTTTATTTTAATCTTCTTGTTTCATGATGCTAACATTTGCTAATTGCATTTTAGGTACTTAGTGTTCTGAAGAGGATAAGCGATGAGGACTGCCAACTGCTAGGATTGAATCCTAAGTATGCCCGTCCTGATTGGATGATTCTGCAGGTCCTTCCAATTCCTCCTCCTCCAGTGAGGCCCTCTGTTATGATGGATACCTCCTCCAGGAGCGAGGCAAGCCCCTGCTTTCTCTTTTGCAATTTCTACTCTTTTTTTTTTTTTTTCATTTTCTTTCCGTGGCTCAATGAAATTTTGTTGATCAATAGTCTAGCATTCTTATGGTGAATACAGCTCATGATATATATTAATAATTTCTGACTACTTGTGCATTCTCCCTATAGGATGATTTGACTCATCAATTGGCTATGATTATTCGGCACAATGAAAATTTGAAGAGACAGGAGAGGAATGGTGCACCTGCACATATAATATCTGAGTTTGCTCAATTGTTACAGTTTCACATAGCCACATATTTTGACAATGAATTGCCTGGGCAGCCAAGGGTACCATTACTTACACGCATATGCATAAGTTGCTTGTATATACATATTGTTAATTTTCACTTATTGCTGGGATATCTTCCCTCTGGATCAGGCAACACAAAGATCAGGTAGACCTATTAAATCAATATGTAGTAGGCTTAAGGCAAAGGAAGGACGGATCCGGGGTAACTTGATGGGTAAGCGCGTGGATTTCTCAGCCAGGACAGTTATAACACCAGATCCGACTATCAACATTGATGAATTGGGAGTACCATGGAGTATTGCATTAAATCTTACATATCCAGAAACTGTTACCCCATATAACATTGAAAGGTACATATATCAGTCTGTATTTTTATTCTTACAATTGTTTTAGATACTTTTAAATTGGAATTTTCCATTTATAAAACAGGTTGAAAGAGCTTGTTGAATATGGACCACATCCTCCACCTGGCAAAACTGGTGCCAAATATATCATAAGAGATGATGGTCAAAGGCTTGATCTCCGTTACTTGAAGAAAAGTAGTGATCACCACTTGGAGCTTGGTTACAAGGCAATATCCCTGACTGGTTTAGAAATAGTTATTGGCTTTCCTTAACAGCTACTAACTCTTGCTGTTGTGGTGCAGGTGGAGCGGCACCTGAATGATGGAGACTTTGTTCTTTTTAATCGTCAACCTAGTTTACATAAAATGTCAATTATGGGACATAGAATCAAGATCATGCCGTACTCAACTTTTCGCCTTAATCTGTCTGTTACATCACCATACAATGCTGATTTTGATGGTGATGAAATGAACATGCATGTTCCTCAGTCATTTGAAACTAGAGCAGAAGTTTTGGAGTTAATGATGGTGCCTAAATGCATTGTGTCTCCTCAGGCCAATAGGCCTGTAATGGGAATTGTCCAGGATACACTTTTAGGATGCCGTAAAATCACAAAAAGAGATACCTTCATTGAGAAGGTGATAGTAACAACAATTTTTTCACTCCTTTTAGTTACTTTATTGTTATCTTTTCCCAGTGGATACAGAGGAAGTCTGATCTCATCTTCGTTTTGCAGGATGTTTTCATGAACATCTTGATGTGGTGGGAGGATTTTGATGGGAAAATTCCTCAACCTGCAATTTTGAAACCCCGGCCTCTTTGGACTGGAAAGCAGGTTTTTAATCTTATCATACCTAAGCAGATAAATCTAATTAGAACCGCTGCCTGGCATTCGGATGCAGACAAAGGTTTTCTCACTATAGGGGACACTCTAGTTCGAATAGAAAAGGGGGAGCTACTTTCTGGAACCCTTTGCAAGAAGACGCTTGGGACATCCACTGGAAGTCTAATACATGTCATTTGGTAAGTCCTTTAAGAATTGCTGATCTATGGTCATATTATGAAGTACCACAAATCTTGCATATTCTTAGTTAGTGACTGAGTCCTTCCAAAAGATCCATCTCTTTTGGTCCAAAATAAAGCAAAGAGTGTTTTACTGGAGTCCTTCAGTATTTGTTTGGAAAGAGAAAAGCAGAATATATTTGGAAAAGATAAAAATATGTGTAAAAGGGAATAACCCAATCTGTAGTAAGCTCAGAGTTTTTGCTGCTTATACAAAGTATTGCATGAGAAGTATGGGTCAAACTAGGGCACCTATGCTGCGAAGGCTTTTGATTAATTTTAGCAAATTCTACAGCTTTCCTTTTAACCTTTTTAAGTTGGTTCCATTCGTATAGGGAGGAAGTTGGTCCAGATGCAGCTCGCAAATTTTTGGGACATACACAGTGGCTTGTTAACTATTGGCTTTTGCAGAATGGTTTCAGTATTGGAATTGGAGATACAATTGCAGATGCGGCAACAATGGAAAAAATTAATGAAACAATTTCTAAAGCTAAGAATGAGGTGAAAGATCTTATCAGGAAAGCCCAGGAGAAAAGCTTAGAGCCTGAACCTGGACGAACTATGATGGAGTCATTTGAGAACCAAGTGAACCAGGTGCCTAACCTGAATTGGTTCTTTTACTTACATTTCTTTTTTGTTACTTTTGTTCGTTCTAATATATTGGGAATCTTCAGAAACTGAATAAAGCTCGTGATGATGCTGGAAGTAGCGCACAAAAGAGTTTATCTGAGAGCAATAATCTCAAGGCAATGGTGACTGCTGGATCCAAAGGAAGTTTCATCAATATATCACAGATGACTGCTTGTGTGGGGCAGCAGAATGTGGAGGGTAAGCGTATTCCATTTGGGTTCGTAGATCGGACATTGCCTCATTTCACCAAAGATGATTATGGGCCAGAAAGTCGAGGGTTTGTGGAGAACTCGTACCTGCGTGGACTGACCCCACAGGAATTCTTTTTCCATGCCATGGGTGGTAGGGAAGGTCTTATAGATACTGCAGTCAAGACTTCTGAGACCGGGTACATCCAGAGGCGACTGGTAAAGGCAATGGAAGATATAATGGTTAAATATGATGGAACTGTTAGGAACTCATTAGGTGATGTAATTCAATTTCTTTATGGTGAAGATGGTATGGATGCTGTCTGGATAGAATCGCAGATGCTTGATTCTTTGAAAATGAAGAAGAAGGAATTTGATAAGACTTTCAAGTTTGAGTTGGATGATGATAACTGGAGCCCGAATTATATGTTGCAAGAATTTATTGACGACTTGAAAACAATTAAAGAATTACGAGATGTGTTTGATGCTGAAGTTCAGAAACTGGAAGCAGATAGACACCAACTTGCAACAGAGATTGCAACCACAGGTGATAGTACTTGGCCGATGCCTGTTAACCTTAAGAGGCTTATCTGGAATGCACAGAAGACTTTCAAAGTTGACCCACGAAGGCCCTCGGATATGCACCCTATGGAAGTGGTGGAAGCTATTGATAAGCTCCAGGAGCGGTTGAAAGTTGTTCACGGTGAAGATCCTTTGAGTGTGGAAGCCCAAAAGAATGCCACTCTTTTCTTCAATATATTGCTTCGTAGTACTTTTGCTAGTAAAAGGGTGTTGCAGGAGCATAGGCTTACACGTGAAGCATTTGAGTGGCTTGTTGGTGAGATAGAGTCAAGATTTTTACAGTCATTAGTAGCACCAGGGGAAATGATTGGTTGTGTTGCCGCACAATCTATTGGTGAGCCTGCCACTCAGATGACTCTCAATACGTTCCACTATGCTGGTGTGAGTGCAAAAAATGTCACTCTAGGTGTTCCTAGGTTGAGGGAGATTATTAACGTTGCTAAGAAAATCAAAACACCTTCGCTCTCTGTCTATCTGAAATCTGGTGTTAACTCAACGAAGGAGAGAGCTAAGAATGTTCAATGTGCACTAGAATACACTACTCTCCGTAGTGTCACTGAAGCTACGGAAGTATGGTATGATCCGGACCCCATGAGTACAATTATTGAAGAGGACTATGAATTTGTCAAGTCCTATTATGAGATGCCGGATGAGGATGTGTCACCTGATAAAATCTCTCCATGGTTGCTCCGCATAGAGTTGAATCGGGAAATGATGGTTGATAAGAAGTTGAGCATGGCTTCAGTTGCTGAGAAGATAAATCTCGAGTTTGATGATGATTTAACTTGTATATTCAATGACGACAATGCTGAGAAGCTCATCCTTCGTATTCGTATCATGAATGACGAAGCCCCAAAGGGGGAACTCACCGATGAATCAGCTGAAGATGATGTTTTCCTGAAGAAGATTGAGAGTAACATGCTGACAGAAATGGCCCTTCGAGGTATCCCAGATATCAACAAGGTGTTTATTAAAAAAAGTAAATCAACTAAGTTTGATGACAATGAAGGATTTAAGTCAGAAGATGAGTGGATGCTGGATACAGAAGGTGTTAATCTTTTGGCTGTCATGTGTCACGAGGATGTTGATGTGAGGAGGACAATAAGCAATCACTTGATTGAAATTATTGAAGTTCTCGGGATTGAGGCTGTTCGTCGGGCCCTGCTGGATGAATTGCGAGTGGTTATTTCTTTTGATGGCTCTTATGTTAATTATCGGCATCTTGCTATCCTTTGTGATACGATGACCTATCGAGGCCACTTGATGGCGATTACTCGTCATGGCATCAACAGGAATGATACTGGGCCTATGATGAGATGTTCATTTGAAGAAACAGTTGACATTCTTCTTGATGCTGCAGTTTATGCTGAATCAGATTATTTGAGGGGGGTCACTGAGAATATAATGCTTGGCCAGCTTGCACCAATTGGGACTGGAGACTGTTCTTTGTATCTCAATGATGAGATGCTGAAGAATGCCATTGAACTTCAGCTTCCAAGTTACATGGAAGGACTGGATTTTGGGATGACACCTGCACGTTCTCCGGTCTCGGGTACTCCTTATCATGATGGCATGATGTCTCCAAGTTACTTATTCAGCCCAAATCTTCGTCTATCACCCACCACGGATGCTCAGTTTTCTCCTTATGTTGGTGGAATGGCCTTTTCTCCCTCCTCTTCTCCAGGCTACAGCCCATCATCACCAGGCTACAGCCCATCTTCCCCTGGATACAGTCCCACCTCACCTGGATACAGCCCCACCTCGCCTGGATACAGTCCCACCTCGCCTGGGTATAGCCCCACTTCACCAACCTATAGTCCTAGTTCTCCTGGTTATAGTCCAACCAGTCCTGCCTATTCTCCAACAAGTCCATCTTACTCACCTACATCACCGAGCTACAGCCCAACCTCACCGAGCTACAGCCCGACTTCTCCCAGCTACAGCCCGACTTCCCCTAGCTACAGCCCGACCTCTCCAAGCTACAGCCCTACTTCTCCAGCATACAGCCCCACCTCACCTGCATACAGCCCCACTTCACCTGCATACAGTCCCACTTCACCTTCTTACAGCCCCACCTCTCCTTCCTACAGCCCAACATCACCTTCTTACAGCCCCACCTCTCCATCGTACAGTCCTACATCTCCATCATACAGCCCTACATCTCCATCTTACAGCCCTACTTCGCCAGCCTACAGCCCCACTTCTCCTGGTTACAGCCCAACTTCGCCAAGTTACAGCCCTACATCACCAAGTTACAATCCTCAGTCTGCCAAATACAGCCCATCACAAGCCTACTCACCTAGTAGTCCAAGATTGTCACCTGCTAGTCCATACAGTCCTACATCTCCAAATTACAGGTACGCCGTAATACAATATATGGTCAAGTTTTATGTTTGCATTAGCAGTGCCATGTCTGGTTATTAGGCCTTTCTTCTGATAGAGTAGTACCCATCTAAATCATTTTTCCAGCTACTAGTTGACTGCTTCATTTCATTTTGGTATTGGTCAGGGTGGTTAAACTATTATTAGTAATTTTATTTTTGATGATGTTGTTGTGATGAAATATTTTGAGGTAAGGCAGCAATTTTTTTTCCTTTTTGGCAGCCCAACATCGTCATCGTATTCACCTACATCTCCCTCATATTCACCTTCGAGCCCTACATACAGTCCTAGCAGGTAAGTCATTGCACTAAATTATTTTCATCTTTTGATTGTGTTTCAAATGCATTTATTTATTCATTTGTGAACCTGGACCGTGCTTTTAGTGATCAGAGGAGATTTTCTTTTACTGCTTTGAAGTTGTAACTGAATGATTTATTGCTCCTTGTTTTGCAGCCCGTATAATCCTGCCGGTGGTGGAAACCCAGACTATAGCCCGAGTTCTCCTCAGTATAGGTAAGCAAATACTACATTCCAAGCTTTAGGAATAAGATTTTCTGCATCATTGATTGAAAACTAAAATTGCATTAATTTGGTCTTATTATTTCATTTCTTTCTTTTGTAAAATCCAAGCGCGGGATACTCTCCAAGTGCACCGGGGTATTCCCCATCATCGACTAGTCAGTACACTCCACAAACAAACAGGGACGACAGGAGCACGAACGATGACAGAGACAAGCGCTAAGGCTTGAATTCTTGAGAATAACTGAATCATCGGGTCTCATGTTGTTTATTAGCTATTCAATTGTTTAATGTCACAACTGTATCACCAATGTTTCAGGACGAACACTAGATTACAGACAATACGGGGGAGTTATTTTGCCGACTGTCCTTATGTACAACTTGCTTGTATAATTTTATTTTCCATTTTGTTAATAAACAATCGCAAATGGTTGTCATGGGCGCGCTGACCTTGTCTATTTTTGGGTGTACGTCTGTGGAAGGAAACACTTATTGCAGGCCAATCTACGTTGACCTATTGAACTGAAATTGGGTCCGAAAGGCTGGCCTTCTTAGTATATGAAATTGTGGACGGCCACAGGGCTTCTTCAGTCAATCGTTATGCATTCGAAATTCAGACGTTGTCCGCTCTTTCAGTTCTCTTTTATGTCTCTACAATTTGAGTTTGACCTTAATTAGTGAACTCTTCCGAGCAGAAATTATTGATCAAATTGTAGCACAAGAACCAGCAGGATTGGTGGATTTGAGACCGTTTCTTGGTCTTGAATGGTAGAAACCATCGGAAACGAAGATTAAGATCCTGGCCTCCCTGCCTAAAGCTGCGTCGATAGTCACCTTTTGATTAAGCTCTCCGCTCGGTCCAGTAAGATCTGCTGGTACAGTACTTAATGTCATTAATTTTGTAATATTATTTAACTAATAGAATCGTGCCACGTAATTTTGCATTTCATAGTTAATATACAAGCTAATAAACAGTGGCGGAAAAGTTACGTGAAGTGTAGCGTGGGTATAACCGCATTGAAGAATTCCTCTACCGAATTCGTTCCTCTATATATGCATAGTACACAGCCTAAAATTGCAACTTGCTCCGAACGAAAGGTACCCAATATATTTCCTATTTTCTGGAAAGAAAACCCTAATCTTGTGCTGTTTCTATCGGCGCATAAGAAATGGTTAAAAAAGAAGCATCGGTAAGCACTCACTTTTTAAGCTCTGCCTTAAAATTTTCTTTTAACCTTGGTGATAACGTAGTTTCTGATTCTGGTTTGCACAGGCTGATTCCCCGCTCAAAAAGTAAGCTCTAAATCCGACACTCTTATTTCAAAATCGTTAAACTTGTTACCGATATGTTTTTGATTGATTTTGTTACATGCTCTGATTTATGATCTGAGCGTTTTAGGGTTTCTTTTAATTGATTGACCAAGTTTCATGGCGTGAATTGGTATTTAACTTGGGAGTGTAATTTTTAGGAACACTTGATGTCCTGTAAGTTCTGGGGGCAAAATATTAGCCGTTTTCGTTTCACAAACTGAAATAGTATTAGCGCACACTGCGGATTTATTAATCTTAGTTGAATAATTGTTTATGTGCAGTGAATAGCGTAGATACATTATGTTCTACATTAGCTGTGTGTATGCAACGAACTGTTGCTGGATTATAAGGGGTATAAAATTTATGTTGGGATTGCTATTTTTTGAGTTTGTGTTAAATGTTGGAAGGTTGTGGTAGTGGACTAGGAAAATTTCTGGCCCTTTTTTCATTTAATGTTAAACAATTGACTATCCCTTAGAATGAAAGGTAAGAAGATACAAAAGTGAACCATAGGTCTGCAAAGCCACCAAAGCATCCCTATAAAAGGTACCTATTGAATATAGAAGTTGAAATAAATAGATTTATAACCTAGTATTTGCTTCCAAACTATACGGAAAAAAAAAGAGCCTTAAAAATTGAAATTAACACAAGACCCCTTCCCAATTGAGATTGATGAAGAAAAGAAAAATGTCTTCAAAATCCTTTGAGAATGAGGCCCAAAGAGAAGCAAGAATATGAATTTTGTTGCATAACCCACTAACATCTTTCTTCTCTCTTTTCTTCAAAGACATGCCTATTTCTTTCTTGATTTGGACAGCACATTTCCACCAAGTCTCAGCCTTTCTACCTTTCCTAAAAGCCCGAACATTCTCCATTAAAAAGGTGGTTTATTGCCTCTCCATCCCCCTTATACTCAATACACCAAGAAGGCAAAACACTCATATTAAGTAGAAAGGCTACAAGCAAGGATGGGAAATTTTGTGCTTTTTGGTTCCATTATCGATTATTATGCTTTTATTGTGCTTGGTGGAAAAGTGACTCGATGTTTAATTTGATTTGTGAAGTTTATGGTTTATTCACTCTGTGGGTAGTAATTATGACGGGTAGCTTTTGTTCTTCTTGGCTGGAGGAATATGAAAATTTGAGGTATTTACAGAACAGGGCAACAACATTTCTAATGTAACCAACTGTTATCTGCATGATATTATGTATCAATTTTTAGTATGCTTTATGAGAATTGGCTATGTGGTTTATTTTTGTGTCTCTGATTTTAATGTTTTCTCTTTTTGCATTGATTGCATTAGGGATGTGTTGTCCCCATCCCCTGTGCGAGAACAGTCAAGGTCAAGATCCCGATCCAGGTCTTTGTCTAGGTCTAGGTCTAGGTCTAGGTCTAGGTCTAGATCTAGATCACCATACTGGTCTAGGCAGAGGCAGAGATCCCGTTCCCGAAGTCGTGGCAGGTTTGTTATTACCTAGGATAAGATGAATAATAATGGTATAACAGTCCCTCTCCCATATCTGACATCAATGCTTTTGTTAATGTTCTTATACATGGATGGTGTTCCCTGTTTCAGATCAAGGTCCAGAAGTCGTGGAAGGTTAGTGGTTTGGTTTCTGTGCTTACAATGACGAAATTTTGTACTTTCCCCTTTATTTCTTTGCTTAATGGTCATACTGTCCTAAATTTGTTAATACATTTGTGTCTTTTGTCTCAAATGCTTGTATATTTGAATGTTGTGACAGGAATGAAGTTGCAAATGAGGGAAATACACTTTATGTAACTGGCCTATCTACAAGAGTCACAGAAAGGGACCTTGAAAAACATTTCTCTAAGGAGGGAAAGGTTTTCTTTTTTATACCATATTTAAATACTGATTCAAGTTCCCACCAATATTTTTGTCCTCTTATCTAGCATGCTTGTTGTCTGATCTTCTTCTACAATTTGTGGAACCTTTTGTTTTTCAGGTTGCTTCATGTTTTCTTGTTGTGGAGCCCCGTACACGCATCTCTCGAGGTTTTGCTTTTGTTACTATGGACACTGTTGAGGATGCCGACCGCTGTATTAAGTATCTCAACCAGTCAGTTCTGGAGGGTCGATATATTACTGTGGAAAGGGTAATGTGATTTTCCTTGGTGGTAAAATTAACCAGATTTGATTAGTTATCCTTCTTCTTGACTTGGAGGTTTTCTGGTTATATTCAGAACACCTTTCGTCAGCTATGTTGGCAGCAATCAAAGATGATCAGTTCATCCATGTCAACTTTAGTGAAACGGCTTGATCAATGGCCAGCTTAAACAGCTTGTCAAATGCATGTGATCAACTAAACATAGCAACTATATTGCCCAACAACTATACAACCTCAGCATTCACTTTCAACTCTCTCAACTAATCAACGGACATTATCAACAACTTTCTAATCAGGATTTATGGTATTTCATACCTGGCATTAATTTAGCAGGCAACAGTCATGTGCATCTAGATTTTCTTTGTTTTTTCCTCCTTGTGGCTAGGTTTGTCTACCATCTGATGAAAATTTTTCAACTAAAGATTTTTTTAACCCTTGAGACCTTGTTGAAAGTTATGACTTGTAAAATGATGCCTTGTGATTGTTGGTTTTATTAAATGTTTATTAAAATATTGTCGTTTGAATTTAGTTTTTATGAAGATATTTGTAAAATTGAGGTGATCTATTTACCTTTCAGTCACGAAGGAAAAGACCAAGAACCCCTACTCCTGGGCACTATCTTGGGCTGAAAAGTTCTCGGGACATTGGTAAGTGTAATGTACTTATATTCTCATGCTTGGGAAACATTGTTTTAATGGGTATTCTAACTAAAATTTTTGCTACTATTTTATTTTTGCATTTTGGAAAGGTTATCGTGGTGATCATGGTAGGTATCGTTCTAGTCGTGATGATTATGATTATCGTAGATCTCCAAGGCGCTCTCCATATCGAGGAGATCATGATTATTCTCCCAAGCATTCTCCTTATGGTGGAAGATCAAGGGGGGACTGGTCCAGGTCACTGCCTCGTTCTCCTTATGGCAGCCCAGAAAGGAAGTACTCTCGTGGTTCTCGATGATGCTGTTTGTTAGGATTTGGTACTCTCATGTTATTGTGCAGATCACTTCCTTGTTCTGCCTCGTGTAGGCCACAAAGGAAGTACTCTTTCATGGTCCTAGATGGTGCCTTTTGTTAGGATTTGGTAATCTGTGTTCTTGTTCAGGTCGCTGTCTCATTCTCCTTGTAGTATCCCAGAAGGGATGTACTCCTGTGGTTCTAGTGATGATGTTTATTAGGATTTGGTATTTTGTTTTTGAAGTGGTTGATAAAACTTACAAAACCTTGATGTGGTGATGTAATTTTTTTCTGGTTTCGGCTAGGTTTAAGCAGATAACTTATGTTTGATCGGCAAACAGTTTTTTCATTGGAAGTTATTTTTTTTGTCAGTGGACTGTGCTGTGTCTCCGGAATTCTGGTGCGTAATCATTTCACATCTCTTCTAATGTATGCGGCTCTGATTGCATCTGAAATTTGGCATACTTGGCTCTATGAGCCCTTAAGAAGGGAAGTTGTCATCATATTCTTGTACTGGGTTGGGGCTCGCTGGCTGTCTTGAAATTAAGAGTTTGGCTGGTGGTTTGCTTTCGTTTAATGGTTAGTGTGATCATAGCCAGTTTAGTTTAGTCTCTGGAATTCAGTTCTAATTGTTGATGGAAGCACAGTTCCTTTGGATTAGGATATGTTTGACATTAAGTTATTATAGTTTATAATTCGCAACTTTTAAAATATAAAATTATTAGATGTTAAATATATTTGGAAGGAGTGGGTCGTACACATGAGCTGCTGGGTGGAAGTGACATTAGTACTGAACTTTTAAAGTTAAAAAGAAGCACAATGATCCAATATATCTAAGTAGGTATTTGACAAAATCAATGAAGTGGTATAATTAAATTGTTGAACAATTTGTGAAGCACAATGCCAGAGTTCGATCCGAAGTCAAGGCTCGAAGTTCCCAATCGGCACTCCAGATCAGAAAAGGAAGAAGTCATCGTTGCAGGAAAAAATTCGGACAAGGAAGGTATATTGAGGAAAATGGAACTGTGCGGGCTAGGCTCAGAAAGGAAAGCCCACTGTTCGCAAATGACCCAGGCCCATACCTTAGCTGGGACGACTATAAAGCAAAGCAATCTTCTTCCCAGTTCAATTGGGTAGGCAGTAGTTCTCGGGCGGTTCAGGTTTGGCTGAGCTGATAGCGGCAAATAATGTCACTGCTAACTCTGCTACACCCGGGCACTCTCAAAATCTGTTCGCTTCTCCCTCATTCTGTTCTCTTGCCTACGCACTCTCACAATCTATTCTCATCGCAAACCTTAAATCTCCCTGCAATAAAATCACACGCTTTCTCTCCCCTGGAATCTGATTATCTTCTGCAGAACGGCGACGTCGAACTTGAAGACCGCGTAATCGGCGATTGCTTGGTTTTCGAAGAAGGCGTATTCGAAGACCCCTACCTCCAAAATGATGTTTCCTTCACTAAAAAATCTAATCCAGGAAAACCGAAACGGAAAAGCAAGAAAAATGTTGGTGAAGTGGAGCCGGTGAACTTGGTACCGGAAAAATGGAGAGAAGTTCAAGAGGAAATCAACATGACGAAGAAAGAGAAACGGAAGATTGCACAAGAAATTGAGTTCGGTAGCCGAGTTGAGAAGAAGAAACAGGGGTATCTCCCATTGAAGAGTTTGAATTTGAAGGAATATTTGGCTTACAAAGAAGCTAAAATGTCTCAATTAAAGCCACTTGTTCTTGATAATCCTACGAGTTTTCCTGATTCTGAGGGAAGTGATGTTGAAGAGAATGTTCATACGTCTTCAATTGAGCGAGTGGAACCAAAGAATCCGAAATGGGCAGTTTACGGCCGAGGTTTGGATGATGTTTCGGAGTTCTTTAACAGTGGGAACTATGAGCCTCCTGATAAAAAATCTGAAGGTAATTCTACTTTCTATTTTGTGAAATTCATTGATGTTCCTTAGCCTTTGGATTCATTGAAAATCTAGCCTGATATTAGATTCGTGACAGAAAGCAAACATTTCATTACCACTTGTAGTTAGGAAAACTCTCAGTTAATTTTACTTATAACTACGTAATCTAGCCTTATATTAGTCCTTTTTTGGGCTGACATTTTGTGATTGAATAAGCAGGCCCGCGTAAGTTGTTTACAAAGGAGGAAAAAGTTCTGTTGAATAAGAAGCTACCTGATCTGGCAACTGCTACCTCTGTAAGTTGTTTCATTTTATAATTCTCAAATGATTCCTTCAGGTTATGTATTCCGTTAGTGATTCTGTATGCAACCAAGAATCTACGTTCATTGTTGAAGGGTATTTTTAAATGTATTATATTCTTGGGTCAATGAGCTTCTTGACCTCCAGAACCTGTCCATGTGAAAGAAGAGATACAACACCTTAGCTACAAGTTCAGTGGACTAGTTTTTGCTTGTATAATAATTTATTGTGTGGGATAAAGTACATGGGATAGTAGTTACTGCTGTATTTTTATTTCAGTAACATGATTCTTGTAGCTTTGTTGATGAATGGATTTAACATTCTCATTTATTTCTAAACTTTTGATGGAATCATTTTCAGAAAAAATGGTTACCCCTGCATACCCCTGCTGTGTCAGGGGAGTTCTATTTGGTTGATACATTGCTGAAACATAATGTTGACATCAATGCCGTGGACAAGGTGAATGAATTGAGCACTTGCTGATTGCATATATTACTGCCTTTTGTTATCTTTTTGTTGGTATCAAATTTGGCCCACTGTTTACAGCTTATGTTTGTTTTCTACTGTTCTTTTCAGGATGGTCTTACCGCACTTCACAGAGCTATAACTGGCAAGAAGCAGGCTGTTACCAACTATCTTCTGAGAGAATCGGCTAACCCTTTTGTCCTTGATGAGGTGAGATGAAACTATTTTGGCCTTGGATCATTGTATATGTTGTCAACCAGAGAATTGTGTTGAATTTCTTAAACCTGTTGAAACTAATGCATGTTCTTCTTTAAAGTTTCTAGTCATATATATATGTGTGTGTGTGTGTGTGTGATCATTGTATATGTTGTCAACCAGAGAATTGTGTTGAATTTCTTAAACCTGTTGAAACTAATGCATGTTCTTCTTTAAAGTTTCTAGTCATATATATATGTGTGTGTGTGTGCCTGGTGCCTAAGCTTGATATTGTGCAGGCTTGGTCTCAGAAGCTGGCTCTGAACTTTCCTCTTATTTGTATCTCTGGTTTTCTAATTGGGGCCTGTATCATCCAGCTACTACCTTCATTTTTTTTTTTTTTTTTTTTGCTAAGAAGCAAAAGAGAACTAAAATTAACTATAAGGCAAATGTCCAAGTGAGGGGACTAAAAGTGCACAAAACTAAGGATGAGAAGTCCCAAAGAGCAAAAGAGAAACCCAATATCCCTACAATGAAGCGTCTCAACTGAAAAAAATATACCCAAAAGTCCAAAACCATGTGGCCTTTAGATTGCAAACTCTATTAGATTATAGTTGCTTCCCAATTGAGCAAAATAAAGAAGAAAGAGATATATTTGAAATCTGCAACGATAGAAGCCCAGAGGGAGCCCAAAACTACACTTTGTCCCTGAGATGAAAAGGCTCTTCCTCAGCTTTGTCCTCAAAGATCCCCAAGTTTCTCTTAATCTTCCTCTGCTTTGTTCTCAAGATCTGCAAGTTTCTCTAAATTCACGACACCTAATTGATTAGCCAGAACAACACAACCTCATAAAATGCCCTTTTTCCTGGGTCAAAAGTCTTTCCAACAAAAGGGAGTGACAAAACATGGGCTGTGCAATTTAGATTAAAGGTACCAAACAGCTTGGATTGAAAAAGTCAAGTGGCATGGCAATTAAGAAACGAATGATTGATAAGCAACATGGCAACGAAGAAACAAAAGATTGCTATTTTCCTAGGCTCTTTTACATAAACCGCCCCTTCATCATTGTTACTGCCATTATCATTGGCATCTTCATTTACTGTTCTAATTTTGCACGAGCATTGTTGTTTTTTACCTACATTTCTTCATATAACATGATTGAGGCTCATTGATATTTGGTTTACTGTAAACTTTAATTACTCAGTTTTACAAGGTGTTTGTGTGGTATATTTAGTCATTCAGTTGGTTAATAAGTTCCTTTTCTTTCTGATTGCAGGACGGGGCGACCTTGTTGCATTATGCTGTCCAAACAGCATCAAGTCCAGCAATTAAAATGCTTCTGTTATATAATGTCGATATAAACCTTCAAGACAGTGTATAGTTGATGATTGCCTCTTATTTTTCCTTGCAGTTTTCTTTCCTTATCTATTGTTCCGCTGAAAAATGCTCTCATTTGCTCTTTCAGGATGGATGGACACCATTACATCTTGCTGTTCAAGCCCGTAGGACAGATATAGTAAAATTGTTATTAATTAAAGGAGCTGATAAAACACTGAAAAACAGGGTAAACATCAATTCATTTGTATGGGCTGATTTTTTTTAAGTCTGTTTGTTTCATGTTTAATCTGATTATAAATGGTAAAATGTGCAGTGTATGCATTTTGGGTTCTTATATATTTTGGAGGTTCTTCTTTTGAAATGTGACATACACTATTAAGATGATAGCAGTGCACAGAATACTGGATATGTTGTCACCTCTTGCCTTGGGAAAAATTTTTGCAAAAAATTTATTCCGTTCTTTCAAATCACAGAGAACTTTTGAAATGCAGATTGTCAACATTTTTTTACTGCCTTATTTTTTTTGTCAATATCATATGAAAATTCTGGTAGTTCACAAGTGTGGCATACAGTTGCCTTGGGACATGCTTTTTGTTAAATATGATAATTGTGTGTCGTTTTGCTTTTGTAAGTATTCATGACAATTTTGGCCTTTTTAGTGAATTACTTTCGCCCAATCCTTTGTGTGATTGATTTCTGTTAGTTTCTAACAGGGATGCTGTTACTTAATTGATCTTGCTTACAGCACTGAAACATCATTTTTGTTTGACTCAGGACGGTTTAACCCCACTCGATCTCTGCCTTTATTCTGGTCGGGACACAAGGACTTACGAGATAATCAAGCTCTTGAAGCAGCTTCCAAAATCCCCATGATTGCTGCAACTTCAAATACATCTTATCAGTGTTACAGCGGCTGAAACTGCTTCTACAACCCAGCATCAGATAAGCATCATCCAAAGTCACAGAGAATCAAGTTTGCATAAATTTCACCGTACATTGCATTTTCCATCCCAACATAGAAGTAGATGCCGAAAAGACAACCAACTGCTGTTTCCATACCCTGCTTTCACTGTAAAATCAATGAGCTTATTACACATGTAGTTCTGTACATTCTCCCCCATGATTTAAACTTTCTCATTCATTCTCCTTTCATTTCAATGACAATGACCATAGATAACAGCAATGCCCATCATATTCTGTGTGGAGAAGAAACGGGTGGTTGGCGAATGTGACAGACAAGTAATTTAAAATTAAATTTACTAAAATAAATTAATAATAAAATAAATAACATTGGATTGTTAGTTAGTTGCCACGTCAGCGTGACAAAATCGTCGATAGACAATTATTACTTTTTTGACTCTATGTCGATGGATCTGACCCATCCACGCTAAGCATATCCCCGCTTAAAAAGTGCTTTTGCCTAAGTGGATTTTTTAACAAGCACTTCCCTGCTAAAGAGAACATTCTGATCCCCACAAGTCGGGTTCGCCATTTCTGGTTTATAGCTGTACTTCCTTGCCTTCGTTGTTTCCTTTCTCTCCGTATCTCAGAAAAGAATAAGAAAAAAAAAAAAAATGGTTGCAGCTCACTTCTGTGTCCGGGAAGTCTCCCGTTTTTTTCTTGGGACAACCGATCAAACGAATGCGAGTCGTTTAGTATCTAATTCACCCTGTTCGTCTCCCTTTCAATTATCAATGCGAATTTGTTTCTCTACAAAACGGCGTCGTTCGCCCAAAGCGATCCTTGTTTCCTGCAAATCTTCTCGCGGAAGCTCAGCTGGCCGATCCTCCAGACGTGCTGATGATCATGATCACGAATTCCTCCAAGCCTCTCTCCTCGTTGCAGGTTATTCTCTCTGGAGCTTTCTGTATGTATGCTGATGTTGTGCTGTCGGTGCTACGCGTGCTATGGGCGTTTAGATTTTTTAGTGAATGATTTGACTGAGAACCCGTAGCTGTTCTGGAAACGGATTTTAGAATGATTCATGTTTCGTAAATCCGAGAAAGGGATGAAGGTTCCAGATTTGTTAAACAAAAAATTCATCTTCTGAAAACTATTGTTGAACTCCCGTCGAATTGCTATTATCAACGCATTTTCTTTGTTTTTGTTCTCAAGAAATAGTTCTTCAAATACATTTATTGACCTGTTCTAGAAAATTATGAAATCAAGTTGTGTATTCAAAGATTTTGTAGCTTAGAAATATTAATGCGTGTCTAAATTATATATGTATCTCGAGGTAATGCAGAAACTATTTTACACTATCGTATGAGGAGGCAAGGATTTCGAGAAAATTTGAAGTGGCAGACTTCTAGTCAATTGGTTCCCTATTCTGTTCGAACAAAAGAATCTAGAGGTGATGTTAATTCAGTTGGACAAGAGTTTCTTCGCAGATTTCAGAGTCCCGCAATTTTTCTCAAGATTTCTTGTGATGGAGACTTTCTGCTTCCAATTATTGTAGGTATATTGTTAAATTATAGCTTACTCTTTTGTTTATTTGGAAATTGATCGGCATTTTTGGGATATTTGCATATGGGTGAGTGTAACTGAATCATCTATTATTGCAGGAGAATTTGCTGTTGAGAAACTTTTATATTCCATATGGGATGATGATGATGATGGTGACAATGATGGGGTAATTTATTAATTATTATCATGAATGCTTTTTTCTTCTTCATCATTGTTATGTTAATTGAGGTTGTCTTCAGTTTATATTGATACTTGAACATGGCTTGGCAGCTGGATTGTCCTGATCAGTTCCAGTTCGCGAAAAATGTGGTGGAAAAACTTGGCTATGAAGTATGGAACTAACGTTTTATGCACTCAGTACATGTTATGGCTTGTAATTTTTGTTGATTTCATTCATTGGTTGCTTCAGTGTCTAGGTTCTATTCTAGAAGTATATTTGATTGTATCAGTCTCAATCTTTAATTTTACTTTTTAAATAAAAGCCTCAGCCCTTTATTGTCTCTTTCTAATTGTTGATTTCCAGTGTTTCAGTGCAGTTTTCTTAATTCTTCTCTTTTAGTTAGCTAATGAGGTTGGTGCAGAACCATTCAGTTTTAGTAATTATCTATATCATTAATTCTTTCATTGCAGGTAAAGATGGTTAGAATCACAGAAAGAGTGTTCAACAGTTACCTTGCAAGATTATACCTTAGCAAGGTGATTAAAAGCTTATAATGTTTCTTGTTAATTGTTGTCATTTTAGAAAACATTGTTTTATGAATTTTATTTCCATGTTACTTCAAGCTATTTATTATTTGCAGCCAGGGAAAAATGATATTATAAGTGTGGATGTGCGACCTTCAGATGCCATTAACGTGGCAAACAGATGTAAGGTATATATTTTTTGTACCTTGCTTATTATCTTGTCTAAATAAAAGATTCTTGTCCTTGCTTTGAATCACTTGGGCAGACTAGGGCATGTTTGATAATTCTTGTGTTTTGGTAATCAAAACTTGACTAAACCATGTTCCCTTGACTGTTTTGCTTCTGTAAAATAAGTCAGTATCTAAATTGACTAAGATGTGTGGACTTGAATGAAATATTCTATTAATACGTTTGAATTTGTGGAATGCAATCAACTAGTTTGGATGCACAATTTTTCCTCGCTTTCATGTATGCTTGACCTTTAAAGCCTCTTGTACTTTTCTTGGCCACATAAATGCATTACTTTCAGCATATGACACTTTCTCTCAATCTGCTGTAAGTTGAATTTTGTTCTCTGCAGGCTCCGATATATGTAAGTAAACAAATTGTCTTGAATGATGCTGTTAAAATTGGTTATGGGATGGGAAGAGTACGTGACGCAAAGCCTACTTATGATGTATACCTAGACAGGTGTTGATTGGGCTTATTTTATATCCTCGTTGTCACTATCATCTGTTTTTCTGTGACACTAAGCATGAGTTGTATCTTGTTCAGTGCTGCAGAAGGTCCAGATTCGCTAACTGAGGAACTTGATTTGGTGCGGGATATGGATATAGCTGTCAAAGAGGAAAGATATCAGGATGCAGGTAGTTATTAAAGTGACTACATGCCTTTTCATATACATTTTTGTTTGACAAGTAATGATTGACAACTGCCCATCTCCTCTTTTGATCATGTAACAAATGCTCTTGACCTATGAAATTATTTAGAACTTTTTCCTTCCTTCTGGCAGCCAGGTTCAGGGACAAACTATCAAGGCTCCGCAAGTCCATACATGATCATTAGCTAATTTTTAGGTATATCAACGACAAGCATTGTTGCTTGGCCTGCTTGTTGGCATGTCTCTCTAACTTCCTTTCAGGCATTGATCATCAAAGTTCGGAAATGGTTCCAGTATGTGTCTCTGCGGGGTTGATTCCGAGTACTTGAGAGAAAGACTGTCATTCTTCGTTGTAGCATTTGGATAAGAACGAATGTGAATCAAAGGAACAAGCTGAAGACTGAATGTACATTCAAAGATACTGCCCGGAAGACATTAATATGTACAGAATGAAGTTTGGACTATTGCCAAAGTGTGAAAACATAAAATTATGCATCTTATTAGAGCGTTTTGAATCAAAAGGAAATAAAAATGTGATCGAATTTCTCTTGCATCGAGAGAAAATGCTCACATGGTGCCCATAAATGGGATTTGGAAGTTGTTCCAACGATGGATAATAGAACAGATATGCATTCTGATTCCAAGTGAAGTGCAGAGCGTAATGCAAACGTGCAGCAACAAGTATTACAGCATTCTTGACCTTATTACTCTTATACTAGCTTCTAACTAGTCCCGGCAGGTGGACGGAAGCCTTGGAGGTACCCAGAGCCGACAAGTTTTCGGCAGTTTCTCTCCATATCCCTCAGTCCATAAGCTTCCTGTCTATATCATCAGCATCGTCTCCAATCTCAACATCCTCTTCATCCATCCTTAAATTAACAAGACGACTTATCAAAATGCAAATTAAGCTGGTTACAATTACATTCCAAGCAGTAATAAAAGCTGCGCCCGCAAGGTGATATCCAAATTCTGTTGGTAATTAATGTTCTTAGGTTAGTTTTCAAATACTAGAATTCATGGGTTAGGATATCAAAATGCGAATATCGTAAAACATTTTTCATGTCATTCAATTTAGTCCAAAACAAATAAAAACCCAACAAAAAAATACCATATTTATGCCAACATGGTAACATTATTACACATATTTATGCCACCAAAGTTACAATTTTATGGGTAAAGAAATCAATGTTAGTGAAGACTCAATTAATAAAAAAGTTTTTTAATAAGTGTGTAGAATAAAATTAATTTTAAAATTTTTTAAAAAATAATACTAAATATTTACAAATTTATTAAAATAATATTAATTACTAATAATTAAATAATTCATAATTTTATTTTATTTTTTTTTAAGAAACGATTAATCCGCGACATAATTTATAATGCGGGTGTCTCCCACCTTCCCGTGTTTTCCTGTCACCACATTTAAGAGGGGAGGGAGTTCTCCTCGCCACTCCACCTCGTTGATTTCATTTCATTTCATTTCATTTATCAAGCACTCTCTTTCCTGCAGTCTTTCCCACTTCCCTGCCCTCGCCGGTCGTCTCTCCACCGACTCGAGGGTCACGTCAGCATCCTCTGCAACGATGCTGGGACTGGCTTTATTCATGCTAAAGCCACTTTGTTGACCCTTCTATACCTTCTCTCCCCGCTTCGTGTTCCTGATTCTTTCAAAGAATTTTTTCCTTTGACGGAACTATCAGATATGACGGTCACTTTAAGCCCTTAGCCGCCGTCCATGTGACGGAGCTCGCTAATGGGGTGTTTCTTGGATGTGCCGCCCAAGTGAATTTTTTCCCTTTTCAATGTGTGGAATCACGAGTGAAGAGTGCAGCTTCGAAGCAGAGTCCAGAAATCATACAAGTTTCTGGAATAGTAGCCTGGAAAATGCAATGTCAATAGCTTGGCATTTCACAATGTAATCAAATTGCAACAGAAACAGCCACTTTTCTTTGTAATTTACTGCAGCTTTTCTTCCAATTCCAATTTCCAAGCTTTCTTGCCTTCAGTTTATAGCTCTCCAAGCAATTGCACAAGCAACTACATCATCTGTCTGACATGGCCTTGAATCTCTCCCTAACAAATATATGCATCCCTTGGAAGAGAAAATCGGCGCGGCTGATATTCTGCCATAGGCATCAACTCCTGTAATTGATATGTCAAAATGGGATGATTCAGAAGTTGGTAAATCCATTTGAGATGCAGCTGAGAAGTGGGGATTCTTCCTTAGCCTGTTTTATGTTTCTGAGGATGAAGCTTCTGCCAAGGGAACTCTTCCCAGTTTTGATAATTCTATCAGAAACTTCTCACTAGAGGCCACATTGGGCTTGCCCATCGAGGGGCTGAATTTAGTGGCAAATGCCATTTGATGAGCCATAAAACCCAACCAAAAAGGACAACAGCAAATGCATAAAACACCATAAATGCTCGAAATAAAATAAAATAAAATAAAATGTATAGAATTATAATGATAAATAAAATAAATAAAATATTATCAATTAACACCCACAATTATACAATTATGATAAAATTGTTTTTGCTAACATCAAAGACAGCATAATAATCTAATACTTGCGTTAATTCTACTCCTATATTTAATACATATTAATTACTTCATCCACTTTTTCTCTTTACATCTGAACTAACAAGTTGGAATCCAAAGAGAAGTACAATAATAACATTGAAAGTGAATGGCATTTAAAACTTTACCATGGAGTTTCCAATTTCATCCAGACAATTTTCTGATGGTACATAATGCAGCCCAGTACTTGTAAAGATGATGAAGTGAAAAATGAAAAATCACAGAAAGAAAGAGAAACACCGGTGCCCATCATTTTCTTGCTATTTGCCATGTAAATTCTTGCCATATTTGTGCCAGCAAAGTAGCATTATCGTACATCTTCTTGCTATGCCCATCTCTCTTTCACCATAGCCAAACACCCATGCTTCTCTGAAACTTCAGCTTTATTTTGCTTCTCTTTCCCTCTCCCAAATATGCATCCCATTTGAAAACTATTACAGAGATAACAAATTATTAAACTTTAACCCTAATCCATGAAAATCCAGCAAAATATGTCGTGCAAAATTTGTAAGTCTTTGAATTTTCTTAATAACAATGTAAAAACTTAGTGTATGGAATACGATCTCTCTCTTTTTTCTGTCTTACAGCAACCCCAACTACTACCTGAAAAGTTTCTTCAACTACTTCTTTCTCTCTTATTTGTGTAGGTCTCTTCATATAATATATATTTCTCTTTTCTTGTGATTGTTTTACAAAGAGTTGACAAGACATGGGATTCCATCCTATTCCCCTTGTGATGATTTGGTTTTTGGCTTGCTTGCCCTTTTCTCAGAAGCAACCGAATAATCTTTGGTCCACCACTGCAAGGTTTCGATTAGACAGAAGACAGTTCATGCAAATTTAATTTCTAGCTAGCTGTCCCACTTTCGATTATTAGTTGTGACATAATATTAATGCGACCTTTGTGTAAAAGGAAGACAGTTTCTTGCTAGAAACTCCAGCACATGTAGTTAAAACAATATTAATAAAAAGTATAGCTGGAATTCATAATTTTGGCATTCCTTTGTGTTGTTGCTATGCTTGTATTAGTGGTAATCATGATACAATCGTCATGTAAATGCAAGTAATATGAAATGCAGTCATCAAACCAGGATATGACCATTTTGCAGAATCATTTTTATGGGGGAGAAGGGAAGGAAGGGCGGCAGGGTAGCTAGCAGAGAGTAATGTTTCTGTTTAAAAAAAAGGGCCAGTGGATTGGGGAAAGATAGTCGGCATTTCTCACATTTTTGTTAACAACAGTGACAATAATTACCAGGCGTACAGTAATTCATCTATGATCCTGGATGCATTAGAGTTATTAACTGGCTAGCTGTAAGCCAACTTCTGATCTCTGAAATCTAGACTATAATGAATTCATTTTCTTCCTTCTCAATTGTACTATTCAAGCTTTTCGCCAAAACGACATATTTCATACAACTTTCCATTCAAATTAAACAACATAAACATTCCCATATTCACATAATCTGTAAAAGATAAATCGTCACTATAGCTTTTAGAATAATTCCTTCAATTAATTAAGAAGAGTTCATTAATTATTCCACCTTCCAGTTTAATTTTCCAGTGAACAAATGAGAGTCAGTAAAGGAGTCAGCAAAAATTTGCACAGTCCTAAGAATAGTCTCACAGGTATCTTGCCTCTTAATGGTCCGGCCTGTCTTTCCCAGAGAGAGATTCCCTTCATTAACTCCTGTGTTCTGTTGCCGTTGGCCTTCCTGGTCTGGTTTCATGTACAGTCTTCAGTATCACGATCATGGCCGATCCTTTTTATTTGTTGTCTTGCTTGCAGAATTTTTGAATTTTGGGGCACCCGGAAAATATCACTTAAAAGACAAATTTATCCCTATTTAATTATGGCTTTGTTTACATTTTGATGAAAATATTAATGGGTATTTTAGAGTTTTGATGAAAATAGAGTGGGGTGCTCCTTAGCAATTAGGGCATGTAGTTTTGTAAAAGGAATAATGGATTTAAATGCAATGGCCCAGCTTGCAGCTTTGGTAGTCGCGGTTTTAAATGCTCATGCAGAATTTCCTTTGCCTCTTCCTCTTTTAAATCCCCCAACCAAACATTCTCAGATCCAACGTTCATCTTCTCACATTTTCTTTCGTTCATAGTTTTCTTCTCACTTTCTCTTCGGGTTCTTTTTTTTTTTTTTTTTTTGTTTTCAATCTTTAACCTTCCGTCTTCCCTTCATTCTTTCTGTGTTTGATTCTCAAATGGTAGCTTCCATGTTCCCTTTAGGGTTCTTGCTACACTAACAGAAGACTTTCAGAGGGTATTTTCTTTTTCATGCACAGAATAATAATAACATACATGAAACAGTGAATGTGATATTGGCCTGGTTCACTCAGACCGAACCAAACTTTCTAAGAACAAAGTAATAATCTTAGCTATAGATCAGCTTATGGTTTTGGTTTGATTGAGCCGTGCCAATATCTCGTTGCTCTTTCATTACTCCAAGACTGCTGGAATGTCAATCACAAAAGGTTTGTACTGAAGCTCTCAAGCATGATTTCTGTTTCCCAAAAACTATTACATTCGATAACATATACAGTATATATATGTGTAATAGAATCTCTGTTACTACAGGAATGTTATATATATATGTGTGTGTGTGCGTGTGTAGTAGAATCTCTGTTATTACAGGAATGTTATGTGTGTAGTAGAATCTCTGTTATTACAGGAATGTTTTACCTCTACACCATGCAATAGAGAAACCTATTCCTAAAAAGAAGGAAAACTAAGAGAGAAACTCAACAACTAATTCAGTAATTTGTTTATGAAAATGGAAAGGTGATGTCGATAATCTTCTGGGACTCAGTTATCTACCTAACCTGAAACATTTTGTTTAATACTCAGTTATATTACTATAATAGTAATTGAGATTGTCACGTACAACATGTGAATCCATGATATAAATTGTTGAAATATGATTCTGAAGGGGTTTTGGTAGGTGGGTTTAGAAGCTTTTATGGTTTTTTTTTTTTTCAGACAGATCCCTTAACTGTGCTTTCTCAAATTTTCGGAAAAATTATTTTAAAAGAGCAACTAATATATACAGATTAACGAATGAAAAGAAAGAAATACATGTACCCATTTCTTACTGTCTTGCCATAAGTATATCAACCTCGGGGGTGCCCATACCCAACCATGAGTACACTCCATTGTCAAATCATTTCCTTTGCAGTCTTGTGTTTAAACCTCACGCTACCGCTTGCATTAAATCCAGGCAACTAATGAGTTTTAGTTGGTCACATGAACATGTTTAATGAATGCCATCTGCTCTGCTGGTTGTAAGAGAAAGGGGGAAAGGCTGCATTATAGTCCTAGCCCGAAAAACCTCCCACTCTCAGTGAACACATGCCAGAAAATTGGGACATAATTCTTGTGTTTGCTATTGGACGAACCTATAACTTGTAATAAAACACACATGATTGATGACATAATTCAGGGCCGCGGGGGATTTTTCCGAGTTTTTGAGAATCCTAGACTGAGTTCTTAAACCTTCAGTCTGATGTTAGAGTCCTAATTTTTAATAAAATTTAAAGACTCCAGTCAACAATCTGCGTCGGCATAAACTTAGTAGTAAACAGAAGCTGGATTGAAAAATTGGTTATGATCGGTGATGACATCAAGTGAAAAAATAAAAGAAGTTTTCATCCTCATCTATCATTGGCTTTACACAGTACCGATACCTACAATAATTTAATACGATGTTACGCAGTTTAACCAATAGATTTGTCGACGGAAGTAACCCTATCTTTGAGAAGTGCGCTCGCGCGCGCTCAAACTTGGGCAGTTACGTGATTAAGGTTTATTTTCCTGGCACGCCAGGGTAATAGCCTGCCTATTTTCTGCATGGTGAGTTAATTTCGGATGCAGCTTCATCCTCCTGATTGGCCTTAAAGATCAATCAGTTGAGTTGTCAACTCTGCATGAAGTTAGGCATACCTTGCCGATCATTCACGGGCACTCAATGCAAGCCTTTCCATGGAAAATGGCAATTACAGTTGAAGAGAGAGTATTTGTACAGTAATGTCCGGTCTGTTTCAGGTCCCAAGTTTTTCTTCGAGTCAAACCAAAAAAAAAGGTCAACACTGGGGTCAATTAATTCCATGTTTACAGTATTAATTGCTGTTAATTTTGTTTTATTCTTAATTTATATTTAATACAAGATTAGTTGAAAATAATTAAAAATAAATTATTAAAATATTAGAACCAATTGATCAACCGTCCAGATTTCCCATGAATAAATTAAGAAGCAAGTCACCAACTACATGGAATTTGGACCACTTTCCATTCCCATATATGGATAAGATTTTAAAATATTAAATTAAAAATAAACAAATCTTTTTCCACGTGGGATTTGCCTCAGCATTTTGGTCCTGTCAATAAAGACTGCAATCTCCATGCCTTCTTCTCTTTTTTTTTTGGTTAAATTGTAATATTAATTAATTTCCTTAATTCACAATTTTCAACTCACTCTGGATCCAACGGCGGGAATTTGTTGTTTATATTAATTTCGTAGGTGGATTAGCAAATAAAATTAGGACACGTGGTTTTAACGCGCTTAGCGTTGGGCGGAAGGACTAGGCTACCGCGTGCCCGCGTAGTTTTATGGTAGGGCCGAGCTGACATTTCAGGTTCAACTTTGCTTTACTCAAATCAAAAGTGTAACTTGCTTGATCAGTTTATCCAATCAAGAAAACTTTGGACGTCTTTCCAGACTCGGGACCCACTATTTCACTGGACCCCATGCTGACGTGGAGATCCCAGAAGCCTATCCCCCCTACCTACTGGGGGGGGTGGGTGTGTGTAATGCTCGAAAGCCATTAAAGAAAAGAGCATCACTTTCTTCCTTCCTTTCTTTCTTCCTCTTGTCTTCTATTCTCTCTCTTTCGATTCTTCGGAATGGTTACATCATCGTAGTGTAAAATGTTCGTCCATGTTACTACAGTTGGTTGAGTTTGTTGTTATTGCAGTGTTGTTTGTTTAATGGCGATTGAAGATGACTTGGAGAGTTGTGGTAGTAGAGTTGTTGAGTCACTTTCGCATGTGAATCCCAGGCAGCACAGACAGAAATTTGAGGTTTACGGCGAAGTGCTTCGTCGAATTCAGGAATTGAATTACGAAGAAGCGAATCTTCCTGGTTTTGATGATCAGCTTTGGCTTCACTTCAATCGGCTTCCTGCTCGGTATTACTTTAATTTAGCCCTAAGTGATCTTCGGTTTTTTTTTTCCCCATTTGTACTCTTTGGTTGGTGGGAAAGAAAGCAGGAAACTAGAAATGATTGGCTTCTACTAAACTAAGACCGTTATAGAATTATAAGTTTTCTCTCCCTTTCTCCTTTTAGTTTTTTAACTGTTTCATAATAATTATTAGTTTGTTATGACAAGATCGCTGACAATTCAGGAGTCAAATCTTCCAAACAGGTCGTTAACAGTTTTTATAGTTGACTTTGCTGTTACTGATCTCAGCATCGGTTGAATTGTTAGTCAAAGGAATTACTGTTTCAGTTTTAAATTTGATACTTGATTGGCCGTATTTGTTTTATAATTTTGTTCAATAATTTGATTCCTGCTGTTCTGTGTAGTTACGCGCTGGATGTCAACGTGGAGAGAGCAGAAGATGTGCTGACACATAAGAGATTACTGCAGCTGGCAGAAGACCCCGCTAATCGCCCTGTATTTGAAGTGCGTACTGTGCAGGTAAATACATGTGGATTTATTGATGCTTGTGTTTAGATGTTGACCAGAGACAAATATGAACAATTATAGTTGCAAATTTTTGTCGGAAATCTAATTTCATTTGTGTTACATGCATTTGGACTACTATGACTGTATATTGCCAAGTGGTGTATTCACTATCATGATAGATGGAGCTGAAATTCAGTGCCAAAATTGGTTAAGGTTGGGAACAATCTTCAAGATTGTCTTAGGTTTGTGTGGAGAGCGAATACGATAATCAACTCTGTTTTGAAAATTTTCTATATACCAAACATCTGCTGGGGTTTTACTTGAAGTATTTAGGCCATGATGACTTTTATATTTTTGAATTTAACATACCTTGTGCAGGTTTATTCTGCGAGCAATGGTTGTTCTGTTGATTCTGTCAATTCAGATAGTTCGATGGAAGAAGATGCACAAAGTTCTTATCATCCAAGCAAACAGAGGTATGGCTCATTCTTTGTTATGTGATGGTTACATTTATCATTTTAATTTGACATTTGCTAACATCACTTGATCTGTCTTTGGTGTCAATCTTTCTTGTTCCTTTTAGTTCTGGACTTGAATGTATAATTAATTTGCACTTACTTCTGTGTATGTCAGTGTCCATCCGCCACCTACTTTTGGTTCATCACCTAATCTTGAAGCATTCACACTTTATGCCAGAAGATATAAATCTGATGAGGGAGACAGTGCCATGAATTTGTCATCACACCTTTCTAGGTAAAAATTTCAAATCAGTAAGAACTATCTCTATTATGTCTTATTGAGCTCAGAAACTCCCTTTTCATCTTTATTCTTTTCTTTACTCAAAACTGTTGAGGGTTTAAATAATGTAAGCTAGAAAATATCCTTGTGTTGGCCTGTTATTATTATTATTATTATTGTTTAAATTGTTATGTATGAGACTAAGCAGGAAAATCACATGCTCATTCAATGTTATTTGCACTCTTTGTGGTATTAATTCTGTATTTTCGTGAATCCTACAATTTATAATCTACAACAATCTTTTTAGCAATTTATTTTATGTTTGTTTCTCTTAATTTCAAACTCTGTTATATTGATATTTGGCAATCTCCTAGGCCTATGCACGAGATCACTTTTTCAACCGTTGACAAGCCAAAACTCCTTACCCAGGTATTTGACAAATTTTTTATCTGCTTGTGCTGGATGCACCATTTTGTTTTTGATATCTTAGCAAATATCAATTCATATTTAACTTAGCATTAATTGAATAAATAATCAGTATTCTATAGGTTGAACACTGTCAACCTTTTGCTTTCTTACCTTTGGAAAAGAATTGGTTTTTCCCTGCATGGTTACCTTGTTGGAAGAAACTGATATCATACTCTTATTATTCATTTGCTAGACTCTTTGACGATGCTCAAATAAATAATATTATCTGATTTAGCAATCGAGGTTCAAGAACTGATGTAGGAGCTAAAATAGACATTGTTACAATGTGGTCTGATAGAAGTTGAAGAGGTTCTTATGCTATGAACTTCATATAATTAGATAGCTGATGCTGATTGGTTTTCCATTGACAAGGTATTGTAGGAGGGAGAATTCTGGGCTGGTTAACCTCAAAGTTCTTGTTTAGTCCACTTATTAGACATTGTATGAACCATTAAATTTGTAGTGTCTGAAGATGTAAAGGCTATGAAAAATATATGCCATATTCATGAATTTGCTATTTTCTCAACTTTTGTTCATTGGCATGCCATACCCTTAATAATATATACAAGACCAATTTTACAGTTGACTTCATTACTCGGTGAGATTGGGTTGAATATTCAAGAAGCTCATGCTTTTTCCACAATTGATGGGTTCTCCCTTGATGTCTTTGTTGTTGATGGTTGGCCATATGAGGTATGATAAGCTTTTATCATAAAGCTTGTTTGTAATATCATTTCCTTGCAGGTTTGATGTTTAACTTTTTCTTTTATCTTTTGACCTTCATTTCATCATTTTGTATGATCTGTCTGATTCATACAGACTTCCTCATTAGCATGTCATTCTTATAAGTGGAATAATGGTCAGAGTGAGACCTTTTCTCTTGCTTACATCAATCCTGTGCTTGACATACATGTATCTTTGAAACTTTCTAGGAAACTGAGGAACTTAAAAATGTGCTGGCAAAGGAAGTCTTAAAATCGAAGGTATTAGTTCTCTATACTACTCTTCTTTTAAAAAGAAAATGTTCTCCACACTACTCATTTTCACTACAACTTTGTGTACATTTCATACTTCTAAAATTTTGGTTCTATCACTGGCCTGAAGGGTTCAAGGTTGTTTGTGCTATGAGTGATTTATCTGATCCTAAATCAAACTGTTGAATTTCCTCTTAATTAGTGTATGATATAACCAACATAAAGTTAGCCTCTTGTTTGAATTAATTCACATATTTGTCAGCTCTAGGGGATCTAGGAACTACTCATTTTTGTTTATGCATTTTTGTTCCATTGCCTTCTTGGTTTTGTTTATGAACTTATAATGAAGTTCATAAATTTTTAGTTCCATTCTAGATGTATGTGATGGAGGTAGCCATTTTGGGCGTGTATGTATTATCAGCTCTTAGCTCTTGTACATCTCATTAGCTAAATATGGCTTTTGGCTCTAACAATCTACTGTGGGTTACATTTGAAATGCTGTTTGACTACTCAACCTGGAGCACCTATGCAAGCTTCCTTTGATAGTCCATAATTGCTTGCTATGCAGGACCAATCTTGTTCCAAACTGCATCCAGTTTCTGCTGTCAGCATGCAAAGCAAAACCCTGATTGAATCCTTTCCTGATTGCATAGAGATTCCTACTGATGGAACTGATGTCTGGGAAATTGATGCAAGACAGCTGAAAATTGAAAACAAAGTTGCAGCCGGGTCATATGGTGATCTGTAAGTTTTCCTTTTGAATTCTTTCTTTTCACGTACTGGATCTAAGTTTATTATGTCTTTTAACTTTCAGGTACAAAGGCACATATTATAGTCAGGAAGTGGCTATCAAAGTACTGAAGCCCGAGCGTGTCAGTACAGAGATGCTAAAAGAGTTCTCACAGGAAGTTTACATAATGAGGTTGGTTGGCATATATGCATCTAGTAGTGATTGCCACCCGTTGCCTTTATGCATTTTGATATTCTCCTTTCCACATAATGGAGTTTTTCTTTTCAAAGAATTAAAGCTGCTTTAGGATAATATTCATTCCACATACATTGCTTTACGTGAGAAAATTTCTGGTCTCTTCATGCATATTTCTCTTGACTCTTTTTCCTCTGGAAAATTTTCCTCGTTGCAGGAAGATTCGGCATAAGAATGTTGTGCAATTCATAGGTGCATGTACAAGACCTCCAAATCTGTGCATTGTGACAGGTAAATCCTAGTGAATGTCTTACATTGTCTATTCTAGTAACTCAGCACTTAATATTGTCTCAATATTTTCTGAATTTTGTGGCACTTGCAGGATATTATGTTGCTAGAACATAACAGTGAGTGATTAACTACAAGATTGGTAGAAAAATAGCATTTTGGTTCTCTGACGTGTCTATCCTGTAGTTTGAAATGTATTGTAGGATGACTTGCCCTTTTAATCCTCTTCACTGATTCTCCTTTATACATGTGCATTACCAGAGTTCATGGCTAAAGGAAGTATATATAATTTTCTGCATAAACAGAAGGGTGTTTTTAAGCTTCCTTCTCTACTCAAAGCCGCAATTGATGTTTCCAAGGGAATGAATTATTTGCACCAAAATAATATAATCCACAGGGACCTGAAAACTGCCAATCTTCTGATGGATGAAAATGAGGTAAGAGGATTTTCTGAACCTGCTCACAACTGATCTATTATCTGATTTTAATATGTTCTTAAACATTGATGTGAATTGCTAACTCAAGAAAATGACATATTTTTATTTTGATCTTGCTCTCCCTCTTGAAAATTTATTTAGATTAAAGCGGAAAAAGATGTGTGTGTTTGTGTGTGCAATTATTTTGGTTTGAGCAGCTTAAGAAGTAAATCACATATACTTGCTGGCAGGTTGTCAAGGTTGCTGATTTTGGGGTTGCCAGAGTTCAGGCTCAGTCTGGTGTGATGACAGCTGAAACTGGAACATACCGCTGGATGGCTCCTGAGGTTGTATTTAGTTTTGTTGTCAGCATTGTTTTCATGGGTGTCAGATCTTCCTTGTCTTTCAAGTTTTATATGATTATCAGTTTGAGTTTTTGTAGTTCATGCACCCTAAATGGCCGAGGACTGCAATTATTCTGTTGGGCCTTGCAACACGTTGCTGTGAATTTTTCAATTGCTTTGGCTTTAGGAATGCTGTTTAGACTGACATGTATTCTTTTCTTTGTATATGCTTTTAGAAATTGTCTGGTATGAACAGATACTGCAAATAGAGTAATGTCTAGCACTTTTCCCCTTTGAGAGAAACCAACACAAACCCCTGTATTTCAATTGTATCTGCAAAATCTTGCATGAAGGGAGACACTGATTATGATGCTTATTTTGTGCTTCAGTTGTAGCTACTCAGGTTATTACAAGTGGTAATTTTTCAAGCTCCATAATCTTTTATATGCATTGAAATCACATGTTATTACGTTTGTTCCATTTCCTTCTAGTCTTTCTCTTCATCCTTGAAAGTACTGCAAAGATAAAGTAGAACAATGTGGGCATGATTTTGAATGGTGAGAACATAAATTTAGTGTATGATTTGATAGAAAGAATGGGCTTAAATACAACCCAAATGGTGAAGCAGGATTCATTTTGCTGATCCTGAATCATTATTTTTAAGGCTTTGTCTAGATTATTGGGTTTCTTATCCTCGTTGCTAATTGGCACACTTTTGTTCACTTTCTATTTTATTGATCATGTGCAGTGATTTCTGTCTGGTAGTCTTAAATTTACTCACTCTGCAATCAAATTTAATGTGATTTCCGCTTTCTAATAGAGTAGACCTGCTTCCTTGGAATTTCGTTAACAGTGGTCTTGATGAATGAAGGTGATTGAACATAAGCCCTATAATTACAAGGCAGATGTTTTCAGTTTTGGAATCGCACTGTGGGAGCTTCTAACTGGAGAGGTGAGTCATTTATTTAAGGGAACTAAATATGTGTTTTGCATTGATAGTTCCTTTCTTTTAGGTTCCCATTTTTATTAGTATATCAATGCACAAAATCCATCAATCTTATCCATTTATTATTTTCATGATAATATGTCAGCTCCCATACTCAGGCTTAACCCCATTACAAGCAGCAGTCGGTGTGGTGCAGAAGGTATCCGTTTTTCCAGTTTTAGCATAAAGCTGCAGATTTTTTCCTAGTAACGTATTGCATTTCATTTGTGTCTCCCGGACCCCAACCAAAAAAAAAAAGAAAAAACCCAAGGGAGAGAAAGACAGAGAATATATATAAAGGAGAAAAAGGAAAAGGTAAGGAACAAAAGGAACAAAATTCACTTGTTTCTTAATGTCACTGTTGCAGGGTCTGCGACCTATAATCCCCAAACACACTCATCCTAGACTTGCAAAACTGCTTGAGAGATGCTGGAGGCAAGACCCAACTCAGAGACCCAACTTCTCAGAAATCACAGATATCCTTCAGCACATGACAAAGGAGGTATTATATTGGCTAACGAATGTTGGATTTGATTCCACTAAACAATCTGCATGTGAACCTTTATTTTTGTTGCATTTTCGTGGACCAATATTGCTAGATATGAACAGTGGTGATCTTTAAATCAGGTTGGAAGTAATTGTGAAGATTATCACAACAACAAATTAGCTGGCTTCCTTTTTTCATCACTTAAAAAGGGCCTTCACTGAAGTTGGAAGAGGACAGAATCCTGTGGATAACATATGTATGATCTGATCACCATGGACAACTTATACTTGCCTTTCCAATTGTATAGTTTTTAGCCAGTCCTCCAGTTATAGCATTTTATTCCTAATTAGCAGTTCTATTTCTTTCATGTTTTTGGCTTTCATCTTTAAACACCATGCTTTTCCTTACCTAACTATCCAGCATCTGTAGTGCTTGCCTTCTAACTTTTGCAGTGTGTACCATGTATGTGATTTAAGTTGGAAAACTTTAGTCACGATGACTGATGATAATTAGGAAATTAACCTTTGTAGAACCATCTAGCAGTGAATAATTAGCCCTGGCTGATGCTTTTTTCTATCAAACTAAGTTGCATTTTCATCAGTGGATAGAAGATTAATGACCAGTGACATTCAGTTATCATCACTATACTTGCTCGGATTTTTGCCTTGCAAGGTTATGTCACTGCTCGAATGTGTTTGTTTGCATGATTACATGCATACAAGACCTTTAATGGAAATCTTGACGTATGTCATGTAACCCAGTTTACGATGTTATGTTACACAAGAAGAAAGATTAGAAAGCACATTTTGTTATGTTTAGGAACATTGATTATGGTCAAGATATGGCATGTCAGTCATCACTGCACCTGCCGAGGAGCTGCCGAGCACGAACCCTGACCTGCAACCGAACTAGTGCGTGCATGCAATGCATGGCTATGCGCGATTGTCTTCTCACACATACCCCTCGTACCAATGCTTGCAGCTTAACTAGACTCTTCAGTGCTCGAAATGCCCTTCTTGCCTGTTAAATATTTGCATAATCAAAACCCAGAAAGAGACTATTAGTTTTACTCAATCAACCAAAAGTCCTGAAAGTAAAAACGTAATGGTTTAGGTACTTCGATAACATACAAGATGACCTCGGAAACTTGCTTGGATTTTGATCGCTGCAATATGTTCTTTGGTCACAGCTTGCTTCTGGTATGATAGAACTGAGGAAGCTGAACTATTCCTGTCATTAGAACTGGCTGCTTCTTCTGGAATATCTCTGATGATAGTTTCTTGACTGGGACTTGGGCTATGGCGAATAGTGATGTTTCTGTGAAGTTTTCTGTGAAACTTTCCTCTGATTACATTGAACCAATTGCCGGACATCCCCATTTTTTCGTGTTTTCTTTCTTGGCCGACTCTGTTTGGGATTTTATTGGCCCTTTACTACCCAGGAAGATGACGCGTAAAGATAGAGATATGCGCGCCATGTTTGCTTAGAGAGTGTGCGATAGAAAGAGATTGCTTTCCTTGCCTAACAATTTTCAGAACCAAGAACGTGGCAGGATGAATTACCAGGCACCAGTTCTGTGTGAGTTTGAAGCATTCCACACGGCATGCCAAAATGAAACCCAGAGATTTCAAGTTTCAGCCTGCAAAAATTAAAATAATAAAGAAATTCTAAAAAAAAGAAAACCTGTAGGGCCCTTATTAGGTGGTAACTTATTTTTCGGAAGCTGATTCGGCAACGTTTAGGAAAGCAATTGCGATCCTGGGCGACAACATTAGCGGTCGATATGCTGAAGTAAAATAATTAATACTAATTTGTTCACAATATATCATATAACGTGATCAATTTGATTTATTAAAAATTTAATATATATACTAATTATATCAAAATTATGTTCCACAATCCTGTCTGTTAATTGATAGTTATGGACATTTATAAAAAATAAAAATAAAAATAAAAATTTATTTATCTCTCATTATTACTTGACATTTATTATAATTATAATTTGTTATGTATTTTGAAGAAAGTTTTAAGCGAGATGGTTCTACCATTTAGTATAAATAATGTGATAAAATTATTTAATTAATAAAAAAAATTATTTATTAATAATAGATAAAAAAAATTTAAAATGAGTTTTATAAATTTTTTTTTTACTATATTAATTAAATAATTTTATTGTATCACTTATATTGACATAATAAAATTATTTCATTTAAATTTTTTTTTTGTAATATGAACTAACATATATAATTAAAATATCATTCTATAAACACGTCAAAAAAAAATAGAAATAGCCCTCAACTCCGGAGAACAATAACTCCACAATTATACAACTTAAGCATATATCACACAAAGTTGACAAGATCTATTATTTCTGTTTTGAACAAGTTCTGCATGAACATTTTCAGCTACATATTATGCATCAGAACGAAAATTTTACAGGAGCAATCGTCACGGTTCCGATGGAAGTCCATTCTGTCTCCAGGCAGCAAACCCACCAGCAATATCAGTAATGCTGGTGAAACCCTGGAGAAAATATTGAATTCTTATCATATTCATCAAGTTCTTGATATTTCTATTCCAACAAACTCTGATGTTTACTTCCTATCTGTAATAAATAAAATAAATAACTGCTTGAAATCTAAGTTACAGCTTTGATGGATGGTGTTCTTACAGCTGCTAAAAGATCTGTAGCTGCCATCATAGATGTTTTCCCACTCTGGCAACCCTGTCGAGCAAGGCCAGGAATTGTAACCATTTTTCAAATTTATAAAGCAAATTAAATGATAGTTTGAAGGCAGTACAATTGAAGGAAATTTAGATATAGTAACCCACAACGATAATTTCATTGTATTTTCCAAAATGGGAGGATACTTCCTCTAGAAATTTCAGGTTCTTCGTCATCCCTACATTTGACACAAATTTTTCAGAAGAGATCAGGTCCGATGAATTCAGAAGAAAATGGGAATTGCTGCGAAATACTGCAAGTAAATGCTTCATTTGTGGATGTTGTCATCAATCCGAAATGTGCTGCTACAATTTAGTAAGTTATTTTCTACATAAATTTCAATGAAATGTAAATAGCTGAAGAAGTTGTATGATGGAAACCTGATCCAAGTCTGTACATGTAAGGGACATTAATGGAGCCAGAGGCATGTCCAGCACTGAATTCTTCAGGAGTCCTACAAATCATTCGAGCTTTCTCTTACAAAATTCGATGTAAGAACATTTACAGAAACGAAGTTTGTGCTGGAGGTAAACTAATACCTGACATCCAAGTACCGGTGCCCGGCTTGAAGAAGCTCGTGTGCAACTCTTACAGGAACCGATGTTGGAACTCCGACAGCTTCCAGATTTCCTCTCAGACTAGCCTTCGTTCGGCTTTATGTATACACAGGTTGAGGAAAATTTAAGGAAAAAAAAAAAAACAAAATCAGAAACAGAGTACACGATACAAAAATCTCATCGAAGTTCAAAACATCAACAAAAATTCCGACAGTCTCAGACTCTTATTCGTACCAGAAACTCAAATTCTTACTGCTGATGCTAATATTATTACATCGCTGGTGATTTACAGGGAATGAAAACAAAACCCTGCAAGTAATGAGTTTAAACATTAAAGAACGCCAAGATAACAACTCAAATTAAAAGAGAAAACAGGGGAAGAATGAAAACAAGATAAATAACCTCTGATTGATACTTTGAGGACAGAGAACCGGAGGAAGAGAAGGTGAGCAAGTAAAACCAGGCAAATAAATCAAAGAAGTTGCTTCCATTATTGTTTTTTTTATTTGGCGTTTCTGTGCAAGAATTCTTCTCTCTTTTGCTTTGTATTGCTTGTATCACCAGTGTAAAACTCAGTATCTAATGGTTTGTGTGTGTTGTGGAGATGGTTGGGTGATTATTTAATGGGCTGCGTAACGATGAAGAAGGATGGCTGCCACATCATTTCTTACAGTTTGTTGCATCATACTCCGCATTCGGACAAATACAATGCGAATCAAAAGAGAAGAGTTAAAAGATGTGAGTATGGGCACACTAATGTTTGCATGGATAAGCTTCAACTTGGAAAGGGTTGGCTGGAGGTATTATCAGTTCTGCACATTTTTCTATGTCTGGCTCTCTTCATGTGCACGTGTCAACTCTTTTTTATACATTCATTCGCCAACTGCCTATTACAGACTTGACTCAATAAATAAAATTAATTCAAGTTTCAACCGTGGATCGAATGCATTGTCTGTTTGAACAAAGTCCCATGGGGAATCGGACTGGGCCAGAGCCCAACTGAATGGCCTCTTAAATATTCTTGGGGTTGAGGCTTGAGTTGGAGCTGCAGTTGGTTGATTTACTGAATCATGACTGACTGAAAACTGAAGACTTCGTTATTTGTTAGTTGAAGGAAGTTTGAAGTTGGAACCAAGAATCAATGGCCAGCTTCATTAGCATATCATCTCTTCCTTCCTTCTCTTCCCCCTTTCCTCATCGTTCCCTTCTTTGTCAGACGAGGAGACTGCTTGTGCTTCCTGTCATGTGCTTGTCTTCCAGGCCGACTCCAGAATCCGAATCAAGCCCTGAAACGACAACCTCGTCTTCTTCTTCTGTGTCTTCAAGCATTTCGACATGCAAATGGTGTGCAGGAATTGGGGGCGTAGGGTTTATCGAAACTGCTTATTTGAGCGTTCTGTTACCTTTCCTCCGATAAATATTTGTACAATTTGATCGGAAAACCAGAGAATTCTGCAAAGTTAGGAGCTGAGAAATTGGAAATGAACATACTACAATGACGAAAAGCACCCCACATCCACTCAGACTTGTTTATGTATAAAAATGTTTTCATGTTAGTAATTCTTCACGGAAAATTGTATTTGGCTTGGAGAATTGCATATGAATGACAATGCTTGTAATTTACTTGTAAAAGGATTTCAATGTTATTACTTGTGCATTGGCCAGGGGTTTCCCTTCCATTGATTGGAATGGTTGCATATGGGTTAGTTGCAACGCTTGGTCTACAGTTGGCCAGAAAGAATTTCCCTTTTGAAATTGATGAATCTTATGGTCGTTTGTATTTACTTGGGAGCACTGCCTCTATTGCTGCTGCTAGTGCATATTTTTTTGTACATCTTAAGTACAAAATTTTCTGGAGCATCATCTTCATACTGCCTAACATCAGTTTTATTGTCATTTAGCTTGTTTTTCATCACCTTAAAGGTTTGCTTCTTGTATCAAATTTTGTTCTTTTCTTTGCTGCTACTTATAGTTGACGCTATTTGATTCATAAATATTATGAAATGTTATTTTGTAGGAGCTCAGGTTGGAAGAGATACAAAAGATGGTGGGTATACAAGTATGTGTAGCGAGCTTGGTGAGTGCTACTCTAAGCACCTCATATGGTTCTATTCAACCTTTGTCGAGGTTAATATATTTATTAACAGATCATTGCTTCTTTCTGGCACATCCGCCATCATTTTCTATTGGAATTTTCAATTTTCTATAACACATGAATACATGCTGCATATATTCATTCTTAGAGCTGCAATGATTAACTTCCTGCATTGACTTAGGCCACACATCAATCTTTCTGTCCACTGAACTCATAAATCAACCTTGAGCTTGACTCAACTACGTACTGCAACTCTATCTATAGAAGTTTCAGTATATCAAATAAGGTCAAACCCCACTGAGGCACTGGAAAAATGTTGACCACAATTTCTAGCGCTTTTCAAAAACATTTGCTTTCATCACCTTGCGTAGACAGGTCAGAACTATTACTAAATTACACTGACCACTCACCCAATCTTGAAAGTGGAATGGAATCAATCAACTGGCATACCTTGAATCTAGCCTGCAACCCTTTCTATCTTCTCTTAGGAAATTGATAGAAGAAGGGATTCCTGATTTAATTAAAAGTGGTACTTTTGTTGGCAAAGCAGGAACTTCTTCTTTGACATCAACTAATTTTATTATGTTTAGTGACTTCCTTTGGCAAAGCTATTATTCCATGCAATTCAAGGGACCTTTTTCCTACTCCTGTCCCAAGATACCTGGGCTAATGGGTAACTGAATGCAAAAATTTCAATCTTCCATGATAAATGTGTTTTGAGCATATCTTCTTGACAAATATAAAGTATTTCTATATATTTTGGTCGTATTCTACTTTATGTTAGATTGCATTAAACACGTGTGCCTTGCTGTTTCTGTTTCTGTAACTCTAATTTTTTCTATTTTTTCATTGAGGTTGGTAATGTTTATCCTAATTCTCTTTTACTTTTCTTTTCAACATTAACAGCTTGGCTGATGTTGACCTGCCGTTTTTTGAAACTGAGATAACAACACCATCAAGTCCTTTTGCTCTATCTCTTGCAAAACATTTGCATGATATATGAGCTAAAATGTGTGAAGCCTTTTGGTGTTCACATTGTTTAGAACAAAAACAGGTACTTCCCTTCTCTTCCACAAATCCCATAAAAATAGACAAGAGGCTGTTACACAGTGAGTTTATTGTTCAGCCTTGTCTACGGTGTGATTGCCACTCTCAAGAATGCCAAAATTAATTTTCAAACTTTAACATGCTACAATCGTTATTAACATAAGTTCTTTGCCTTTTTAATAATTAAAAACAAAAGGGATGTTGAAGGTTTCAATGATGAACAACGGTCAAGAACAATACATTTTCTCACTAAGCATTTTGCTTATCATTAATAGTCTCTAAAATCACTGCTTAGTTCATGGTGACAAAATCTTGAACTAGTCATATCAATTAGTGAACATTTTTTTCTAATATCTGTGTCCCTCTCCCATCAATGGCCATCGCCCATCAGTATGCATGCAGCATACTTGTCCATATATTAGGCTTTCCATTTGTGAGAATACATATTGACATTATTTGCATTTTGGCATCAATGCAGATGTTTGGAAGTGACGCAGTCAAGAAGTTGGACTATGTGGAATGCTGCCCTGGTGGATACAGAAAAGGAACCAAGATAGCCAAAGCATGTGCAGATGCTAAAATTGAAGGTTTCCCAACATGAGTTATTAATGGTCAGGTGAGGAACCTTGTTTGTTCTTAGCTGTATGAGTGGCTTTCTATTAATGCCAAAAGTTTGTTGGCGGGTGTGTTTGCTGGTCTGGCTTAGGCTGGTAGACTCGGTTCTCGTTCTTTTAAGACTTGTGTTATTGGCCAGATGTGATCTGTATCTAATATTATACACTTAGCAATATTTCTTGTCCCCTTCTCCCTTCTCTCTCCTTAGAGCACAAAACTCGACATTTGACAGTCCGATGTTGCATGCCCAGAACACGAGGGAAAATAGAAAACATAAAATACTTGTATCATTACAATTTAGACATTCTTTTACATTTGGACATTTTGACTCTGTTCTAATCTATGAAGGTTTTTATTGTAGGTGTTCAGAGGAGAACAAGAACTGTCCGACCTCGCAGAGATATCTAAGTTTTCCGAATTCAGTCAGCCTAGTTAAACTATTTCATTAGACTGTTAATGCATGTACAGTCTATATGATTATCTTGTATGAAATTAGGTGCTCAAAATTTATGTGCAGTGCCATGCACTTTTTGTAAGAACATTTTGATGAGGAGCAATACTTTTGCCATTTGAACAAGTTATGATTATGCAAACTATCATTATTAGTTAACTAGGAGCAAGTAATATCTAGACTGGAGGATTGCAGGGCTTTACCCAGGAGGGAGATCTTCCAGACATTCTCAAACCTCATCCGATGTGGGTCTTCAAGTACCTTACCTTAACTTTGCCTGACTGTTACCTCCTCATGATTCAAGGCCTTGATTCCTCAAAGGGCTTCGCAAGTATGACTCCCATATGGCCCAAGTACTTTATCCACGAGACCATATCCATCAAAGATTTGGACTCCTCTGTTGCTGCGTTGGCATTCTATGATTGGACGACCAAGTAAACGTGCAGGCAACAGTTCTACTTACATTTAAAAAATCTCTGTTAGGTGATAGGTCTCTTTCATATTTGGATAATGTTACGCACCCACCTATCAAAACGACACCTTTACACCCAAAAAAGAAAAATCCAAATGGACGGTCCAGATGAAGCAATCAAATTTAGAAGAGCGTAACAGACGGCAGAGGGAGTGATCCACGCACGTTGTCTGATTCAGAAACGAAGGAAGATTCTTAGAATATCCTCTGTTTGGTTTTCCTGTTCTCTACCCTTCATACCAGAACCAAAACCCAATCCAATAATTACTGTTGTCCTTTTCTACATAATTGCTTAGGGAAACTAACATTCAGCTACCTATTATTTACCATAATTTCAGTTTAATCCCAAAAATTATTAAAATATTTTTTGTAATCCTCTCATTAGTAACTTACTTTTGTTAATTTTTAATTTTTAGATTTTTAATTTTAATAATTAAAGGTTGGGTAATTTTTATTATTACTGTATTAGAAATTGAAGAGAATTTATTTAAATTATTTTGTTACCCTTCTTTATATTTTACTGTAGAATAAAAGTTAGTATTGTTAAAGTTGTAGAGACATAATTATAATTATTAGAAATTGGGGGCAGTTACTGTTATTTTCCCTTTTGTTATTATTAAGTCCCGGGCCATTTGCCTGTGCGTCAAAGAAAGAAAAAGAACGGAGACAAGAAAGAAACATGAGCTCTCACGTTGTATCCGAGTCTGAACAAGAACAACTCATCGAGAAGCTTGAAATTTTCAGGATTCACGGTAGAGACAAACATGGCCGCAAGATCCTTCGCATCGTCGGAAAATTCTTGCCTGGTAATCAATCATTGTTCGGTATTATTATAGCTTTTGCTCGTCTTATTTTCTTCTCTCTTAGGTTTGTTTTGATGATCAGCTCGGCTTTTGAGCGTTCAAGTTTTGAACAACTATTTAGAGGAGAGGATTTTCCCCAGATTGGCGAGAAAGCCGTTCTCCGTGTTGTACGTTCACACCGGAGTTCAAAGAAGCGAGAATTTTCCCGGAATCTCCGCTTTACGGTCAGTTTACGATGCGATTCCCGGAAATGTGAAGGAAAATCTGCAGGCGGTGTATTTTGTCCATCCGGGTTTGCAGGCTCGTCTCTTCCTCGCCACCTTTGGCCGCCTTTTCTTCGATGGAGGGTACGGTTAATCAAAACGGATCGTTTCATTAATTACTTCTTTTAAGCCTTGAATTAATGGATCGTATTAGGGTATTGACCTTGATTATTAACTATTCTAAGCTAATTTTTGGGATTAAAATTTAATCTGCGTTCGTAAAGAATTAGTCTTATGTGTAGCAGGCTGTACGGTAAGCTGAGGTATGTGAACAGGCTTGATTACCTGTGGGAGCACGTGAGAAGAAACGAGATCGAGATTCCAGAATTTGTGATGGATCATGATGAAGATTTGGAGTACCGTCCGATGATGGATTACGGATTGGAGAGTGACCATCCCAGAGTCTATGGTGCACCCGCAGTGGATTCCCCCGCTCTTTCAATTTACTCCATGAGGTGTATCTCCTAAGGATTCCGTAGTGGGCCCGTGGGACTTTAGGTGGGCCTTGCTTTGTTTTTTTTTTCTGAGGAGAAGCTTCGGTATGTTGGGATATGTTTAAATGTGTGAATAGTATAAAGATAATGATGACGTGGATGTGATTTGCCAATTTTGCACCTATTAATTAAAGATTTGATCTCTGATTAATACATTTATTAAATATTTTTAATTAAAAATTTAAAAAAGATTAAGAGGAGATTTAAATTAATTAATTAAGGCGGCAGGGCAGGGGCAATGTGAAATAACTCTTCCCATTGGAGAGGTGGAGATCACATGGTCAGCGGATAATGTTGCATAAATGAAATTAATAAATATTAAATAAATTTTATATTAGTAATAATTAAAATAAAAGATTTTCTTATTTTATAAATTTTTTAATAATTTCATAATACTGTGGAAGTAAAAATTTAATTCTTAGGACAGAATTTCAAACGTGTTGGGTTGGCCAACTCATTGTTCCACTTTGGAAGTGCTTCCAAGTTCATCGAAGCAGTGAAACCTTGAACAATCTTCGTAAAAAGAATCTCTACTGCATCTTTTGAAAAAGAGAAATCAACTGAATTCCAACTTAATAGCTTTTCGTACCAAAGCTTTTCCTGCCAGGGAAAAAGAAGATTAACTGTGAAGTGCTTATTGATCACTCTGTTCTCATGCACGCATTGCAGAAGAGTAAACTTGCAGACCACAATTTTGAAGTTGGTTGTATTTTAAAATGGCCTCCCAGTGTTGGCTATTTGGACAAAAACAAACCCAAACAAATTAAATTACCTTGTGAAAACTCAAGAGAAATGGTTTTTCTGCCAGGCAGCAAATGCCAGTTCCTCCTCTAAGTACTTGGCGACTATGTTTGGATGTTCGCAGGCATCGCATGTGTTTGTACGTAGTGATGCAGGTGCCTATTTTGGAAGTTTGAAATGAGTAAGCTTTAGAGTAACGAAGGAAAACCACTCCATGGTAAACAGAAGCCACCCACAACTGAAAATCACAGTACCTTTCGCCCAAAACTTTAAAGAATCTTTTTCCTGCGGCATCAAGAACCTTCACAATAGTCAATCAGCAGGGTGTGGTAGGAGTTCAGTTTCCAAGCAATACCAACATCACAGAAAAGTTTACACAAGACAAGGAAAAGAGGATTGAAGATCACCATATTGACGTCAGAAATGGGTTTGTTTGACAACCTTCCTTTGAGCTAAAGGATTCTGATTTCTTACTCCCAGTCTTACTTAGAATGAATTCCTGATGCATAGTTTTAAATAATTAGCATGAAATTCTAATGAATACCAGACAATCTAAAGGAATAGAGACGACAGTGTTAAGGCCAATAAACCAACTATCCTTTTGCGATCATCAACTCTGTAATATAATAGACTTCTATGAGGCATGTGATCACGACCAGCCCTACCTGACTCTTGATAAAAGGCTTCCATTGACTTTGGAGTATTAGAGTGGCAAACCTTTCTGACATCTTTTCTGTCTATGCCCTAGAAATAGAGATCAAAAGCCTTTAGAGGCATATGATGTCCGCTTATAGTAAGTATCCGCCAACAATAAAACGTGTAGAAAATCATTTGTCTGAAATTCATCAAAATCTCAAAAGAGTTTTAGTTGCCTACCTTTCTGAAGGAATACCATTAGCTCAATAACTGTGCACGAACCAGGACAGCTCGAAAGCAGAAGAATGACAAAAGAAAATCATCGCAATCTCAGGTCAACATTAGGTACTGGAACAAGAAAAAACTGGAAGGTGTCAGCAAATATATATATAACGATCATCATAAACACCAATTTCATGTCATATTGTTTTCGTTTAAAGGTGAGTTAAACACTGCAATTGATTGCATCACTGCAAACCTGTGGGCAAGCTGTTTCCGTTATTAGCAACTAGGGAGCATAAGTGAATAGACAAGCCACATTCAACCATACCCGAAAGCTACTGTAGCCACAACAACTTGTATCTTAGAAGAAATCCAATCATCTAAAACAATGCTTCGCATTTTATCCTGCATGATAAGCTGCAAGTGCACCACAATGAGAATAACTTGTTACTGGAAAGATTCAAGTTTCATAAAGGAAAGAAAACGATTAAAGAACATTCTGTTACCAGCACCATTTTTAGAAAGATAATGTGATTGGATAGTGTTATTATTCTTGTCTAAAATTTATCATTAATACCAAATCTTATATTGATCCCTCAAATTCTAGTAAACTGTTGAGTGAAGGTATAGCTACGAATCATTCTCAAATGTGATGTTATTTCACAATTCCTTTGTTTTCTCTTTGGAGGGCAATGAATGCAAACAAAATGGGTAGGATCAAATGGTTGACTTAGTTTCAATTCTAAGTAGGAAGACTCCGCTAACATCCATCTGACCATATGTTGCTCGTAGTTTAATTTGCTGTCGAAGGAGTTAATCAGGTGCATTAGTATGATTTCATCTCTAGCTACCTATTTCATTGATGTCTAGTATTTGGATGTTTAACTAATGGGAGTAGTGCATGATATAACTTAGAAACCCAACATTAGAGGGCGAGCTAAGGCCATTGTTCAAGACAAAGCATGTAACTAAAGACAATGCATTAGCATATGAATATAAACAGATAAAGAAAATCGAAATTAGAACAAAAAAATAAATATTTCACTTTTTGAGATATATTAAAAATTAAAATTTATCTACTAAAAAATAATTAAAAAATTTGAAAAAATTTATTGAAATAATTCAAATTTTTTAAAAAATAATAATAAATTTAATTTTTTTATTATAAGATAATAATTATTTAAAATAATTTAATAATTAATTACAATAACTTTTAACTATTTTAAAAAAAATACAGAACTGAATTAATTGAATTACTTATTCAACTCATTTTTTTATTTTAACTTTTTTTAATTAAATTTAACTTTCAAAATTAACAAAATTTACTTAATGATTTGATTGGAATCACATCACAAGAATAACTAGCTGATATTAATTCTGGTGAAATCAAGCAGGTGGCCAGAAAAACTGAGAACGGCGTGGAAGTTCCGAGAGCGGCCTCACAGATGAATCATCCTCTCTGAATATCACAGTAGGCGGCCAAAGATTGGCACCATATTAAGCAGCAGCAGTCTTCGCATTATCAGAAGATTTAATGCTGTTCTGATGGCATCCGGGGAATTCATTAGATAAAACCATACTTATCAATGGCATGGAACTTATGATCAAAGTAAATAATTTCATCAAATTCCCCTGTCATGCATCGCCGTAATGGCAAACCGATCAGAAACAGCTACTTTCTCGGGAAAATTTACCCCCGTTTTGTTAACCACAACCTGATCGGTTTCTTCCTTGTCTCCAAGAACTGGGATCAGTTCATAAACTTCAGCAAGTTTCTTTACACGATAATCCAGCAAATTCAAAGGAACGGATAATTCCTCAGGCATGTTTCGATAAAATCCGGACAGCATATCCTTGAGTATGACTGGACCAAACTCTTGCTCCACCACTTTAATGAACCATATTCCTGTTGCTTAGAGAGAATTGGGAGTTTCTTCCAGATGTTGGATTGTGTAAACTGTAGACTCAACCAATGTGTAGTGCGAAATTTTCTCGAATAAAAACTGAAACGGGACCGAAATTCTGAAATCTTCTGAGCATGAATTTGCGGTCTTCGGCGGCTTGGCCAATCAGTGAGGGCCGGCCATAAGCATATGCGAGTAACATGCACGTGTATACGCAAATACTAAGCTAATTAACAAAAGCATCTGTAACATGGTAGAAGTTCTAAAATACACATACTACAAACCAGGCCAAACACACATTGCTTTTCAGTTTCACAACATTTCTGAAATCACAAATCACAGTCCCTATCTGTTCAAATTACAAACCAAACGAAACACACATGGCCTTTCAGCTTCACACAATCGGAGAAAACACAAATCATATGCCCTACATATTCATATTTTAAATTCACAGTATATAAGCTCGATCTCCTCAAACTTCTTCGAAAAGATCTTAAATTCAACACATAATGATCCCATAAGATCCAACAAAAGGAAGAAGCCAACCTGCAATCAAGAAGTTGAAACTGTCAAGTACAGAAAATAAAATATATAACAAGGAACATATCTAGAAGTTGCATATTGCAAGGAACTGCAGAATATTTCTTATGGAAAACATATCTATGAGTATTTTCCTGCATTTACGAATGTATGAAGAAATATATATTTCCTAAGACTGACATATTCACTTGGCAATTCTGACTAAGGATAAGACAATAAGTTAGGTGTAAGCATAGAACAAGAAGTCAAAAGGTGTATTTTGGAATCAAAATTTGAGCAATAACAAGTAAAACAAAAGAAATAAAAACAACAATACTTGCATCCTGAGACAAACCTAGGTAGCTGTGAGTCTGCATCAAGCATGCTGGTGGCGGCCAGAAGATTCCGGAATAGCCTACCAAAGTCGAGAGTGCGTTAGCCTTCCGGCCCTTCCCATCTTCTATGTCGAAGATTCCACCTTGCCAACCACGGTAAACGTTACTATTTTCATTAAACATCGCATCAGAGAGATAAATACTATTTCTTTTTGATCCGGGAAACTCATTTGCCGAAAAAGAAAAACCTCAACCATCGCCAACAGTTCAAATCCATCCCTGGTTTCAACCCATCTGCCATTCTCTTCATCCCGCTCAAAGACAAGCAGTTCAACCGGGTACCGTATATGTATACCTTCATCAATCCCCTCAATACTAGTTATCAGGCATTCGCGAATCCCGTACTTGACAATCAAATACAAATCCTGATTTAACTTCATGAAATGCAAAAAAATACACGACTCAATGTTGACTGCCGACCGGCGATGACAAAAGTAACTTTTAAAGTGTTACAATCGATAGCTATTGTAATGCCATTGCCGTTGACTGCATAGAATTTTTGGTTACAAAATGCTGTGTCTGCAAAAAAAAGAAGAAACGCCTAAATCATTCCATTTGTCGTCTCCTTGCTGCCAAATAGCAAGTTTTCCCCCAGTGCAGCGCCATAACTTCATTATACTCATCACAATCAACGACCTTCTCACATAAGCTATCATTCCGGCTATTGATCAATGAAGAACACCATCGAAATTAAGGCTAATAGCTAAATCAAGTACATAAAACTTTACTTATTTCGGTTAGCTCATAATCCAGTAATTTCAAAGTCCTGGGCAACCCCTGTGACAAGCCTCAAAATACGGTTCTAGTCAGCCTATCCTTAGGTCGAACACGACCATTTTCTGACTCCACAACGTTCAGAACCCATGTAGGAGCAACTTCGTTTGGATCAGAAAATTCATCAAGAGGTCGGATAGCGTAGATTCTAGACACAGAGAGTTGATAGTGGGCTGTCGTCGTGAGAGTAAAGCAAACGGGGTAGGGAAATTGTGAGAGCTCTGTGTTCAAATGAGCAGCGCGGAGTGGAGTAGGGAGTAAAAATTTAAATTTCTTACAAACAGCTCGAAAACGAAAAATTTCGTTTCTTATTTCGAGTCTTTGTCCGCTGGCTCGCAGTAAGGCAGCGGGGAGTTCAGACAAGTCAGGATTCGGTGTTGTCATGACAGGACAAACAATGGATTACTTTTAACTTGGACGGAGGAGGAAGAAGAAGATAGGTTTGCTTTATAGGGAGGCCATGCTGCCATGGTGATTCAAAACCAAAGAACAGCAGGCCATGTCTATTCACAGTTATGCTTGCATCAAAAACACAAGCAGCTGCTGGTTTCACAAATTTTTGTGGGATTTTCGAAGTGAATGCTAGATATTGCAATCATTCAAATTTAAGTTACAGAAGCACATTTTTGAAGATAGAGCAAACGAACAATCCTCGCCTTCTATCTCGTCCCATGCACGGTGCTCTTCAGCCAACTTATAAACGTAAAAGCCTAAAGGAAGAGGAGGAGGAATTCCATTGTTGTGCTGTTGGCTGTGAAGTCTGTGACTGGGAAGATCTTATAAACAGTACTTACCATGAACATGCTATCAGATGATTCGACCAAAGATCTGAACCATCTCTTGGTTTTAGTTGTGGGCCGGCTACTTCTGTAATTTGCAATGACTCGCAACCCAGAATTATAGCATCTCCGAATATGCCTACAACATAAAATTTCCTATCACAATAAACAATATCATCAGGATAAAAAAATTGAGGATGATAAACAATTTCAGTCCAGAACGCCCCATTCATTCTTCTCCAGAATGCAAGTTTTTCCCTGTCATTTACACCGTAAATGGCCATAACCGCAAACCTTTCATCTTCCTCATCAAAACAACAAGATGCAACCACTTTATGAAAATAGAGGCCTTCCGTTGTATCAAACTCAATATCTTTTCTTCTTTCTCCAGTATATCTAGGGTTAGCAACAACTTCAAACCCGTATGATTTAGTTATTTCTTCAACTTGATAATCGAGCAAATTCGAAGTCTTCCAAAGCCTACTCGTAGGAAGAGAAATTGAGTGAGGGAATACCCGATTTGGACTTTTCCAGATGCGGTCTTCTCAATTTTAACAACCCAAGTTTTTTCTGCATCTTCGTACGCAAAAATGTATATTTCATTACTAGGTCGGATAGCGAAAATAGTGGATTGTGTGAGCAAAAGGCGGCTCTTGTTTGAGCTTTCCGGGCAGGGAATTGTGAAGGATGAGTGTTGAGGTGGGAGTTTCGGAAGAGGAGGAGCTGAAGATTGAAATATTTACAAACGGCTCGGAAAAGATCCATGTCACCCCTTCTCTCGAGAAATTCCAGGATTGCTTCGAGTAGCTCTTTTGGCAGACTAGTCCAGTCGGGTTGGCTTCTTTTCCTGGTTGGCAACCGGGAAAAAATTGACGTTATCATGGCTGCCACTGGGAAAAACTGATCACGGGACAAGAAGACGACGAAGAAGAAGATTAGAGGTCGTATGGGTTTGTGACAAATTTGGTGAATACTTGACCGGTTTTATCCTTGTTGTTCCCATGGATTAAGAAATGCATTATGGATAATAGGGGTAATTTTGGAATAAGTGATATTTTTCACTTGTCAGTTAACGGCTTAATAATATAAACAAATCAGATTAAGAAGTCTTAACATATTTTTATTAGGTAAAGTCGTCATGTTAATTAGTAAATAAGTAAAATGTATTAATGGTGCGAGGAAGTGAACGTTATAAGAGTAATGCATGTCGAAATTCCATTGAAGACCTTTGTCCCATCCATCGAATAAAGCTTAAAATTCAACGCGAAATTTAGTAACACTTGATTTCAGAGAAGACTAAGTTCAATAATTGAAATGATGAACAAAGGCATGAAAATTCTGTCGTATTAGCCTTGTAATTGTGTAGGGGCCTCCTTTCTTCTTGTCAGCTTAGTAGTAGTGACTTAATGTTTAAGCAAGCTATGAATTAGGAGTTAGTGATGTTCAATCAAGCTTGTTCACACATTGCAATCACATCTCCTCTTAATCAAACCTCTCTCTCTTTTGCATTACTGGCTATGAGTGAAGGAGAGAGGGGAATGGGCTTGATGGATCATCATCACTGTTGAACTAAGCAACACTAATAATGAATGCATGGTAGGTCAAGAATTGCATATGGGTTTTTGGCATTAAATGATTTATCTTTTATATGTAAAGAAATAAATGACAAATAGTTAGCCAATACAGTAAGCTAACGACATGTCAACTGTCATTGGTCACAGCTAAGAATCAATAAGCAACTTACAGTTTACTTCATGTATGGTGGTGTCATTTTCAGAGAGTTAATTGGCATTAAAATCTATAATTACTTTGCCAATCCTTGGTATGATGTTCATTAACATTAATATCTCTTACTAATATGATACTGAAATCAGATTCAGCTCTTTGACATCATTGTAATATAGCTTGTCATCAATACGCAAGTGAATAGAATGAGTGAATGACAAGTCAACCATAAGCACTTCTAAATTATTAAATTTTGCAAGAAAATACAATCATTCTATTCCTGAAACCGAAGTTCTTTGCAATTTCAAGTCAAATTTCATTAAATTTCAAAAATAAGCATACAATTAAAATGACATTGTATGTAGTAAAGGTAGGTCTTAAGTGCAAACAAGTCATAGTTCTGGCTATTAAAATTATTCCTCCAAACACAAATTTGATAGCCCCATCTTCTTGTCTTCCTTTTGACCATCACTTTCCTACTAAATAAAGGAATTGATTTGCCTTCCATCCGTCTTTTCTTTCCCCCATTTTCAATACCCTCATCCTCTTTCCTTTTTCACGAAAGTTGATGTGATCTTTCTTCTATTGCGAGCTCATCGACACTGCCTTGTTTTTGTTATTTATACCAAAAAATATCAAAAGTGAACAGACAAGTTAGGCGGATTACACGATCACTAGTGCAAAATTTGTCATTTTATATATGTCACATCATATATTGCTTCGAATTTGATTCAACAACAATGGGCAAAACACTTTGATGGGATAGGTTACGGCAAGGTACATTCATGTAATTTAAAAGTTTTTCAAACTTAAAATAAAAAATAAAAATTTAAAACATTAAAATTTTGATAATGTTTTATTTTTTTATTATAAGAATGATTTTAAGTTGTAAAATTAAAAAAAATTTAAATGTATGGATGCATAAATACAACATAGATAAACCTCACTTTGATCTATAAGAATATGTTAAGTCTCATTAAGAGATTATACACACTCTGTTTGTTGAAATGCAATACATCAAACTAGCAATATCAAGCTTCATTCTTACAAAATTGTGTGTTGTGTCATAAAGACTATGATTTACATCGTAGAACAAGTATTTATAACATCTAATTAGTAATAAATGTTGTTATAAATCATACCTCTATTTCTATATTTCAACATTTGTGTGCTGCCTGTGAACTCGTATCTGTTTTATTTCCATTTCCTATTTCCTGAAAACAAAGACCAATTTCAAATATCAAGTTTTGAGAAGCTTGTACGAAGATATAGTGTTGGATGATACTTACGTTCAACCAAGAAGGAGGTGGCCAAAAAATTTTGGAATAGTTTGGAAAAGCTGCGAGCGGTCCAACGGTGCCGTTGTTCATGTCATAGATTCCGGCATACCATCCGGGAAATTTTTGATAAGAATTAATGAACATGGTATCAGAGAAGTAAACACAATTTTCCTTGCACGCAGGAAATTCTTTGACAGAAATAGTGAACGAACAATCATTGTCCAAAAACAAAGCTGTATCCTTCAATCCATCAATGACTCGCACCCACTGGTTTTCTTCTTCATCAAGCTTAAAAACGTTCACGCGTACTGGGTAAAAATATTCACCATTAGAAATTTCCTCCTCCTCAAAATCTTCACAAAAGATTTGCTTAACAACTAGAAGCAAATCCTGGTTTGTTTTGGTTAAATATTTAAACCCAGAGCCATTAAACTTTTGCTCAGCAGCCACAACTTCTGTGGCATTCAAAGACTCAGGGTCTACACTGACTGTAACTCCTGTCTTGTTTAAAGCATAAAATTTTCCATTGTAATAAGCGACATCTTCAAGATAAACCTCACCGTCACCAACGGCGATTTCAGTCCAATTCGTGTCGCCTTTTCGCCAAATGCCAAGTTTTTTCATTGAATATATAGCCATAATTGCAAACCTGTTATCTTTGTCATCAAAGCAGGGAGAAACAGCAACTTTCTGAACAAAGTAAGCTCTCCGTTCGCCGTACTCGACTTCAGGATCTTTTCGTTTGCGGTCACCAACTAACCCCAAATCATAAGCTACAGCAATTTCCTTAACACGATGATCCAGCAAGTTGAGAGATGGCGGTAAGTTGTTCAAGCCTGGTAAACGACTTCCTGTGAGCGGATCCTTGACTCGAACGTGTCCGGATTTTGCCTCTTCCACATTCACCAACCACATGTTCGTAGTTTTGGGTGTAAGCGACATTTCTCTAAGGGGTTGAATGGCGTAAAAAGTGGACTGTTTCAGAGAAAGTTCGTCAAAATGACAAATTTCGGAGCTTACTGGGGAAGGAATACTGAGAGTTACGTTCGGAGACGAGGCTTCCTGGGGCGATGGAATTGTGTGTCGAAGCTTGTTACAAACTGCTCGGAGAACAAGAGTTTCGCTTCTGGTGAGGTGTTTTGTAATGGACAAAATCAAATCTTTTGGAAGATTTGTCCAATCAGGATTGGTATTTTCCATGGCTTGCCAAAAAAAAACAATTTCTACTCTAAAGCTTAGAAGAAGAGAATCGAGAACAATTCAGATGAGGGTTTATGGGAAATTTCCGGGATTGCTTAGCAGAGTTTTATATGCAATGATTTATGCTACAATGGCAATTTTGGTAAAATAAATTGATGGATTAAAATTAAGGAAAGTGGGTTAAAGAATTAAAGCACTTTGGCAGGATCGAAGTAAATCTTACGAGTCTAAAAGCCAATTATGATTACGTAGTCATCCTAGGTTGTAGACTTTTATTGCGTACAATGAAGGGGAAATTACAAGAGATTGAAATTCTTTTTTAATTTTATATTTTTAATTTAAATAGATATAATAATTTATATAATTATTAATAAATAATTTAAATTATATTTTAAAAATTTTAATTTATTTTATAAAATATAAATTAATTTATAAAATTTATTAAAATATAATTTAAATTATTTATTTCTACTTATAAATTAAGAGATGAAATTTATCCAATTTTGATTGGACATTTGGAAGCATTTCACTTTAGACCTTAACCTTTTGTGAGACTACATTTTAGTCTACACCTTTAGTCTTTATCTCATTTTAGTCCCTAAAACGAAATTATGTTAAATCCATCTAATGGGTGAATAGTAATTAATTGCCTTCATGAGACTAACTTAAATAACATGTTTTGTTCAAAGTGTGTATGAATTAATACAATATCATCTTCTCATGTTATGAATTGAGATATCCTATGTACACTTCAAATAACGTTTATTCTCATGTACATTTCATATAATCATCCTACATTACAAGGTATTTAGTACATCAGGTGTAAAAAAAAGATTTTTTTTAATCTAATTTAGCGAATTTAATAAAAGGGAATTAATGCCCATTTGTTGTTGCTGTGAAAAAGTTTAGATTGAATTTGTGTTTTGTTATAATAATTTAAGCTATTTATTTTATAATTTGGAAAGTTCTAACAACAAACTTTTAGAAGTATAGAAGGGTTTCACTTTAAAATAAGATATAAAATATTAGAGATTTTTGTGATCTAATCCAAGTTATCAACTAAAGTGTTATTTCATAAAATATGAGGGACTAAAGAAATTTTCTCTTAAAAATTTGATGCCATCCTTTGAGTGAAGTTCCAATTTCAATGGGAAAATTCACAGATGCTTGATTTGAAAGAAGACTAAAGGCAATAAAATGGTGTGAAAAAAAGATGGGAAATTAGGGAATCTAATAGTGGGAATAGGATATTGAGTTGTCTCATGTGGCAGCCTTAGCTAGTGAGATAAATAATGTCATCCTTGTAGGGGCCGCCTTCTCTTGTCGCCTTAGGGTTTTTTCATGATTTATGCGTCAAATGAATTAGACCTGAGTGATGTTATATCATGCATTCGCCACCCATCACATCCTCCCATGCTCTCTCTTGTATACAAAATTTGAGCAGTTATTGCTTGTTTGTGATGCGGGATTGCATAGTGTATAATCATGAAGTATTATGAAAACTTTTTACCAATTTCAAAGTCGATTTGTATTTATTTGGATTTCAACGAGAGATTGTACTGGACAAAGTGCACTCAGAAACGCACTAGCATGATCCCTGAGTGTGCTTTCTATTTTCTGTACAAGTGTCTCGTATTTTCTTGTTGCAGGTCACTTCATATTGATGTTTTTGGTCAAGTAATTGAGCTTTCAAATAGGTTCGTCAGAGATTTTTCGAGAAGTTTTGTTGTCTTCATCCTTGTAGTGAAGGTTCAAGATAGAGATGATCCACATTCCATGGGGAAGCAGCTGAAAGACTCATGGATCTGAAAAGAGATGAAATGGCATGTTGGCTAAAAGCACACAGAATTGACACTTGCAGAGGATAGATGAATCATAAGGTTTTGTATTTAGAATCATTCTCTTTCAAGACAATTGATCGAAAGTGAAAAAGAAGATGGGTAAAGAGTAAATAAAGGAGAATGCTCTTCCAAATTTGTGGCCAAAGAGGCAAGAAATCGCATATAAATTGACAACCCACATATCGTAATGATTTCCATTTTGGTATTATTATTAATATTTTGCAGCCAAGCTGTGATTAAGTTACTGTTTTGCACTTTCTTATGTCAAAAAATGCGGCCGTCGAGACGCCACACTTTTAGCTCATACAAAAGCTACAACTTCATGTGCAACAAGCTGGCACATGTTATTGAAACTACTGCTAAGATAGAGATTTCCTTCTGTATTATCGAGGCATAAGTGGTATAAAGTTACTGCAACACACAATCTCTAATTGATCAATTAACCTCTGCCAGCCGACTAAAATTTACAGGTTTGACGAATCTTTCATATCCTCCGAAGAAACTTAGTGCTACCAATTGGGAAGTTCTCTGAGTTGGATGGAATCTGTCCCAGAACAAATACGCATCACGCGTTGCACAAACATTTGCTGCCATTTGATTGCATGGGTAAGTTGCGTTCCCGCAGCAAGCACTTTCTGTTTCCTTGAGGCCTGTGAAATTGTTCGGAAAATTAATCCGAATTATTATAGTTGCTTTGTTAACGGTAAATAATTTGAAGATGATAATTTATTACCAAAGACCAAAGGATCTTGAATGAGAGTCACGGTCATTTCAAATGAATTTCCCAGAGAGTACTCCATTCCTTTGAGTTCTGAGCTCAGCTGTTGTAAGAGATTCTCAGTAGCATTGTGGAATTTTATAGCAAAATCGTTTGCGTCATTAAGACAGTCACTACCATTGTAATAACGTTCAGCTGGACAGCAACCGACTGCTGGAACGCTTATTATGCCGAATTTTCGGGCTCCCAGATCGTATAGACACTGCATAATACCTATTAATGATACGATTTCTTTTTTCAATAGAAAGGAAAAATAACATAAATTAAAGATGGAGGAATTAACCTTTAAATGGCTGCGGTAGGTGGACTGGAGGGTGGTCAAGAACTCAGGAGATAAAATTCCCCCGGAACGCTGCGTTTCAAAGATATCGTTGCTTCCAGAACTAATTATAAACAATGATTTAGAAAGCATAGTACAAGTGGTTTCTGGACCTTTCATCTTTGTGATATTGGCACGGACAGTCGAAAATAGCTTGATCTGCTCTTTCAATGACATAGAATTGTTCTGTAATTGTGTAACAAGGAGGTGTCATTGTCAAACCTTGTTGCTTTCATGAACACTCATAATTAGCATTGTTTACAATTCAAAGAGTTATGTCTGCCACTTCTCCATCTTTTCATGTTTAGTTTTTTAAATTAATGGTGGTTTCCAGAAATATATAGCTTACAAATTGAAGTCCAGTACTGTCGAGAATTCCAGACCCCCCAGAAGCAAAGTTGGCACCTCGAAGTATACTTTTCTCGAAACTTGATGAATCGTTGAGAAGAGCCAAAAATGGCAGCGGACTACTCTCGTAACCGAACAGCTTCACTGTTTCAATCCAACATTAAAAAGACCAAAAAAAAAAAAAAAAGAATCATTTGAATTCCTGATGATCAGGCAGTAGTACTAGTAGCGATTGAATTGTGCATGTATATACCAATTTCGTCGGCTGTGTTATAGCCATTGCTAAACCTTCCAGTTGGTATAGAGTGAGGATAATCAATTCCATTGGGAGGGAAACCTGCCTTGATTTCTTGGCTAACATTCAAGAAATTGTTAGTGCCCACATCCAAAGTTGAGTCACCGAATAAGAATACTGCTGCTGGCATATCTGCACTCGCAGAATACTGCAAGACTACAATGAAAATACAAGGTAATAACCACGAATCTTTGAACCTGTTTGCCATGAGAAAACTAAATAGACCCAAGTTTTGATTGATTGATATCTATGTGATTTTCACTTACCCTTCAGGTGGCCCTAATTTATAACACAAATGTGAAGAATAAAAAAAATGGGGTGTGTGGTAGGGATGATTCTGTCATTGTTGGTTCCAACCTGTAATTAATTAAACTAGGACTTCGGCGGATAGCCCTAGTTGTAATACTACCAGGATCATTTAACTAGTTTGTTCAATGCTCCAGACAAATGCATGTGTTCTTGCACAAGCTATAATTAATTAAGCAATATTCCTTTAGTATTAATATCATCGAAGACACGAAATCTTTAAACTGAACATCCTATGAAACATCATCATTTAGTTGTCTTCTTTTTTTTATCTTTTTCATTCTCATAATATTTTTTAATTTTTTGATTCTCTTTTTAACTCATCAAATCTCTAAATAAAAAATAACTGTATACAAACAAATTCAGTACATCTTAAAAGTGTAAAATTATAATTAATTTATTTTAAATTAAATAATTTTTAAATAATTTTAAATTTTATTATTTTTAATACAGACAAGTCGAGATGCCCGCACAAGTAACATTTTAGTGCAAAGTATTTTTTTTCGGAAAGATTTTGAGGCGACGCGTGCAGCCTTGGGGAAATCGTCTTTCGTGGAGATCCTGTCAATATAATTGAAGTCATAGTTATGAACGATACGATGTCAGTTGTTATCGGCCTGATCTTGAAGCTTTGAGTATTTTTACCATATGGCCTCGAGCAATGAATTGTTGGTCCCCTTAGTAACTTCGCATTTGTTTGTTCTTGTTCCAAATTAATCAAACTTCAAGTAATTTGCCGTTCCTGTTTGTTTCACTTGACAATTTAGATTTCTCCTGGTTAGGCTCACTAGCCACTATAGGAATGAGCTAGATATTTGATTAGTTAAAATTTTAAAATTTAATTTAAAATTAATGTTTAAATTTAAAATAACTGTAAATTTTTTAAATATAATAATAGACTTAAAATATGACTCAAATTATAATATTCAATTTAAATTTAATATTAGTATAAAATACTCTTTTTGGACCTAACATTAAATTTTAAATGTGATTGAATTTAGTTAAAAAAATTAGTTAAATATTTTTTAAAATTAAGCTGAGTAAGTTCATTTCATGATCATAAGTAAATTTTTAAAGTTTTTAAATTGATTGTTTTTGTTTGATTTAAGAAAATTAGTTTGACTTACTCAGTTATATTATTTATAATTTATCTTATAAAAAATGAGAGTTTACATAAAAGTGCGAAGAGAAAAAAATTGTCGCATGGAGATTAAGTGGATAGAGGAACAAAAATTAAAAAAAAGGGAAGCAGAGAAATAACGAGAAAAAGAGATGGAAAAAAAATAAAAGAAAGAAAATAAAATCTTATTTATTAGAGAAAAAATTATTATTTTTTTATTAAGAGATATAATAAATGTAAAATTATCTTTTAACTAATGAATTTTTGTAAATTTTTTTATGACACCACTTTCTAATCTCTAAATTTTATAAAGATAAATTTTTATATTAATAATATTGATAAAAATTATATTTTATAAAAAATTTTAAAATAAAATTATTTTATCGTATTAATTATGATGATTTTAATTAATAAAAAATAAATATATTTATTAATGTAAATTTAAAAAAAAGTCAAATAAATTCTATTATTTAATTAAAAAAATTAGATAAATTTCATTGTATCAAATATAATTAAATAATTTTACTTAAATTTTTTTTTCATACTTTAAAAAATTAACCTTTTAAAATTTACAACTCCTCAAAATATAAGTCTCTCAACACAAACTACATGTTTCGAAATCTTGAAAATTGGATTCTTTTAAGTTTAAGCCCCTCTAATCACCTATTAGAAAACTTCAAACACCAACATATTGGCATATATTCAATTAACAATATTAATTGAAATACTTTATGATTCTAATTAAGAATCATGCACATTAACAACAGTTATGTGTGCGTGTTTATGTCTTATATGACAAAAAAAACCAAACACGTACGGACATTTTAGCAAACAATGCCCCTTCTAACAAGCTATCGTTTAAAATACAGTAAGCATGCATCACCTACTTCATATTTTTCAAAGAATCCACTTTAAGACAAATTACTCTCAGGATTTGAATCTCAGGCCAGCCCAGCTTCCAATTCTTTCAATTTTTAATTACTTAATTAATAAATTAATCAATTAAGCACTAATAATTCTTTTTTATTGTTTAATATTTTATTAAGTAGGAGTACAAAACGCACCGTCCAGGGAACATGGTGAGGTCAGTGGGACCCACACTATCCGAAGAGTTAGGTGTGTTGACTTTCTGGTTTGACTTGTTGAAACATACGGTTGATTGTTGGATGTGCAATGACTGGTCCATTATTCCATACTTAATCCATCAACTTTTGCTCCATGGGCTTGGACTGAAAAGCCCATACTGCCAATAGTTAGGAGAAAATATAAAATAATGAAAATAATTCGGTGCAGCAGGATCTAGAATATTCTGATTGCGCTTAGAATGCGCAATGCGTACATATGGTAGTTTCAGAGTTGTTTGGCCATACAGGAGAGTTTCTCGTACTCCCCTTGTTGAATTCCGTCTCTGTTTCTTTCTCTGTTCTGATTATTGGTTTCATATTAGCTAAATCGGGTTGTTATTATCTGTTTTTTTTCCCGTCACTTTCTCGAGAAAACAGTAAAAAGAAAAAAAAAAAAAGAGTTTGAACAAAAGAAGAACAAAACACTTCGAGAAACATTTTCTTATCTAATCATCTGATGCAGCAACAATAGAGACAACAGTAGCAATTACTGTTTCTGTTTGTTAGTTAAATGAGCTGATACTAATTCTTCAATTTGACGACGATGTTGTCAGCTGATTGTCGGCCCGTCCGCGACTCATGTGCTCGAGTTGTCGACCGATGCTACCGTTTATTTCCTTGCCTCTCGGATCCAGGTGCGTGGGTTTTGTAATTTATTCTGTTGTGATATTCTGTTTGGTTCCCCATAGAAACTGTAGGAAAATGGAAATGGAAAAAAAATAATCGTCTTTTTAAGTTGTAAATTACTTTTTTAGTTGTGTTTTGAGCTTCCGAAAGACAGAAATGTTGACCTTCTTTTGTGTAGTGTAATTCATTTTATTTCGAATTTTGTTTTGATTTAAGTATATATCAGCGCAACTTTCTGTTTGGTTTCCGATAAAATCTGAACGAAAGTGGAAAATAGAAAAATTATCTTTGCGGTTAATAACTCATTGAACTTCCGAGATACGAATAACCCTTTTTTTTTCATCGAAATGTAAAAAATGCCTTTTTTGCTTGTAGTTCATTCTACTTTACAGTCTTCTTTTTTTTTTTTTTGTTGGTTCTTGTAAATTAATCGGGGCTTTTGATTGTTGATTATAGCTCGGAGATCGTCGTTGGGTTTAAAAGCGGCATTGGTGACGCTGCATGTTGTATTTGTGGGTGTTCTATTTCTTTTTGATACAGATTTGATAGAAAAAACAAAGCATGAACCATGGTATGTATAAGTTTCTCCCTTTGTCTATATATACTTGAAATTGGGTTTCCTTGCATTGCTACAAAGTTAATGCTTGTGAATTGTTTTACTTTAATGAACTTCAATTCAAAATTTTGTTGTTAATATGGAGTGAACTCCGTTAAGGACAAAGTCAGTGCGATTGTACATTGTGTTTCTTTCTTTGTTTCACCAACACACTGATTAAGATGGTATAGTATGTTAATTGCTACTAAGTTGGAGATGGATTAGAGACAGGAAAGTGCTGTATTGAGCTAACTATGAAGCTTAAAGTTTGGTTAACTTTCTAACAAGTTGTCATTGTAATCTTGCAATCTAAGAGCTGTAAATACATAAAAGAAAAAACCTAAAGAGGCTAGAGGCATTATGTCCATTTAAGTTGAAAGGTCTATGTAGCAGAAAATAATCTCCATTGACATTAAGCATGCATATGTTCTATCATTATATTAGTATAGAAAGGTTGTTTGGTCATCTTCGTGCGTATTACATGCCATCTTCTTGTGTCAGTGATGTTTGAACTTTGTTTGATCTTTCAATATATTAATATTTAAAGGTTGAGTAAGATAGTGAAACTCATGCATGATTCATTGAACATATTTTTGAAGAGGAATAGCCTTGTATCTTCTATCAGTAATTGAAAAATTTTCAACTGGTTGTTTACGAAGGTATTAAGACACCTTCTCAAAGCTATTGAATCCATTGTTGTTACTGTTAATTTATTCTGTAATATTTAATTTTTAGCATATAATTTAATGATAATTTTATTAGCATTGTACTTAATATTTCCTTCTCCATTTTACAGGTATGCAGCATTGTACTTGTTTTTGCTTCTTGCAACATTGGTGCAATACTTTATAACATCTGGTTCTTCTCCTGGGTAACGCAATGCTATTCACCTCAAAATTGAATCCTGATTTTTTTCTTAGAAGTTTGACATCTATTATTTGTTAATTTTCTGCCTAACTTGCTCGCTTGCTTTTTGTTTTGTCTGTTTTAGCTACGTCATAGATGCGATGAGATATGTAAATGAGACAAATGCTTTTTTCAAACAGATACCAGCATCCTCAAAGTAAGCTCTATATTCGTTTTTTCTTTGAGAGAAACTTTGCCAAGAAATACTAGGAGGATTTGACGAATTAATTTATCATTCTTTTGATCTTATTGTCACTTAATCATTTTAATGTTTAAGCAAAGACAACCAGCTTCAAGCAAAAATGGAAATTCGGTCACAAGTGTGGAAGGAAGTCAGCCAGGAAGAAATCTTCCAGGAAGTCAAGTAACATCTTGGACGAAGCTAGTTCTGGACATGTATCCCCCTGGAACGTCTGTTAGGTATGCAAATACTCAATGTATTGTTCCAAAAGTTCTGCACGATTTATGCACATGCATACTTTTATATTGTCCAAAGCAGTGAACATTATATTATTTATTAATTGGCTGATGATTATACTAAATATTATACTTAGTAAGGCTGCTAGTCTTCTACATGCTAATTTCAATATGGACAAGTTATAATTGATCATTGTTTGCTTTATATTAGAATTATCAAGTTACCCTAAACTGCCATATTAATTTGGCAACTACCTAGAGTAGAATTCATTGTGGCTGCTGGGATACAAGTAGATAGTTATTTAGACAAGAAGATTTGGAACAAAGTGGGTTAGTTGAACACACATTCTTCATATGGCATACCATAGAGATTTCTGTTCTGGTTATCTTCTACATTTTATTCGATGTTCTTATTCCATACCAAATGCATGGCAAAATAATAATTGCTTTGAGCTGTATTCACTCCTTTAAGTAGAGCTTCCAACTATGGATCCTCATAACCAACATAATGTAGCTTCAAGTTTTTTAATTCTTCACCTTGCAACTTATGGGCTCTGTTCAACAAGCATTAGTTCTACAAAAACATATGAATAATACACCATTTTCGAAAATGAGGAAAAAGAATATAAAATGGCAGTTCCGCACTAACTGTTTCTTTTTTTTATTTTGCAGAAGTGTGACTTGCTCATATTGTAATGTTGAACAGGTATACACTCTTATGTTTATATGTCCTTATGGACATCCTTTGCGCAGGCTCTGGTTAATATCTCATTTTTACATTCTTTTGCTATAAAGGAAATGTAGTAGGATAGTAATGCCTTAGAAGGAGTATTTGAACACTCAATTCCTTATCTGATTAGACATTATCACTAAAAGTCACTAGTCATTTTGTGGTCGATAACCTGACATTCTTTGTTGTGCTACTTTGATGAACTCTGAATTAGAAGTGATGTATCTTTTGACTATTATTAATTTTGCTTCTGGCTAATTGCAGCCTCCACGTGCAAAGCATTGTCATGATTGTGACAGATGCGTTCTTCAGTTTGATCATCATTGTGTTTGGCTTGGTACATGTGTTGGCCAGGGTAATCATTGTCGATTTTGGTGAGTTTACATTATCGTGAATGTCATACACCTAAACGATACTCTCCTTAGTTTGTTCCAGTTGTAGATTTAATATAACAGTTTTGGAGTTGAAGACAGTTGTCGTTGATTTATTCAGTACTTATGCATTGGCAAATGTATTTTCTTCAGTTGTGGATTGCTTTGCTGATTCAAAACATGGAATGGTCATTTGAACTGAGATTACAATATGTTGATTATAGCTTTGAATGAAGATTACAATATGTTGGTTATAGTTGTGAACTAAGATTAGATTATATATTTGGTGTCCGATGTTAATCAAAGGCTAGTTGTATTCCATGTTCACACTTATGGTGAGAATTGAGATGGATGATTATATGGCTTGAAATAACACATTTGTAATTGTTATAATTTTCTGCAGATTTTAGTATTTGAGTTCATTGTGTATTGTTGTTGTCATTCTCTATTCTATTGAATTCACCTTGTTATATCATTGATGTCCTGTATTAGATCAGGCAGCTATACTTTCCATAGTCATGTGATTGACGAAAAAGAATTATTGCACATTCATAAGTGAATATATCTGGTTGTTATTGAACTTCTTGTTTGTTGTCCCCCAAGGACTATAATTCAACCACTTAATGAAGTATATACATTATTTTTCTGCACTTTTCTGTTTCTATTTTTTTTCCTAATCAGTTTTTCTAACTGGGATTTTTTTTGTCATGTTTTCTGGTTATATTTATTACCTTAGGTGGTATCTTTGTGAAGAGACAGCATTGAGCCTTTGGACTGGCATCTTGTATATCACATACTTGAAGACCAATATAGCAAGGGCTTGGTATGAATTATGTTATCTTTTTACACATGAAGTTTCAGTATTTTTATTTTGTGCCTGAAATTCTCTTTTGCCATGATGGAATCAATCTGAGTGATAATAATAATAGTTCTTTGGCTGAAATTAGGGCAATGCAAGTGCTTTATGTTGTGAAACTTTACTTACCTATCTACTAGGTAACTTTTTTTAACTCCAGTGCTGTTTATATCTTTGTAAAGCTGAAATTGGTTGCTGGAATGATATGTTGTCAGGTGGAAGGATGTTATCATGATCATGCTGCTGGTTATTTTGGCAATTTCCTTGATATTTTTGCTACTCCTACTTCTTTTTCATAGGTAATTTTTGTTCATAATTCATCGTTGTCATTGTATTCTTATTCCTTCTTAGCAGCATCCTTTTTGTTATTGAACATTAACCCCCTAAATTAGAATTGGTCATTACAACAGTCTTATTAGCCATGTCATTGAATGCCTTTTGTGCCCTCCTCTGTGGTCCTAATCTGTTGGTTGAATGATTTAATGTGTGCTACAGTAAATTCTGGTTCTCATTTATGGTGACAATTAAATGTCCAATGGTCAAGGATATTTGCGATTTTTTAATTATATGAGTTTTTTCAATACTTCAATGTTGGAATTAGTTACAAGTTCTAATTTCATACAAATTTATATTTCTTGGGCATTTGTTGGAATGCATTCTTAAATATTAATAGGATTTTGGTTCATATGACATATTGCAGCGAGCATTTGTCAAAAAGCATCTGTAACTAGTTGTGTTGGGGATTTTAGATTATTGTTAGGAATCTTTGGTCTTTGTTGGATAACATCATTATAGAAAAATTTATTTCAGAAGTTGCTTGGTGTTATATTCTATTGTTTTTAATATTTGACTTGCAGAATTGATCCTCTGCTATTGTAGTTCACAAAGTTTTAAGGGGAATCTTGTTTCATTTAATGTCTATGAAGTTTCATTTGCTATTGGCTCAGTAACGTCTGCTCTTAGAAGTTCATCTTAATTTTATTGTGTTATGGAATTGGGGTGGCAATGGTACTTTGTTACAAATATTTGACTAGAAGATTGCATTTCTCTGAAGACCCACCCCCCTCCTGCTGCCCCTGTCCACTACCAATATACGTAAATACACTGAGAAGCATGGGTTGTCTGTATTCTCATAAATTGGTTATAAATAAAATGGATCTTTAAAAGGATCATTGTTCTAGTGCTGACATCATTTTTATTGCAGCTATCTTATCATGACAAATCAGACTACCTTTGAGCTTGTGAGACCTAGACGCATCCACTATTTAAGGTCTGTTTAGTTTCTTATGCATTCCTGCATTTTTATCTTATGTTCCATACTATCAAGTGGTGTTAGTGGAAATATGCTCAGTGTCTTCATAACTAGATTGATTTTGTGAGCAATGAAATGCCAAAATCGAGCAATATAGTTATGCATTATCGATTTCTTAGCTAGTTCACTTTTTCTTTATCTGCAGGGGGATTCCTGAACGAGTTTATCCCTTCAGTAAAGGAGTTTGCCGCAATCTATACAACTTTTGTTGCGTTAGAGCTAGCATATACAATTTGGAAAGTATACCCACATCCCAGGAACTCGAAGAGAAATCGAGACCCTACACGTGCTTAGATTTTTTAACTTGTCGTTGCTGCTAACATGCGGGGGGCGTTGTATCATTGACATCATTATTTTCTCCTAGAACTTTACTGCAAGTTCCATTGAAAAGCATGGTTGTGCATACATTTGATTTCGCGACAACCCAAAAGGAATTTGTGGTTTGGTTTTCTGGTTAGATGTTTTGTGGCTCTGACCCCTTTTCTTATTCAAAAATCATGATTCTGTTGCTTTTCTGAGAAAGTGTTATTCCATTGCTGGGAAGATGAAAAGGAAGCATCGGCTTCGATTACAATGTTTACATCTCTATCTGATTGGGCTCGGTTTATTCCTTGGGTCTAAAGAAGCCGACGTGAATGCCGTTGGTAATTATAACATAAACCCCTGCGGCAGTCACCAAACTGCTTAGTCCCATTCCCAATATCCCTAGTCCCCAGTTGAGCCACCACATGCGGCTATGCGTCTTTGGTTTCTTAATCCTGAGCCATATGAAGCAAGGGTATGCTGTCGTCACCGGCAGAGTCATTCCTCCTGTCAAACCGACTAGCGCTTCAGGAAGCGGCAATGCCACTGCCACAAAGAAGTTAAAGTATCCGAATACTACTCGGATCAACGTTCGGAGCCACAAGGGGCATGGCTTCTTGTTCTTGCTGGTATACATGGATTCCACATCATCGAATGATGGCATGGCGTAGATTTGGAAGGAGGTTAATGCATTCCCCACCACGAACAAGCTTATAAGACCTAATACAAATCGTGATACATCATGCGAATGGAAATGCTTTAAAGCATCAAGCATTCCGCCCTTTGGTATCTGTCAAATAACCCAATCCGATTCCAGTGAGAGCTTTTGTTGATGGGTAATTTTTTTTAAATCAAATAAACTTAAGGGGATTTAGCATTTACCTTGTCGCCGTAAGTCCAATATCCACCAATTGCTAGGGGAAATAAGCACATAGCAATGAGAGCATATGCAACTTTCACTCCTTTCCACATTGGCACGTGTGATGGATACTTCTCAGTTGAAGGCATGGTGGCCTGCAATATTTGACATGCTTGCGCAATTTAATTAACCAAATCCTTGCTAGCACCTGAAGTTTGAAAATCAATTGGTTTCTGTTCGTGTTCGTCTTTTTGAAGAATTATGGGACCAAACCCCTGTAGGTGGGAGACTAGACTAGCATGCTTATTGGTAAGCCAAGAGTTGGGTGGGATTTATGATTCAATTTTCAAACATTGAAAAGAACGACAATTAAGGGGGGAATATTGCAAACCATAGGAAGGTGTTTGATGATTTTCCATAACTACAACGTGAGAATGAATCAAGTCTTTAGCAAAGGAAAGTGAAATACCTGAATCTCGAGAGTGAGATTGTGGCCTCTAAAGGCAAAAGCAATAATCCCAAGAGCATTGAGCAATTTAAAAATCTCTCCAATCTCAGTTTCTGCCCTTACTGGATCATACGACACATTTGGGAGACTACCTTTAGCCACAGAGACAACCCAAATCAAAGTACAATATCCGACGGCAGTGATTGCTCCGATCAACGAAACACCTGCTATAGAATTCAAGTTGGGCAGCTGTGATAATATCACAGCCATACACGTAAACACCAAGTACCATTCAACGGTTGTTAATATTTTCACGTTGCATGTTACGTGAAAGAAATATTTCAGGGTTGATCCGCCGATGGCGATAAGCGCGACGCAGCTGCCGCTAGAAAGATACATGATTGATGCCCATGCAAGGTGCTTTCCTACCTTGTTGTCTGAAATCAAGTCAACGCACCGAGAATAGTCAAATTCTCTCTACTAAGCACGTAAATTCTCATGCGAGATTGTTAATTTGTCTTACTGGAATACAATGTTGTTTTGCTTCAAATATAATAAGTAAGAATGTTTGCGGGAGAGAATAACTAAATATAAAAAGATTCTGGATACCAATGGCAGCATTGAAGAGTTGAAGGTATCTGTTGTATCGCATTCCAGTTTCAGTTGATTCATGGAGTTGGACAAGTAGCGACAACGTATAAAGCTGCCATACGAACGCTAAAGTCAAGCTGATTATTCCCCATGTCCTGGAACCAGTAACAAAACAGAAACTAAATCGTTTAGGCATATTTCTGAACTTGTTAACCAAGTAACTTACATACACTTGATTTGATAGCTTACCAGCCAAGTGTCTTGAAGGCAACCGGGACAATAAGAGCTTGAATCCCGATCCCAGAACACAGAGTATGAAAAGCAGCATAGTATTTGTTGCCATTTCTCGATGCAGTGATGGGAAGCCAATCATCCTGAGGATCCACCATTGTAAACCGAGTAGCAGTACTTACAGGACTACTCGGAGGAGTTATCAACCTTGGAGATATCCCGGAAAGTACTTCTGAAGTTTTGTTTTGGGTTTCGTTAAAATCTCCATGGTCTGGACTGAGAAGAATTATAGATTTTGTCAAAGAAGGCGAGTTCTGTATTTCGGAAGGTGGAGAAGAGACTGGAAATTCAAGAGCCATATTATTTTCAGGTTTTGGGGTCATTGAAACTGAGGTTGTTTCGACGGCTTCACTCATTTCTTCAATGGCTTCTGCGATTTCTTGCAAATGAAAGTGCTGTGAAATGGGAGGTTTATATTGTGGTTGTACTTGCAGATAAATTTGGCAGCAAATCTAATGCGAACTAAAGTCTGTTTAAGGAACAATCAAGGAACTGAAAAAAGAATGGGTAATAAGTCGACGTACACAAAGTGTTTGGCTCTTAGATATGGCTTTTGGTGAATAGACGCTTTTAGGCGATTGGATAGAATGTTCTTTTAATATTTCTGTTGCATCATTGGCTGCAAATTGACTTATATGGTTTCATATTCATTGTAATATGAAGCACATGCTATTGATTTTCTCTGTGGGTTTGGTCTAATTGTAAGTGTATCAGGGTTCCCTTTCAATATTTCTCACAGATATATGCTGTTACTTCTGGTTTGGAAAGATTGGCTTTGGTTTCCATGTGGGCATGAGAATTGAGATCAATACCTAACAATCCGTAAAGTAAAAAAGCACATAACTTTGTATGTCCACGAGAGCATGTTCAACCCGAACTCGTTTCCCTATTGGCACATGCAAATTGATGCTCCTAACTTGAAAGCATTTTTGACATTGACTACTTTCCAACACTACTTTCAATTCCCACAGATACACATGATTAAGAGTTATTTACGATGTATTTTACGGATTTTGGTTGGGAATGCGCAATTCTTTCTTGAAAAATTGTCATCTCAGCGTTGGATAACTAGTAAAATGAGAACGAGTTCTAGTCAAATGTTAGGAAATGCACGCCTTTGTTGATGGGGAATGCCATTTCTATGAAGTCGCCGCTCTAACCAAACCCTATATTCCAGTCCCTGGTCGGGGCCATAGCTAAAGTCTATAGCATTTAAGAACATTCCACTGTACAAATATGTTTCAAGGAGTTTGGTGCAGCGTGATTTAACTAGTAAAGCTTTTTGGAATAATATAAGAGATTCGGAGTTCAAATCTCACCCCTATCAGAAATGGAAAAAGAGGGTTTGTCGTATATGGGAAAAAAAAAAAGGGTGGGGGGTGGTTTGGTGCAAGTCCTAGAGAGTGGTGCAAGTCATAGAAAGACTAAGGACTCTAGTACTTGCTGGCGACGGCAGAAGATAAATTTCAGCATCAGAAAACAGCAAAACACCAAAGCAAAAGAAGAGATAAACCTATCCACATGTATTGATTAGCTTTCTAGTACAGTACACAAAAAGAGGCATATCCACAATATGCAATAATTCTGTATCATAGCTTGCGTACCGTGTATGGATTTGAAAAGCCCACAAAATTGATGGATAATGCATACTGAATTTCGGGTTTATGATTTACGATAATTAAGAGCATCAAAGGGAGCAGCAAGATCATCATAATCTGGCAATTTAGGATGAACACTGTGAACTGAACCCTGTTTACCAAGAGATGAAGGTACTGGTGGTGGAGATCGCTCAGGTGGTAAATACGCATGAGCAGGAGGTTCTTCCATTTCTATTTCCTCATCACAATTGGATTCATCCCATTTTATATCTGAATGTGCAGATGGAGCATTGTAGATGTATCTTCTATAGACCTTTCCACAGGACGATTCTTCCATTTTGTTTTCCTCATTGCAGTTCAATTCATTGAACTTTACACCTGAATTTGCTGAGGGAGCATTGTAGCTGTATCTCCTATGGACCTTTCCACCTTCATTTTCAGAAATGGAAAAGGATGCAGAGCCACAGTTGTTCAAGGCATTTGGTATTTCATCAAAACCAGATGCTTGAGTGAACAGTTTGGAATCTTGGTTTGCAAGATATGCAGCAGCTTGTGCAGCAGCAATTGCTTGCTTTGCCGATTCTGCAGCAGCTATAGCAGCTGATGCCGTGTCTCCAAATTGCATGGCACCACCACTGTCTCTGTTGCTTGCTGATCTGTGCACCAAATAGTGAATGGAATGAAATATATTGTTTAATTATTTTGACAGCGGAAAGAAATGCAATTACCAAGTAGTCTCACATGTTATTTGTCTTACTCGGTTCAACAGACTGAGCTGGCACATGTTTCACGGGTAAGCTGGTAGCACTAACAAAAGTTTTTGGTCCTTCCTGATCAAAGTTAACATGTCTAAATTCAGATGGTCAATGAACTTGAGTTTTAAATAAGCTAGGGAGACATAAAGAGAGGAACGCACAATATGCTCTTCTGGAGGCTTGAGAAGTTCCATCTCTGATTCAGTTGTATCCCAGTCAATCTGGTACTCTTTTGCTATTTCCTTCATCTCTTTCAACTTTACTTCTCCAGGAGGGGTTCGGACAGAGAGTTTCTCAATCAACTAGAAGTAAAAATGAGCACTATTAGTCATCTTAAAAAGAACTGAGATGTGACATGGAAACATAACAAGCAAAATGATCAAGCATATCCCATGTTAAGCTTTATATAATTTGGAAAGTTGCCTGTTTAATGAGGAGATTTGGTATACCATGAATGCATATCTTGAAGAAACAAAAAAGCTCCCAATTGGTATCCAAAAACGTGAAAAGTAATGAATTTTTGATTACCAGGCGATTTACACCAGAGTTAGGCCACAGATCAGTAGCTGCAGAAGCAAAATCTTCCCCATATTTCTTCTCAAATATATCCCTAATTGCCACTAGTTCTGGAATTTCTGAGCATCTCGGGCCAGCAAATATCACACTAGCAATCCCTTCTTTCAGATCTGCTGGGCACTCCCTGGAAAACAATTGGGGCCCACATAACTAAATGCACAAATGTGCTTTAGCTTTACAGTGCAATAAATGGATGAAGGCCTGGCATTCTGTTTGTTACCTTTGCTTGGCAATGATAGAAAGCCTGGCCACAATTAATTCACAGAAGAGCTCTATGAATTCATTTGCAGCCAAAACATTTTGTTCTCGTATCACATGTTCAACCTACAAAATCAGACAGTCATCGGCAAGGAGAGAATCTGTTTACCATATTGCATCAAAACCATATTTTATTGAGATTGATGTATACATTCCACACAGTCATCGGCAAGGAGAGAATCTGTTGACCATATTGCATCAAAACCATATTTTATTGAGATTGATGTATAAATTCCACATTCCAAGGGGCCAAAACCCCTAATATATAATGGAAAGTGTACTACTTGACCATAAATACAAAGCCTCAAATCAGTGTTTAAGTTACTATGCAATACCATAATATATTGCATCAAAACAACATTTATTGAGAGCCAAGTTAATGTTTACATTCTACATTCCAAGGTGCCAAAACCCCTCATTTAGAACGGAAAGAGTACAACATGGCCATAAAATGCTCAAAATTAGCTACAAATCAGTTTTTAAGTTAAGTTACTATACATGCCGTCCACACCTCAATCATGTCAAGAGGTGTAAATATATTCTATTCAACAACACGATTTTATGCCCATGGACAAACAAGTGTAAACATTATATGCCAACCAGCTCTCTTCACACAATTAACCACACATAGTTCTTCATCAACGCCAATTCAAGGTTGGAGACCTGGAGAAGAGAAAGCTGAAATCCCATGTGTAGTGGACACAAACAACAAGTCATATCAAAATTTCAGTGGATAAAGTTAATAAAGATTCAATTTCGAGTAGCATTCAACATCTAGAATAACTGAGGGAAAACAAACCGTGGTACATTTTTGTGTGCAAAAAATAATCCAGGTTAAAACCTTGGGTACATCAACTCAAGGGGAACAGCAAGCCTCCTTAAGCTTTTGTATATCCCACAAAAGTTCCAAACTTACAACACCTCGCAAAGAATAAAATTGCCCACACCGCCACAAGTAAACTAAATCTCTTAAAATGCTCTGAGGTTATTCAAAATGAAAGCTTGTGTGTTGCAAGATTTTGTTCTTATCATCAATTAAAGTTACATAACCCCATCATTGGTAGCCGACAACAAAATAAAAAAGAAAACAAAACCCAGATAGTTAATAATGTAACATATGCGAATCAACAACAAAGATCAAACCTTTCACTCCAAAATCTATCAAAGCACAAAACTTTCAGTTCCAATAACAAAAATGACAAGCAAAAAACAAAAATTACCCGGATACGAGCAGTGGCGTCCTGTTTAGACTGAAGAAGCAACGCAATGTCACGCCGCATTTGCTTCACCACTGCCTCTCTCTTGTTCTTCAGTAATTTTATCCTCGCCACCGCCATGTTCGCCGCTGTTTTGCTCCATTAAAAAAAAAACAACAACAAACACTTCAGACCGAGAAACCTTCAAGGGATTGGAAAAAATTTACCAAAAATGGAAATTTACGAACCATTTCGAGGATTTGAAACCTCCGAAGAAAAGAGAGAGACTACGCTTAACGAGCTTCATGGTGTGAGCCATGGCCGTGTTGGCCGCAGAGACAGTCATGAGTTTTCAGGCGTTATAGACAGAATGAGACGAGTGAGCAACGGTATTTTTTTTTTTTTTTTTATTACAACGAAACTATCTTTAAGAAATGTGGGCCGGGTGGGCATCGAGTTGCTTGATTCGGCTTTATGATCGTGACATAGCCGTTGTGTAATTTAGCATACGAGGAAAAAACAGCGAGGACGCGTCACGGCGTCACCAACCAAAAGCTGTGGAAATGGGCAAAACATGGACTACGCCCATCTCGGAAAATTTTTCTTCGATTTCATGGACTTACTTCTCGGTGTGGAATTTGAATTTCTTCAGTAAAATTTGATGTCATGGGCTTAACATTCCAACGCATTTTCAAACCCTTCAATGCTAGGATGCAATGCCTCCAATTTCTCGTGTAGATTCAATCTTCTTCTCGGCAGGCTGATCAACTTCTTTGCTCGGTTGTTGCACCAGCAGATGGCTGACTGCAATATCGACATTCTCTAATCATTTGCTTCCCATTGATCTTCAAATGTCGCCACCTTTTTCTGCACCAGCTTCAAAACCGTCGACCATCTCGTTGGCTTTGGCTTCGACGTTGGCGCATGAATGGGAGATTGTAGTCGAGATTAAACTTGTCTTTCTGAGCAATATGATCACTATAACATGTGATCATTAAGCTCAGAAATAGGAGAAGACTGAATAATGTTTTCCATTCGTTTCAATGATGCAATACATCTTACGGTTTCTTTCTTCATCTTCTTCCTGGAGCAAATGTAAGAATTCACATTGGTTTCTATGCTTAGTTCACCACATTTGCTTCGACGAAGAGCTGATTGAAGGTCACGAACACTTTTTTTTATCATCAAAACGACATCCCTTGTGTTGCTGCATATATCTAAGTATTTCAGCAGACCATCTAGCAATTCATTGACCCAATTCTCATGGTGATGTTGAGCAAAAGCTTTTTGGGGCAAAGGCAAGCTGAAAAGACCACCAATGCTTATGTACAACTCTCCAAGGCCAGATACACTGTACCAAATTTTCTCTGCCTTTGCCGAAGATGATAAAAATCTCCCACGATTAAAACTTGTTCAGCTCATCTTCAATCTTAACAGCGACTGGATGTGATCGAGTAGGCAGGCTAATTCATCGGACATTGTACTGTTTACTGGAAATAACCGTTTGTTGCTTTGTGTATTATCAGAGAGAAAAGTTTCTATTTCAGATGAATTTGAATTATCCTATCAGTAGTAACATATTTCTGCCAAACAAATGTTAGATAAGACATGAGTCTTTTTACCCTTTTTGTCAATGGCTATGGCCCATAGCCATGTGAAATGGATGTCGGTTAGATAAGACATGAGTCTTTTTACCCTATTTGTCAATGGCTATGGCCCATAGCCATGTGAAACAGATGAGAGTATCTCTGAAATGGGTCATGTAACGCTGTCAAGTCTTCCACCAAAAACAAAGTACAAATTCTAGTTATTTAATACAAAAACGTGGTTGTTATCTTATCTGAGTTCGCTGTATGTATACAAGTTTCTGCTTTATTTGCATTAAAACTACCTTTTTCATTGGTTTGGGCTTATCTTCTATGCACACCGCCATTGCCACCGGCTGGAGTTCTTCTTTTCATATTGCTTCATAAATTCACAGTAGTTGGAAATTAATACCCATTAAAACCCTCCAAGGTTCTCTGGATATATGCAAAATGCTTGAAGTTCTAGACATCTGAATGTGGAAACATAAAGATCATTATATATTTTAATCAAGTTTCCAAAGATAAGATGGATGAGGTAAGTTAGCCTGGAAAATGTATATAATAATGGAAGATATAATTTGTATGTGAATGCACGAGTTGCATGCTATGTCATTATGCTCTCTTTATGGCATGCCATACCTACCAATGTGAGACATCATTTTTCAGCATGATCACTAGCTCTATTATGAAGCTTGTATAGATCATATGCGTGTTTTGCACTAATCATGAATCCTTCTACTGCATTGACCTTCTCACTGTTAAAAAAAAACTCAAAAGCTGTGACCCATGAGTCCATGATGCTTGGGAAACAACAAGAAGGAAAGGGCTAAAAGATTTGGTGATATCTTATCGAACCAGGAGCCTTTCAAATAGTTGGAGTAAAGGGTAATCAATGTAAAAATTATTGAACTTATTACATGTTTAGAGGTTACGTTATCCACAAGTAATCGGAAGTCTTTCTCTGAAATGAGTCTGTTAATGGCTCTTAAGATAACTGATATTAGCAGAAGGAAGAACAAACATAAAAGCAAACGAAATAATTGGATTGTAAAAATTTTATATATATTTCATTGTATATCTATTTAATTTTATACATTTACATAGAATATAAATCTAAATCCTTTGCAGATCCTCTAAAATTCGGATTTCTTATGCAGGATTTCTAAACTAGAAAGAAATGGCCTCTGAAAAGACTGAAATTACTCTATTGGAGGTAATGTTCAAAAGAGAAGCTCTTGTTCTTTTCAAGCGCCTGAACATGTTCTCCAAGCTTTCTTCCAGGCTCTCAATGCTGCTTTCCAGAGCTTTCAAACTTGTTTGCATATTTTGCATCTTCTGAATATCATGGCTGCATATTGCAACATCTACAATTTCCAATTCGTTCACAATTTCTTGCTTCTCTTCACATGCGACAGCCCCCTTTTGCATCAATTTTGACACCTGTGACCACCTGCTTTGCTTTGGGTTGGATCCTGAAGCTGACAGGAAAAACAAGAGGGACTGGAAAATAGAGCTGCTTAATGCATTAACTTCTCTGAGAACTCTAATCACAGCTGAGAGATGTTGATCTTGATCCAGGAGTGGTGAAACTCGAAGCTTGTTATCCATTTGCTTCAGCATCGCAATAAAGTTCTTGGCATCCTTCTTCATCTTTTTCCTGAAGCATTTGTAGCTAGCAATACTGTTTTCAATGATGGAATAATCTCCCTTTCTCCCTCGGATAGCAGAGTGAAGTGCTTGAACGTTTTCTTTAATCTGCAACACGGTGTATCTGGTAATACCACAAATATCTAAAATCGTTACAGGAACATCCAGTAATTCATCTATGCATTTCTCCAGTTGATTTTGAAACAGAACTTGTTGTGTCGAAGCCATGTTCAGGAGATCATCCATGCATACATACAACTGTTCCAATCCTGAAAGACTGCTGCAAATTGACCCAGATGTCAATCTTGATGATTCCTCCAAGGTTTTGATCTTGCTCAACTCTTCTTCAGTTTTAATTGTGGTGGGATGTGATCTCGATGACAAATTGATCGATCTAACATAGTATTTGCTCGCCATAGCTGCTCAATTTTCTCAAAGAAAAGCTTGAATTTGTGATGGTTTCTCAGTTATCTCAAATTCTCTCTATTTATAGTGACACAAAAAAGGAAGATGCCAACAAAGCCTGTAAACATCAATGCGAAGAGCATGTTTAGAAAGTAAGGGTTTCCCTTTGAATCCGGCCTCTATAACTTCTTTTGTCCTGTTTCTAACCCACAAAAATCCAACAATTTTCTCCTTTTTTGTTCTATATTCCTGGTGTTGTGTCATTTTTGTGCATCAAGTTTGCCTCTTCTCTTGCCACATTACCCTCCATTCCCCAATTATTAAGTTTGCATGTGCTATGTTTCCTCTCTGGTTTTTCTCCATTCTGCATAACCTTCAACAAACAACCAATTCATTAGACGACAATTAGTTGAACAATCATGAAGATCCAGATCTATTTGGGTTTAAAATATTGTGTGCATTAGTGAATTGTGCTCCTATTGTCTCCATTTTATCAAAGAACACCTTGTTTATTTCTTCCTATAAAGTTTGTCCTTTTTTTTTTAAAAAAAAATTTTAATGTTCTAATCAATCAACAGATGTTAAGTATGTATTGTAGAATCACTACATGTGTCTGTAGGTAGACAGGTGGAGTTCCGAAATACAACTGGGGACAGTGAGAACTGGCGGAGCAACCCATGCAGAATAATGCTGAGGTAGCCCTGTGCAAAGTAAAACTTCCCAAGTCAGCAAAGATACACAGCCTTTCTCACTTCTTAAAAAGAATATTCTGTAACTTTCTCCTAATGGAACTTAATGCCACTTTACAATCTGGACTCTGGAATTTTCTCTGCCCACAAGTTTTTCTGGGAAGGGAGCAGAATCGCGAGAATCAAAGTTATGAACAGGCCAATCACTATGATTTAGCAGACTTTTGCATGCAGATTCCTGACACAATAATAGAATTGAGTTGAAGTTATGAGAAAATTGTTTATGACCAATGATATTCAGCTAGTCATAAACACATGACTGTCTGCAACATTATAAACGCGGATCAAGCTGGAACTAATTAGAAGAAAATCGAACGGGAATATGATTGTCGTTTCCAATACAGATGTGGGTTTGAGGTAATAGTAAATATTAGTTACTGAATGCAGAATCCACGATCAATATGATGGAAAATTGATGATGGAATCCGCATTCGGTGGTGAACGACTTGTCGCTCCTCTATTTTGTTTGTAAACTACGTATCGTTTGGTTAAAAGGATCGTCAACGACTTATCGATCGCTAACGCTGAATTGCCGTCCAAACGAATACTTTATTAATGAACTATTTGTCGTCAATTCTAAACGAGTTGCCGCTCGTTGATATGGGCTAAGAAACGAATTGTCATCACCGTCAATACCTTGATACTCAACACTTTTTATCTTAGAAATGAAGTTTGGTACAATAGCAAAATCCTGTAAAATGCGGATGCCATGACCAATCTGCGATGTACAATCCAAGTTTAACATCTCTAGTTAGAAGTGAGAATGTTAAGAAAAGAGACCCTGTGTTTTACAATACATCTAAACATTGAATCCAATCCAGCCTCAATCCCTTCAACACTAACATCAAGATGCTCCAACATTTTCTGTGCCATTTGAACTTCATCAGACTTGGAATTACTGCTGCTAATTCTTGAGTTTCCGTGCAGATTGTAAAGAGCAAGGTCAACACCTTCCACTTCACTGATTATCTCCTCCACTCCTTTATCTGGCGATAGTTGTTTCATTCTCATCAGTTTTGAAATCAATGACCACCCGCCAGCTGTATTTGTCTTCATCGTTTGCACTGACATGAATAACAGAAGAGATTTGAAAATGAAGATTGTAATTGCTGTTGTTTCATGCAGAACTTTGATTGTAAATGATAAATTATAATCGAGATCCAAGACTGAAGAGGAAAAGGAAAGTTTGGTTTCCAATTTCTTCAGTGCTCCGAGATTCTTAGCAATTTCCTTTTTCATCTTCTTTTTAAAAGTATTGTAAGCGGAAATGTGTGTTTCGATGCTTGAATATTCTCCACCTTTCCTACGCAAAGCTGACTGAAGAGTTTGCACGTGTTGTTTCATTGTTAACAGTAATTCTCTGGCACTGCTGCATGTGTCTAGCAATGTGAGTGATCCATCTAGTGATTTTTCCGCTATCTTTTCATTGCGAAGAAGAGCTTGTTTTGTTTGTGGGGAGCGAATAAATTCTTCTTCGATGCAGTTGTACAACTCTGCAAGACCAACCAGACCATTCTGCAATGTCTCTGCTGAAAAAGTTGTGGAAAGTAATGGAGCTTGCCAGATTTTGAGATGGTTTATTGCTGATTCTAGCTTGACAGAAGTGGGATGAATTCTAGATGGCAAACTAATTGACCTAACTGGAAGATGAGCATCGGAGAAAGCAGATGAACTTGCCATCTTTTAATTACTTTTGCAATGGAGAATATTTTCAATCAGAAAAGCAAGTGTTGATGCCTGAATTTCAATGATCCATCAACCTATTTATAAGGACACAAATTACACATGATAAAGTCCTTTGGCCTGTTCATCTGCTAACAAGCATGTGATAGCAATGTGAGATCACCTAATTTTCTGACTCTTCTGTAACGGTTTTGGCCAACAATTTGTAACCCCTAATTCTTTCTTTAATTATATTGAGTGATCATTGTAAAGATGGGGAAATGTTCATTTCCCAGAATCTGTAACAGCAGTTGCAGGCCAATATTAAAGCTGCATGCCTCTTTGTCTCCCGAATCATCAATGGTACATGCTCTCCAGCTAATATAGCTAGCTACGGTAATCATTTTTATTCTTTGATTTGTCACAGGCAAAATGGAATCAACCTCAGAAAAAACCCATGTCTTCCTTCAAAGAACCGCAGAGATTTAGACTTAAAAAAAAAAAAAAATAGCTATTACAGGCCATGAATCTAGGCTTGCAATAGCAATTTGTGAAGGCAAATAAGCAATGATTGCGCCAAATTGCAATAATCTATCGGGGACAGAAAGTAATGGGAACCGTAAGGTTTTGTCCATGGCAGACAAAGAAGCAATCAAGACATAGATATTTCTTAATTAATCTTGGGAATTTGGAAAAGTTTTAGAAATTTTGCAGAGGGACATTGGTCTGTTGGGAAGAACTGTGAGGAGGAAAATGAAAATGGAAAAACATATGGCACATGCCCATTAATTATTTTTTTAATCCGTGATAAAATTAATGATTCTCCTTGTCTCCTTTACATGATATGGTATTATGTATCTAACCATAATACGAAATTAGACGTACATTATGCTTGCAATTTACGAGGGAGCATGTGGATTAAAAGACCATTTGCTCAGTCATTTTTGTCAAAATGTGCATTACATTATACATCAACTTGTTATGCACACCAAATTACTAATAATCTAATGAGGACTTATCTCTTTCACGACTCAAAAGGGTTGGAACCTTAGCTTAAACATACCGGTCCACCAGGGTAGAGGACATTGATGTGGGCATTACAGCCTTGCGATAGATGGCCGACCCTGATAATGATTTAGCTTAAACTTGAATGAATCGATCGATGCCTTAATGTAACATCAATTTTAGGGTAGCTAGCTACTAGCTAATATTATTGCATGATTGATGTGTAACGCATTTACAAATTATATTCGATTCCAATGGCATGCATTCCATTACATTGCATTACAGCCGGCCATACTATTGGAATCTTAACAGGAAGCACGAGCTCACCAAGTTCTCTTTCGTAGTGCCATGTGGGGGAAAGAATGAATGAAATAGGATGCTTAATTAATATTGGCTGACGTGTTGACACAAATGGCTCACCTTCCCCACGTACGCGCCATGTGAAACGGTTGCAAGCGGGCCAAAGGATGGTGGTGAGACCCTGGGCACAACGTATGGTCAATTTTGCCAAGCTAACATCGAGAATTCGATGCATGCATGTGGGGTGGACCATATTCACTAAATTAACATAAAACTATGTTAATCAATTAATTAATATGCTTACCAATTGATTTCTGTGGTTCATATTACGTTATGCTATCGTTTGTATTCCTGTCTTTATGTTGAGGGAAGAAGAGGATTATTGTAGAGACAACCAACACTTTATCATAAGGTACACATGTTCACACTAAATAATGATTTATAAATATAATATATATGTTGTGATGTAATGCCATGTAACATGAATTATATACCTATTATATTTTAATGAAGTAGCACATTCCCGAATGCATATTCGATTCCATGGCAGCCGGCCATGCTTGTATTTACAATAGAAATTAGGAGGCAAAGGAGCCCATTGTTAGCCCAACTAAAAACACAAATTAGAGCTCTAATCACTAACTAGTTTTATCATATCGAGTCATGCATGTGATAAGCAAAACGAAAAACAATTATCAAACGTGGCAGACAGAAGCATACGTACGTGCTCACAGACACAAATGGCCAAGTAATCGATGCACGGCTTAAGCTTTCACACATGAATCTGTGCGTGAACCCATGTGAGCCAATGGGTGAGCCCATGAACTCCATGCAGTGCCATTTGGAGCTTTCTGGGGATGCAACAAGAAACAATGAATGACTTGCCATGTGAATGGACCATGTATGTTACAACTTTATATATGCTAACATAAATTAATGATTTACATGGCTCGTATTAGTTTATGGTATATATTCATTGTCTTGTCTTTTATTTCGCAGAGGTTTTAGTGGAAGTTAGAGAGAATCGATTACTTATGAGCCGAGCATATGATACGATAGCCTTAAGATAGTTTAATTCCAAACAATGTTATGTTAAAAGAATCCGACTTATCGTCCACCTATTTGACAAGGAGAAAATGTGACATACCTACACGTAAAAGAATCCGACTTATCGTCCATCTATTTGACAGGAGGAAAATCTGACATACGTAGAGCATAAAATAGATGGAATTAGTAACAATAATATGGATTGTAATCTCATACAGTGACAATCTATTTTGGATCAAGCGTCTAGACCAGCAATCTAATCCTGTCTCAACATTTCCGCCACCCAAATCATTCCGTATTATTTCTCAGATTTCACTGAGGTTTTGCTGACTGAAATTACCCCATTAGTTATTGAAGATAATTTTCAAACTAACGTGCGCTTGTGTGTCCATGCATGTGTCTGTAAAGTTATTCACGGAAAAAAAAACATATGTTTATTAGAATACGAAGAGTTTAATTTTATAAAATTTAATAATTTTTTATTTTTATTTAATATAAAATTTATGATATTCTCTCTCATTTAATTTTGTGATATTTTTATAAAATTTTTTGTATATACACGTTCGATTGTGTTCATTATGTGCAGATGTTTAACTGAGATATCAAAATTAAAATAGATTTAAATACTGTTAATTACGAATTGAGTCATTATTTTTTTTAAAAAAATATATTTATTAAAGTGTGTAGAATTTAATTTTATAAATTTTAATAATTTTTTATTTTTACCTAACATAAAATTAAAATTTATAGCAATACATACATGCATGCTTGCTTGATTGGGATATTTGACCATTAATGCATGAATAACTTTTCTCCTACATATATACTCATACATGTATGCATGAGTTTGAAAATTATCTCCCAACAATTGTTACTCAATCTTGTCATTCCTATTATTTCTCATATTTTGATTTTCTTCTTTGAAAGTTGAACTCTAAGATAATGTTCTCTTTTATGCTGGTACAAATCTTGCTTATTATCATTTAATTTTGTTTCAGTTCTCATATAAGATGTCACTAAAATGTGTAGGAGAGACTCCTTGTTGCGGCAATCCCTTCCGGTCTCATGTTGGATGCATTGCATAAAGGAGGACGTTTAGATTGAGCACACTAAAGGCGATGCTGGAGAAATTGTTCGGGCAAGAAGTTAATTCTTTTGAGAGAGAACAGATCTTGGAGAAGATTGATGATCTCCGGACATCTTTGATGGAGGAGTTCCGTGGTGGTGACAACTACGACTCTACGGACATCGAGGAGTCTGATGATGACAACGTTGATCATGATTGATGATGATCACTATATTTTTTTGAGTCAGCACTTAGATATCTGGACAATAGTGTTGACTTGTGCCTTTTTGGATGTAAATTAGGTAAAAATTAAATGATTTTGTACGAGGATTGGACAGAAAACTTCAAACCTGAACTCTTACTGGCCATCCTTGCACATGAAATCTATAAGAGTGAATGCAATGCAAGAAAGGTAAAAAAGCCTACTCGAAACTGTCACAGAGGAGCATCTCTCTGGGGCATTGATTGCTGATATTCTAAGCGGTTGTTTTGTCTGCTAGCAGTGAAGCAGTTGTTCCTTTTAAATGCAGTGAAAGTCTATTTGAAAAGAGAATAATGTTGGGCTGTTATCTGACAGATTTCCTGTGTAAATATGAATTATATTGATGTGTTCCTCGTCTAGCTATTACCATCCTCTGGTAGGCTAGAAGTGTGATTGTAATTCAATTATATATTAATTCTTATTTTTTATTATTATTATAATTAAGTCCTTTAGATTTTTGCTTGTTTAAAGAATCAGTCATTTTGTTTATTGTTTATTTTTTATTTTTTAGTAATTAGATCTTAGATTTTATCGAGAAGAATGAGTTGGTGTATTTGGTATGAGAATGATATAAAGGATGCCTGCATTACTTCGGTATACTGAGAATTTGCTACATGTTCACAAAGCTGGACTGCCTTGTAAGCCGAAGATTCTTAAAGAGTATACATCAAATATGAAGGAGAGACAGACAGCAATGCAAGCCTTTGTATTCATCACGTACAAACTCTTTTCACCAATAAAGTTTGTGGGTTTTGTCACTGTTTTACACTGTATATGTTATCATCCAATCAGTAAATCAGGACCTTGGATTGGCTACGAAAGTATGCAGTCCGCATTCCAATTATGATTTTCCCTTTTTAAAGAATGAAAATGCTTTCTGTTTATGCATTCATGGGTAGCCAAGGGCTATTGCATTTGGACCAACGGCAGTTGTGTCTCTCTTGCCTTTGCACTTGGTTACAGGATGAGATTGATTCATCCGAAAATACACTTTGCTGGAATAACTCGAAGTCACACTTGAATATGGAAGATCATCGGTGCATTTTTTTCCTTTCTAATTTATTGTAAAACATCAGTTTTTACTCTATCCTTCAATGCTCCATCATCATTTTCTATGGTCCGGAACAATTTTCTACTTATATGACATTTAAGTGGTGACCTTGTTTGCTTTCAGCCTCGGTTTCCTAGTTGACTTTCTATCCCATGCTGCCATTGTCGGGTTTATGGCTTCGAGCTGCCATTGCCATTCAACAGCTTCAAGGTCAGCTTGGCAACAAGCTGCTCAAGAAAACTGACATTGTCTCTGCTATGCACCGAGTAACATTGCGGGAGCTTGATTAATTAATCAACGTAAAAAAGGCAACAATTCTCATTATATTTTAACAGAGAAATAATCCATTCTTGCCTGAATTATTTCGAATTCGATTTCAATGGAACAAGTCAATGTTCAATCAATTTAAGATCATGTATGGCCAATAGTAATACTGTAAACTGTAAAGGGATGAAGTAGTACAACTTTTCACACAATCGGCTACTGAAAGGCAAAGAAAAATGACAAGAAAACTGTACAAACGAAGCCAGAAGAGAGACACTTGAATTGAAGACCCAACCCAACTAACTTGAATCAACATGATAAATGACATGAAGATAGCAATTAACTCTCTTCTGGCTCGGAATTCCTTCTCCTCCCCCTCCTCTTCTTTAAATAAAATCTGTCTTGTCGTAGAAAGGTGTGAGATGATCAAATCAATCAAGGGAAAAAGAGCCGCAACTGAAGCAAGCAAGAAAATCTTAATCTGTACTACAAGGAAATGGAGCAAAGATTTGGTGAGAGATCCCGGCAACGCTCATCATAATACTAAGGCTTGGAGACATTAAATGTTAGAAACGGTGAAAAGCCGTAAGTTGGGGCAATAGTACTGAGACCACCACCACGTTGTATTAAGTTTTCAGTGCAGCAGTGGGAGCCGGACAAGACAGTCAGGCAAGACGAAGACCCTTGGCTGTCCGCAATTAGTCATTCTCACTAGTCTCCATCATCCTGCTCTGTTCCTACCAAACACAGATTTTGCTGACGCTCTCTACATTATGGTTACAGCAACTCATTTCTCAAATCCGACGGTCATCATTTTTACACGTTTTCTCTTCTGTCTCTTTCCAAAACTTGTGCACAAATGTTTTGAAAGATCAAGGACTGTAATAAAATTTTATGAAAGATCAGGGACTACAGCAAAATTCTCCCAATCACAAGCTTGCTAGGGCTTATAAATAGCCCCACAGCTTGGATGTACAACTGGCACTCATACCTTCATTACTCCAGTAGTTTTAGCTTTACCTTGCAAGAAAGTTTTGAGTTTGTTTCATGCTTGCTTGCTTGGAGTGGAAGAAGTAATGGATCACCTCGTATTTTTCCACGGCTTTCTTGAACGTAACAGAGCAGCGGCATGCATGTATTTGCATACTGGCAAAGCTGCTTTACGTTCAGAGGCTGTGGAACGATACGGCTTGATTCAACACAAGTTTCTTTGTCGATCTCTCCCCCGGAGATGTAGTAGATCTCTTTTCCTCTCAAAAAGAAGATTTGCTATGCTTAAAAGATTAGGTAAAAAAATGTCCCTTTAAAGAAATTTCTCTAGTTTCCTTCCATTTTTGCTTGTCACAATTGGTTAAGTGACGAGGCATTAAACTTCTTTCACCATATAACTCGATATGCCGAGATATGAGTCTTTTATATTGTTGCAGTTTTGAAGATTACTACATTTTTTCAAGGTATAACTCTCTTTGTCGAGAAATTTGTCTCTCATATTGTTGAAGCAATGAAGTTCACAACTGTTTTCACGATATATACCTCTCTTTGAAACCTTTGCTATTAAAGAAGACCTTCCTTTTATGGTTGAATCCTTTATCCAAGAGACATGGAGCTAAGGGAAAGATGAAGAGGAAAAACAAAAGAAATCTAGCCCTTATTCTCTCCCATGCTTGCTTTTGTATGAAATCTATGGTTTTGGTTGGTGTAAATTTGATCATTATTTGAAAATCAAGACGTTGTATGAATTTGGTCTTGAACTAATATAAATGTTTTTCCCAAATATGTTATTCTTCTTGTCGAGATATTTATCTGTCATTGTTTCATTGATGAAGTTTACAACTTCTTCACAATATTGCTCTGTCATGAGAAACTGTGTTTCCCGTTGCTGAAGCTTACCTGTTACGAAAGATGCATAATTTTGTGGTTGAATTTGCAAAGAGACATGAGGAAGGAACAGAGAAAGAGTTAAAAGATGGTATTGAAATCCAGCTTTCATTCTCATTCTCATGCTGAGAAAAGAGTTAAAAGAAGGAATTGAAATCCAGCTTTCATTCTTATTCTCATTCTCATGCTTTCATGCGGACACATCTGTGCTGCAAGTGACTAATTAAGGAGACAAAAGTTTGCTTATGAATGAATTTCTTTGGTCGTAAATTCGATCATAATTTGCAAGTTTAAGACAAAACCATATGATTTTGTCCTTAAATTAGCATTGCTTGTCATTAATATCTCAAATTGCGTAGACAAAAAGAGCAGTTGGCAGTGACAAGTGACAACCAAAACCCAGCCCCAGAAGTTCAGAACCTAGTACAAACTCGGCTAAATGAAAGACAGATGTGGGGTAATTTGAAAGAAATTGCCAGGGTGAGCATGCATTAAAAATACAGACATGACAATACAGTCCGATATTAAAGATGATAATTCAACTTTTTCTTAGTGAGTTGTTCATGTTTTATGGCAGGTGAATACTGTCCCCATCTTTTAACATAAGTGGATGACATGTCGAGTTGTTTGGAGTTTTCTGTAATTGACTTGTCAGTTATTTGTTTAAAATCGACGTGTCGTTTTTAAAATAATTCATCAGCATATTTTACTGTGGATATCACTGATAGTTTTTCAGGCGTGCTCTTCTTCTTTTAGCTCAGCAAGAACAAGTTCTTGTTCGTGGAATATACGGTTTTACGTATCAAAGAATTGAAAATGAGAACTTGATCATGCACAGTAAATTTTCTGTCCATGTATGTTCTATTCAAGAGGTTACAATACATAATAATTCTTGGCACTATGCATCATTAGCAATCTTCACAGACAACAGTATCCGTACTCGATACTCGTAACTTTTACTGGGAATACGAGTCTCGGTTGAAAATTTGGCCATCAAAACAACAACAAAAGTGAAAGAGATCTAATTGCTGTATTTGGCTTGCAGGGACCTTTGCATATACTGCATGAACAAATGGAAAAATACTGAAACTGGTACAACATTTCACTAGAATTCTCTAACAAAATTTGGGTTTTGAACATGGCAAATCCTGTAAAATGTGGATGTCATGCCGGATTTTGATGTATAAAAATATCTCTCATATTCAAGGTGTAAGTATATTGAGAAGAGACACCCTATTTCGGATCAAGCATCTGAACAAGCAATCTAATCCTTTCTCAATATCACTGATGCAAAATTCAAGTGTGTCTAATCTCCTGAATACCATTTGCGCATCAAACTTGGGATCATTGTTTCCGATTTGTCCATGTAATGAATAGATTACCATGTCAACCTTCCCCATTTCATTCAGAATCTCTTGGCCTAATTTTTCTGATGGGATCAGTTTTCGGATCAACGACCATCCACCAGCTTTTGTCTTCAATTCCGGCATGGAAAGAAACAACAAGATCGATCGAAAAGTAGATATTGCACCGGCGCTTGATTCTCTTAACACTTTGATCACCATTGATAGATGTTGATCTACATCAACTGTATGAAATGATCCCACATTGGTTTCAATTCTCTTAAGTTCTCTCATGCATTTGGCGATGTGTTTTCTCGACTTCTTTCTAAAGCTGATGTAAGCATGAATATTTCTTTCGAAGCTTGAATCTCCGCCCCTTCTTCGTAGAGCTGACTGAAGCTCTTGCAGTTGATCTTTCATGATCAAAACCAACTCTCTGGCGCTGCTACAAGCGTCTAGCGATCCGACCGATGTATCAAGAGCCTCTTCGACCACATCTTTATGCTGCTGATTGCGAAGAACTTGCTGTGTGCATGGAGAGTGAATGAATTCCTCAATGCAATTATACAATTCCGCTAGCCTGATCAAATCATTTTTAACAGACTCTGCACGTAAAGGAATTGTTTTCAAAGTTGCTGCTTCTGCTGCTGCTGATGTTTCACAAATTTTAAGTTTATTCAACTCTGCTTCAATCTTCAAAACATTGGGATCATGTAATCTTGCGGGCAAGCTAATAGATCTAGCACGAACTTGCATTGCAGACGTGCATGCCATCTTTAATCTTCAGTAGAAATGCTGAAAATCACTTAAAAATTTGATTAAGTGCTTGCTTGAATGAAAATCACTTCTAAATAATCTATTTATAAGCATTAAAAGAGGGATCCACTTGTTCCTTCATGGCTCAGCATTATGCATGTGAATGCTACAGGGTTAACCCTACTCCTGAAAGATCTTGTACTATTTTTAATCTTATGGCCATGAAATAGGCAACGTAGTGGCAGCATTATATTTTTGATCTTGCTTCAATTTGTTTCCTGCTTCCTTGTCTCCTCAATCATTGATATTGCCTTGCTGTAAACGAGGATTCAATCATTAGACTTCAATTTGTTAATCTATGAAGCATGAAAGGCTGTCAAATATATATGCTTGTCTATTTCAAAGCTGGTTAATTTAGAGGCCATTGACCAAATCGAAAGAAACACTAATAAGATAATCAATGGAAGAAGCGACAAAATGAGACAAGAATTTGCTTAGAATTAAACCTGAAATCCAAGAATCTGGGGCTACAATATAGGGTAATTAGGGTTGGTACAACGAAATCTTATTCCAAATCCTCGACTTTCATTCTGATTGGGAACCAAATTTCGTAGCCATCTGTACAATATAGCATGAGTTTGAGAAAAAGAGATATATATATATATATATATATATATATATATATATATTGGTAGATGAATTATTGGAGACAAGGAGCAATTAGTTTTTATATATTTAGGATAACGATGGATTCTGTACCACAAAATTTGTCAAGAACATACGATTTCCCACATGGTGCTTGTCATTTGTGGTTTTTTTCTTCCTACGTTTGAACATAGAACAGTCATATCTTCAATCAAATTCTTTGTCGAAACTTTGGTATGAGAAGAACATGATTCAGAGCAGTGTTTGGTCGCTGGTCAAGAGGTGATAATTGAAGAGTGGTCGAGATATATAGGGAATAAGATATGCCTACTCTTTAAGCTGTACAATTTTTAATGCCAGAAGCCTGTATATCAGGCAGGCTTCTCTTAGCTTTTGCCATAGGCGACCCAGTGATGTGAGGAGAAATGTCAAGAATCTCTTCCCCACAATGACTCAGAGAAACTTGATCCCAGTTGATCTTACGAGTAACTTCCTGTGAAAGCTAATCCTTCTAGTATGATGAGATGAGAATTCAATTTTCACTGAAATTGGAGTAAAACTATAACGGATGAAAATGAAAATTCAAACACAGATTGTTACAATAGTAAATACAAGCATATGTACAAGCATTCTTGGCAAGCTGAAACTCCAAAAGCAGCATTTCTCAGCAATTAGCTGAAAATAAATGTGTATAAAGTGAACAGCAGTATGTTATCACAACTGGAAACCAAAAAGTGCCCAATCTGAGATTAAGTTGGAGAACTCACAATAAGTGCACTTTCTAAGCACAATATATCCCTCCTTGCAATTCCCACGTAAATATTTCCAGAATGGCAAATTTTGAAATATATACATAGTGTTGTTGTATTTCCATACTAACAGTAAATTGCAGACGACAGAGCATTACTAAAAAGACAGTCACAGGTAGTGTGACAACTTCACAAAGAGTGACAATCCAAAAGGGCAAAACAAGCCAGTGAGCAACATGACAACAGAACTTCTGATAACCTCCAGTGCCAAGAATTAGTTCACCCAACTCTAGTCCTCAAGGCACCGAGATTGTCCTCCTCAATTCAGTGCAGTACAACTTCACGAGCCTCATCAATGCTGCAAACTCTATTATAAGTCACCTAGAAATTACTTTTTAAGGTTGGAACCTTGCTGTAACTCAGAGCCGTCTTACTTTCTCCAAAGTAGTTGTTGCATTCAGGTGATAGATCATAGATCTGCGAAATTGCATACGGATCTGTCCTCCATTGTTTGTCCAAGGAACATTTCACAACTCAAACCAGAATTGAACCTACAACAGCCTCAGCATAAAAGAGCTGGGGTTTGATGATCAATGAACATGTCATTTCATTCTAGATTTCACAACTTAAAATTAAAATACAGCAGCTTGCCACATCACACAGAAAACAGCTCAAGTTTCATGCATAAGTTTGAAGACCCTGTTTTGAGCGACCTCATTGGATGAGGTCCATTTTTTTTTCTTAAACTCATCTCAAATAGCACCATCATATCCTAGTTTTACTTATTTGAGAAGAACTTGATTTGCCTAGAATTTGCCTAATCAGCAAATAAATTAGAGACACATTTGTCCAATTTCTCAATTGTGTGCCTTTACTTAAATTTTTAACACAGCAAAAGCATGTCTGCACAAAATAAGCTAACGAGGAATGCAATGGGATGATAATTGAAGTGTATGAGTCAAAATACTTTTTGAGATTTCAATTAAATACAGGAACTGAGTATGCTGTTCCACAGCATTAGGGTGAAAGATGATTGATTGCTAAGATATAAACCAAACACAGCAACCTACAGGAGCTGCCAACAAAACAAGAGGAGATAGTAATGAAAACTTACCAATCATACAGCATGGCCTTGTTCTTTAGCTTTCTTCAGCCACTTAAGAGTGCTCTCCAATGTTGTGTAAGCAGCTACATTGTTCAAACTCTTACTCTCAACTACATAATCGAAAACTTCATAAGCCTCAGCAACCCTACCAACCCTACAAAGCGCCCTCACAAATGTGGCATAAGAAGCAGTGTCAAGCTTGATGCTACCCTCTTTCATCACTCCATACAATTCAATCCCTTTCTCCAGCAACCTTGACTTACACAATCCATGAAGCAAAGTGTTATAAGTGCAAGAGTTCGGACTACACCCCCTAGCCTCCATCTCCTCCAAAATCACCAATGCACCCATTGCATCCCCTTCCCTACACATTCCATTCATCAATGAAGTATATGTAACAGCATCCGGAAAATGACCAGCTTCCACCATTGTTTTCAGAAACTTCTTAGCTTCACCTACTCTCCCAGATTTTGACAACCCAAAAATCAATGTATTGTAAGTAACAAGGTCAGGCTCTACACCTTCCTCTTTCATTTTCTTGTAAACCCCAATAACTTCACTCCCTTTACTCAAATTACAATAACCTTTCATAATAGTATTGTATACAAAGCAATCAGGCTTAAACCCCGAATCACTAAGTGCACTAACCAATCTCATAGCCTCTCGTAAATTCTTTGTATTACAAACATTATCAATCAATATCGTATAAGTAACAAGATTCGGCTTTACATCAAAGGAATTTCGCATGTCATCAACAAAATTATAAACAGTACTCAAAGCTCTACATTTGCACAAACACTTAACAAGAAAATTGTAAGTATAAACATCAGGCAGCGATTTTTTCGAAGATAGTTCTTTTACCAATTCAACAGCATCGTCTACACGATTAACTGAACATAACGACCGAACAGCAATATCAGTTGTGCCCTGACTGGGTTGTAACCCATTAGAGAGCATAAGCTCAAGTGTCTTCCGAACAGAGGAGAGATTACTATCTTGATCTTTGCAGGCCTGGGAGAGCAAGATGTGGTAAGTTGAACGGTCGGGAATGAAAGAAGGGTTTTTAGTGATCATGTGGTGGAGGAGAGAGATGGAATTATCAACAGTGGATATTGAAGCATAGGATTGAAGAAGAGAGTTGTGAAAAGGGCGATCAATTGCGTTCTGCTTGCTGGTTATGAGAGAATCGAAGATTTTCTTGGCTTCCGATAATTCGGGGGACTTAAAAACAGCTGGGATTTGCTGTGTTGCTGCAGAAACACATTCTTGTGCTTTTTTGGAGGGTTTTTTGTTAAGAAAATGCCGAGGAGACTTTTCAGGCTGCGCTAGTGTTTTTAGAAGGGTATTCGATGAAATTGCTGGGCGGAGTGCCGGAGGAATTTTACCCATTTTGCTATTCTTCTTCTACTATCAGTTTACTGCTTTCTTTCTGCTGGTATATTGGAAGCGGAGCAGGGGAAGCAGTGAGTTGTTAGGGTTTTGTGGAATCGCGGGGTTTGGGAGGGACAGAATTGTGTAAGTGGGCCGGATTTCCTGAAACTCACTGGGTTAAATCAAGTTTGGGCTGCGAGATTTGGAAAAATGGGGCAACCAACCGGGAGAGCCCAACAACTGAAAGCTAATGTTCCCAATAGAAACGACAGGTCGTTTGATGAAATTTTATAAAGTGTAATAACATCCGTAGAATCGTAATCTCAAAGGGAAAAGAGTTTTATTTCTTGATTTATTTTAAAAGATAACAATATTAACAATTTCGTTGATTGATTATTCATGGTGTTTGCACTAAGCATTAAAAGGCTTTTNTAAGTCATCCGTCAACGTACAAAAGTAATTCTATCTTTACCATTTTCTTTAAGAAATCTAACTTACTGGGTAAGTTGGATTGGTCCTCGGCCGTAATATTGTTGACCAGCAGCGCATTTCCATTCTGATTGGGGATCGCAATAATCTGATTTGGGCTCTCTTTCTCTAACAAAGCAATATCCCCATGCATACGGCCCATCATCTGCTGTTGGCCAACCTCCTGCTCAATATAAATAATAAGCAAATTGGGTTGTCTACTCAATTAAATCCCACGATGATGCAAGAACTTCCTGAACCATACTAATTAATTACCTGTAGTTTCGTGCGAAGTCTGTGCCAAAAATGCTGCGAGTTCCTTCTTACGCGTGTTATCATCACCAGTTGTGCCAAACCCGTTGAAGGATTTTGCAGCAGTGATGAAAGCATCGTACGTGTAGAACCCATTACTTTGGCATCTTGCATCGTTTCTGTATTTAAGCAGCTCGTCAAAAAGAGCTGACGTGATTATGCTGCTAACATCGCCGCTGCCGCCGCTAGGAGTTACCGTCGGTGTGGATGGTGTTGTAGGAGTGGAGCCACTGGATTCAGCACATTGGCTCTGACAACCAGCTCCACAGTATTGAGTTGTACTGCCACACCAACCGTGTTCGCTGCAGCAGAGCCCATTTGGGCAGAGAGCACCGGCGGCTTGGCTACCGCATTGTTCTGCTGATGTTGTTAACAGAAAAGATGATGACAAAGCTAAGAGAATGAAAATGGGGAACTTCATTTTCTATAAATTAGCTGGTAGTGCGATGTTGCGATTTGTGAATGTGAATGGCAGATATTTATTTGTTAAGTTTTCTGCTAATTTTTCTTGACTTTTCTAGTCCAAAAGGGTTGCCATAGATGCGTGTTGATTGGGATACTCTGATCAGAAGCTGCCCAGAAGTTCGCACGGAAGAACATTAAATCTCGGGTCCACTTTCTTACTAGTAGATAGAATTATTTACGCGTATCTTATGACTTATGAGCTTTTGCGTGGCATGATTTTCTCCTGTAAAAAGGAGATCGTGACCAAACCAAATTTGAAGAACAGTCAAAGCTAGCGCTCAATATTAGACGCAAACGGGTCTTCATTGATCAACAGTTAAATTTTTTAATTGCAAAAGAATTAAGCTTGTATTATTATAAAGACCCAGCTTGATTAATTGATCGTTTTATTGAACAAACTGTCATTGTTACAGCGGTTTATTCGGACATGAAATTTCCTTTTACGTAGGATTATCCATTATTCATGTGAAAATTTCCTTTTACATAGGATTATCCACTTTTACATAGGATTATCCATTATTCATGAGACAATTAGTTATGTTTTCAGGCAAATAGCCTCTGGTTACTGCAATCCAAGTTATTGCCAACGCTCACACCCAATATGTCACAGTATCTTCTGTAGAACCCGATCCGATCCGCCACTCTATCATCGGGACCGTGCCCGCATTCCAGTCCACCGTTGATTATGTTGGTGATCACCCCGTAACCCGGAACCCGATTTGCTGACCTGTCAGCATCAGACGGTGTCCATCTTCCTACTATCACATTGTGGCTTGATGGCTTGTTAGCTTGTGGGGTCATCCAAAACCATATGGCTGTCTTGAATGATATGACCGGGTCGGTCGCTACCAGATCGGGATTGTTTATTAAATCCACTCCAATGGCCCTACCAGCTTGCCCGTAGTTGTAGTTGCTGTTCAGCAAGTCAACAGTTAAATGTCAAAATTGAGGATGTTGATTTGAGGTATAATAACATTCCGGTCCCTGTAGTTTTGCATTTTCACGAATAAAGGCATAATATGCCTACTTTTGTTAATTAAGTCTCCAATAGACAATTTCTAACATTGTATATCTTCAAATCTATTTGTACCCATAATGAATCATACTAAATCGTATTTATTTTAATTAATTTAATCAATTTTATCCGTCTAATACATTCTAAATTACAACAGAAAGTATGTAAGAAGCTTACTGAGTGAGTTGGATAGGTCCTCTGCCATAATATTGTTTACCAGGAGGGCATGGCCAGTCTCTAGATGTACAAAAGGTACCTGGGTTGTTTCTTTCTCTAATAAAGCAATATCCCCATGCATATGGACCGTCTGGTGCAGTTGGCCACCCGCCTGCTCGAAATTAGTCACTTTAATTAGTTTTATTTGTTAATAATTATTCAAGATTATATATAGTTATGAAATAACCTGTGGTTTCATGCGAAGTTTGAGCCAAGAAAGCAGCTAGTTCTCTTTTCCGGATATCAACATCACCAGTTGTGCCAAATCCATTAAAGGATCTAGCAGCAGTAATGAAAGCGTTGTAAGTGTAGAATCCATTGCTGGGACATCTACCATCGTTTCTATATTTCAGCATTTGATTGAATAGAGCTTGGCTGATTATGCTGCCGACGTCGCCACTCGGGATTGTCGGCGTTGGGTTTGGGTTTGGGTTTGGACCAGGTCTACGACATTGGCTCTGGCAGCCTGTTCCGCAGTACTCAGTTGTTTCGCCACACCAGCCATGTTGGCTGCAGCATAGCCCGTTTGGACACAGAGCTCCCCCTGCTTGTCTTCCGCATTGTTCAGCTGAGGCAACTAGCAGCAAAGCGAAGGTGAAGAGAATGGAAGTGTAAAGCTTCATTTCCTGGTCTACGAATTTGTGAAATTATGAGAAGCTGTGAACTAGAATAGAGGCAAGCATGCATATACATAGAGAGTACGTGCTGAAGTACCGATCTCGTGAATTTTGTTGATAAGTTCTTTGTATTCAAAAAGGGCTGGCAGGCTGAGGCATGACTTCGACTCTAGTAACGGTCTTGTAAAAATTGCATTAACAAAATTGTTTTTCTGACTTGGCATTTCTTTCGTTTTGCTACAGATTTTTCCATTACTTCCATGTCTAGACAACAAATTTGACATCATCTTCAGCATATGACTTGGCCACTCCCAACTAGAACATGCTCAAATTGGGATAAGTTTCAGTTGATTATGTTGACATACCAACAATAAAATAGACAATTATTGTCTTCCAATCGTGTCAAATTGCACCACCTTGCCTTGGCTTTCAACCTTTTGCCAATAGAAAACGTCAAATCAAATTTGTAGGAAAGAATTTTGGTCCGTCGGCTATATGATACGATAGTTCATCCAAATTACGTAACAATATTTAAATGTAATGGACATTGAGTGGTACTTATCTTGAGTGTCACAATTATTTAATCTCTCCATCTTGTCTTGATCATCTTAATTGGTGCGGTTTGCAGGCTCTGCATAAATTTTGACAGATTATTCACAGTGGGATGTTTGTAGATTCTTCATAATCTTTGACTACAAATCGCCTTAGTGCTTGCTCTGCTTATGATCCACCAGAAACTTTTAGATGAATTCATCAGCTGCTTACGAATTTGTCAATAACATTATGATCAACAAAGTAATCTTCAATGATCTTTCTTTCTCCCGCAGAAATTAATAGAAGGTTGGGATAAAATTATGGTCCATTCTCTTCAGGATTCGGCACATCCCCTTCAACCTAAGGCCAATCTGAAAGCCCAAGCGTATTTCAAAAGGGAAAAAATAACATCTGAAATCCTAACGTTTCACAGTTTAATTAGCAAAGATATAGTTTATTCACTTACTATTACATATCATTTCTTCTGGAACATACGACAAAATTCTTTGTATATTACTGCATGCTAACAAAACTTGAATAACATCCGCAGGAAAATTAATTAACTTGCTCTCCAGGGAAAATACAGCAGAGCCATTTTTTCTTGGTGGAATGTTGTCTGTTAGGACCTTTCTCTTCATCATATTTCCTCTGCGATGTCACATTCCCAGCTCCAACCATGCCAGCTTTTTTATCTTCGCTTGCTTTCTTGAAAATCACAGAAAACCCTTCCGCCGACGCCGGATCGTTCACATCCCATTCGCCGAACTTGGGTAATGATCTCCCCCCGGACGACATGTGTAATAATTTGCGGCCGAATGAAATGATATTTATGCTGTAGGGAATTTGGAAATGTTTCGGAATTTTCCGATCAAATGAGAGCAGAAAATGGAAAGAGTTCGTTATGGGAATTGGATATCCCTGTCTACTCGTATCAAACACGAAGTAGGGAAGTCAATGTCGCAGGATATCGGGATCAACACGTGAAACTGTGCATCTTGTCGTTTGATGAACGGAATATTTGGAGGTATTGTGTAAAATTAGCCGGATTTTAAGCACTAATTTTGGAGTCCTTTTCGGTTTGATGCATGTTGATTAGAGCATGTTGTGGTCCCGTAAAGCACGCGTTCATTAGAGCATATTTATTGCTCCTTTCCTTGACAAATTCCCATTCCCATTGCCTTGCCTTTTGCATTTGTTTATTATCCAATCAAAATTAAAGAATTTTAGGAGTTTCACTTTGAACAAGCTGAAAGAGAGAAAATGGATTGATAGTTGTGTTTGGGTTCATCACTCATTACACGATATTAAGGAAAAATATGCTTAATTCGGAGATTTTCAGACCTATGATGATCTAAATTGACTTGTTTGGTTTTACTAGAGAAATTTGAGGACAAATACCACATCTAGCTGACTTACAAATTTCTAACTTGTTGACCAAGTGATAATTAGAAAAATCAAGAGAAAAAAATTGGAGTGAACGAATAATACTAAGATTCTCTTCTATTTTTTTTTCTCCTTAACTAAAATAGATGTTTACACTTGATATAGTTAACAATTAAAGTTGAGATTGTATGCTAATATGAACAGATATATGACTACTCCTTTATATATTTTTTTTATAAACAACCAAAAGAAGTGTTCAGATAGTGCAGCATTCCTAACATAAAAAAACACATTAATGGACATTATAATACCTAAATGAATCTGTAAACCCTATTAAAAAAAAATTCCTAAATCAAATCTGCCTAATTAATTTCGTTCATGACTTCAGAATCCAATAAACCTTGGATCTGATTGGGAAGTAAATGAATTCTTATTTGCATAATGCTATCAAGAATTAATAGGAAGATGAGTAAGAAAGTTTTTGCTGATGAACTACCCACAATCCAAATTTTTGTCCTGTCTTTATCTGATTTTTACGACACACTGAGCTGAGCTGAGCTGAGCTCATTCATTTCCTTGGTATTTAATATACGTTAATGGGACCGAGTCAGAAGAAACTCTTCCCTAACACAAACAAACTTTCTAAAGATAAACTCTGTTGACTCTCTCGGTTTCTTGCATTCAGTAGGAGAAAACTTGTTCGCTTGGCAGACCACGTAATGGCAATGGAACATTTGGTTCAGTGCTCTGCAAATTACGTGCCATTGACGCCAGTATACTTCCTAGAGCGAGCGGCTATTGTTTATGGAGACAAAACTTCCATTGTTTATGGAACTGCCACATTTTCATGGAGAGATACATACGAAATATGTCTCAAACTCGCTTCTGCTTTAGCCCAGTTGCAGATTTCTCGAGGAGATATTGTAAGTTTTCTCTCACATCTTTTTGATATTGATTAACTTACCATCTACTGGTTCCTGTTTGATTAATTCTGTTGGGGTTTTGTTATCAATCCTTCTTCTATATTTATTTTCTGTCATGTTGTAAGATAGATAAACTTGCATTAACACTTACAAAATCTTCTAAACTCTTGCTTCATCACCTGACAACTTAAAAGTTCTTGCATCCATCTCATACAAACACTGATAACAATCCAAACTGTTTAACCTAAACGAAGACCTTGTAATCCTGATAAGTAATAACAATAGAAGGAAGGTTTTAACCAAGATCGAAGTTCTGAAACTGCATGAATCTGTGCTAAGAAATAGAGATTCTCCCATAGTAAGGCTCAAAATTAGAACTGAAATCATAGGAAATACTAAGAAAATAAAAAACACCATGACTCTCCAAGGTCAATATGCTTAGGTTACCATTTTATGATCACGCAGTTGATTTAATTTAATATAGCTCTACTTTTAATGTAATGAAGACATTTTGAGCGAAGTGGCGACAAAATATAATTTTATGTTTACTTTGAATGTGTAATAAGAAATATATTGTAGACTTGTGATCTCACACTTCTGTCCTTGGTGCAAATAATTAAAGAAACCAAAGGACACCACGGTTGGCGGACCCAATTGAATTAACTTCATTGCATAAAACTTATAAGTCTTCTTTTTTTTGGTTTTCTCTTGGGTCAAATCATGAACTAAGACAGGTTGGAATAATTTGTCCGTTGCTTTCTTCGAGAATAGTGCAAAGTCCATGGTCGGTGAACGAACAAAGACGAGAAAATGAATGGAGACATGATCATAGAAGTATCTAGTTTGGATCCAAGAACCAACATGTTAGCTAGTTAATCTTTAATCTCCTTAGTTCATTTGAAGTTTAGAATATGGGTTTCTTTTTTTCTTTTATTTTAAATAAAAAACTAGTGAAAATTGATCAAAGTTAGAATAAGAGGTAGTATTAGAATAAGGAGGTAGAATTCTTATAATTAACAAGTTTTTTTGCCTATTTTTTTTTTTGTTTTTTAAATTATAGGGTAATTTTTTTTTAAAAAAAAATAAAAGACTAAAATGATAATTCATAAATTAAATATTTAATAAAAAAATTTAAAATTTATAACCAAAAAAAATTCCAATTGTTGTATGGTAGGTAGACCTGGCTAAAATATTTATTATGGGATGGCCATTTATTAGAAAACTCAATGTTCTATAAGGGCCTTTAATTAATCCTTGCTTGTTTGTAGCACTATGTGAAGAAAGTTCGAAGAAAGTTCACAGTAGTGGCATGGGAAAAGAAACTCCCAAAAAATGGGGAGAAAACCTAGGGACTACCAAACCAATAACATATTGGAGTCGAAGGATTATAGGGCCCGTTGTTATTTGAGCTTATACACCACTTTTCTGGGGGGAAAACTGTTTAAATATTGAGTGCTTTTTTAATACAATGAACAGGTTGCAGCTTTGGCACCAAATGTTCCAGCACTCTACAAGCTGCATTTTGCAGTTCCAATGGCTGGGGCAGTTCTATCTGCACTTAATACAAAGTTAGATTCAGCCACACTAGCATCAATCCTAGATCAACTCCAAGCCAAAATCATATTTGTTGATTATCAATTTGCAGAAGCAGTTATAAAAGCACTTGACATACTCTCCCAGAAAAGTGTCAAGCCACCACTTCTTGTGATAATTCCTGAGTGTGACCAAGTTAATTCTGAAATAGTCAACAATTTCCCATCTGGTAGTCTGGATTACAATGCTCTCGTTGAAATGGGAAAAGCTGATTTTGAGATAGTACAACCGAAGAAAGAATGTGATCCCATTTCGGTGAATTATACCTCAGGCTCGACTGGGAATCCTAAAGGGGTTGTTTACAGCCACAGAGCTGCATATCTCAATGCTTTGGCACAAATTTCTCGCTGTGACATGAGAGAAATGCCAGTGTTTTTATGGACAGTGGATATGTTTCGATGCAATGGCTGGTGCTGCACTTGGGCAATAGCTGCTGTTGGGGGCACTAATATCTGCATTAGAACCGTCTCGGCAACAATAATATTCGATTCAATTCGTCTCTACAGTGTTACTCACTTGTGTGGCCAACCCGCAATTCTGAACATAATCGCAAACGCTCCAGATTGTGTTCAAAAGCCACTTCAACGCAAGGTAAATGTTATAATTGCTGGTTATCTGCCAACAAAACAGATTCTTGAACAAGTTTCAAAGTTAGGATTTAACATTGGCCATGCATATGGAATGACTGAAGTGCTTGGTCCAGCAATTATTAGACCTTGGAAACCTGAATGGGATTCTCCTTCAGGATTGGATGGACACGAAATGATCAAACATCGTGAAGGGCTTAACAATCTTCTGATTCAAGGGGTTGATGTGAAGGATCCGAAAACTATGAAAAGTGTACCAAATGATGGAAAAACGATTGGTGAAGTCATGTTTAGAGCTAATACTTCAATGTTGGGATACTTCAAAAATCCGAAAGCAACAGAGGAAGCTTTCCGGGATGGATGGTATCATACCGGAGACCTTGCGGTAAGAAATCATGACGATCATATTCAAATGAAGGATCGGAAAAAGGATATTATAATTTCCGGGGCAGACATTGTAAGTTCATTGGAAGTTGAAGCAGTATTGTTAAGCAATCCAAAAGTTTTGGAAGCTGCTGTTGTTGGAAAACCTGATGATCAATTGAACGAAGTGCCTTGTGCTTTTGTGAAACTCAAGGAAGGATGCATTGCGACTGCTGAAGAACTTATTAAGTTTTGTGGCGATGAATTACCCACTTTTATGACTCCCAGGACCATAGTTTTTGCAGATATACCAGTGAATTCTACAGGAAAGGTGCAAAAATTCATTCTCAGGGAGAAGGCAAATGCAATGGTAAGGGTCATATCCGATCAAAATTAGAAGTCATATTTCATACTGCAGAATTTGCTCTTCCATTCTATGTTTCTTGTTTTAATACACAAGTTATTGCTCAGTCTGTTGATTTTTATGTTCTACAAAGACTCTGTTTGCAAGTATATGCATTGCCATTGAACTGCCTGCTATACACTAATAAAAAATCAGCCTCATCTTGTGACATTAGTAATTGATTTAGCCAATGGGTTCAACCAGTAGTATTTTTTAAAATGATATAAAGAGATATGATGCTCAAATTCTGCTTACAGTGTTAGAAAAGAATTTAATTTATATTTAAATAATATTTTTAAAATAAATAAAAGGATCTTCCAAGTTATTTTCTTGCCAAACAATCATAGAGGAAATGCAGAAACTCTGTTCTAGATTCTTGAAGCAAACATAAACGTGAGAATTATTAGTCTGTTGCTCGATTATGATGGATGGTGGCATGACAAAGCCCAATCAAGCATGTTGTGGGGCATTTTCTAAAACGAAAGACACGTTGTGGTGGGTCACTCTAAAAAGTAGAACCTCAGTTGAAAAAAAGTGCTTTTGCTCTCGTCAAATAGCTTATCAGGAAAGCCCAACAGAGGGAAAAGCACTTGTTGGGAAGGCAACAATACAAAAATCCATAATTTTCATCTCCATTCTAATGAAAGGCTCAATTACTAGCCTCACATGATATGGGTAGAGGTTTATATCGACCATGAAGTGATTTTGTTTCACCAAATGGTGCTTATCAAGAATGCCCAGACCGACAGAAAAGCACTTAATGAAAGGGCAACAATACAAAAATCCATGATTTTCATCTCCATTCTAATGAAAGGCATCCTCAATTCAATTACTAGCCTCGTATGACATGGGTAGAGGTTTACATCAACCATGAAGTGATTTTGTTTTCACCATATACCGCTTATCAGGAAATCCCAAAAGAGGAAAAGCACTTACTGGGAGGGGCCACAGCACAAAAGTTCAGCTTCAATATGAAACAAAAAAAAAAGCACTTTCAAGACAGTTAAGAGCCTCACTCACATGAGCTAGGGGTTTTTTTTAGGACCATAATACTATTACATGGCCATGAATTCTCCAAATCATTTTCATGGTAGTTGGATTACACATCACATTGATTTTGGGAAAGCTACCATTTTCGATTTTCTCAATCAATTACTATTCTGTTTAAATTCCCTCTTAAGAGCTCATCCTCAATTTAAATATATATATATATATATATATTTAATATTTTATTAAAATTTTGACAAAATTTTTTAATTTTAATTAATATTTAAATTAAAAAAGAATTGTGTTATATTAATTGGAAATTATATTATCTCCTAATATTCAGGGTACGTGCCATATCATTCCGCTTATAATCCGGTAGAAGGCACCCAACGTGGCAAACTTATACAGACGCCACGTAGTCTAGCCAATATAAGCCGAACTCAGGAAATTGTGAGGTATCACGTTCTCAACAAATGCACAACTACCCACTGCGGCAATTACCCTCCAAATTCCATAACACTAATCCGAATGCAAAATTCTCCTCTAGCCATTACTAAATTCTCCAACTGAATACTTCAGGTGATCTTTCAGTGGTCCACATTGTTATATCCTCTTCTTAAACTATAACTCTGGAGAAAACTGAGGAAAGACTTGAGACTTGAGACTTCCTTCTTCTGTTTTGGTTTCTGTTTATTATGTTTAGTTCAGTTGAAGCTTTTTGCTTTCTGGGGTTTTCCTTTTTTCCTTAGAAATGGACTGTTTAATTTAGTTTTTAATGTTTGTGAGCTTTTATGAGAAATGGGTTGAGCTAGATTGAGTTGTAGGAATGGAGTTTTCTTCTTGATGGTATGTTTTTGTTTGTTAATTCTCAATGTTGTGCTTGGATTTTGAGAAAAGAAATTTTAAGATATACAACATCAATGTATTTGGTTCAATTGTGTGATTGCTTTTGCATTCTGGGGTGGAGCAATGTAGTTGTTCATGTTGTTTCTTCTATTTTGATATGTTCTCTTAGCACTCAAATTAAAATGTTGCCAAATCTTTTTATGTTTTTCCCAATCTGCACTGCAGAGAATTAATCTAGAATGTGTTATTTGTTGAAATTACACAGATTTCAAGATACGGATCGGCCAATCATCAACAATATGGCAGTTGCTCAGCTTTTGGGAGGACCCTATTGTAGAATTGGAGGTAAAAGTTTTGAAAGAAGAACAATAAACAAACTGGGCAAAGCTTTTGCTGACAAAAGTACGATGAAAGCTCATCAAAAATGTTACTTTGGAGTGACAAATGGAGGGGAATATGGCTTCAACAACGGCATTAAGTGTCGTGCATCAATCAGCAGTCAACATGTTTCCGATTATATCAGTATCGATCCTCCTGGTGTTGGGGAGACGTTAGCATCTAACAGTGGAGAACAAAAATGCAAAAACTTGTAAGAATTTTTCTTTTTCATAAATGTTTTACATCGGAGAATGTTTAGTACTACACCTTATTTTTCCAATAAATTCATCTAGCAGCATCATTTGTGGAAGATATGTTTTTCTAAATTTTTATCTTTCTTTTTGGTTACAACAATATCTTTCTCAGTTTTTAGTTATTGAAATTCTGAATTGTTATCCATTGAGTCAAGGGGAAGGCCTACTACCAGTGAACCATGGTTGCAAAATGTCCAACTTGATCTTATAATGCTTTCATTACCAGCGATTGCTGGACAAGCAATTGAACCCTTAGCACAGCTGATGGAAACAGCTTATATTGGCAGATTGGGTAAGTTTCTATTTAGTCAGTTTCACTTTCTATTTCATCTTAAGGTATGGAAATGCATTTTCTTTTTCTCCATTTTGCCATTATGCAATGCCTGTTATCTTACTGGAGTATCTGAGTTTGTTGATGGGCATTCGATGAATTTGACACAGTATACAACATTTATGCTTCATGCAGAAATTAAATGCTTCTGCTTTTTCCTTGCTTCTATATTTCCATGACCATGCTTTTTCATACCATGATTTGCTGTTTAGTTCACTGGAGCTGATAGGATACTTTTGTATTCATAATCTCTTAGTTTTTTTCATTTTATTTTCCCTTGAGCTCTTATATTCATGATGTACCAAAAAGGTCCTTTGGAGTTGGCATCCGCTGGTGTTTCAACATCAATATTTAACATCCTCTCAAAAGTATTCAATATCCCTCTCCTCAGTGTTGCAACATCGTTTGTGGCTGAAGATATCTCAAGGAATTCAAGCAAAGAATCTACTTCAGGTGAAGCTACACTAGATCTTTAAGTTCTTTACATTTTTAGGTCCAATTACATGAAACAGTGCAACTTAATTTTCCTTAGAATATCATCGTAATGATATGCAGACAGTAGCTGCCCAGAAGTGAGTTACAATGGCAGTGATGAATCGTCAACTGATAGAAAGCTTCTACCTTCTGTCTCTACGGCCTTACTTTTAGCAGCTGCAATTGGCATTCTCGAGGCTCTAGCAATGTATTTTGGATCTGGGCTGTTTCTTGACATGATGGGAATATCATCAGTAAGTAGAACTCGATTTACTGTTTTGATTGTACTAAGATAATTGCATAGTTCTGTAATTCTGATTCCTTTTGTTCCAACTCATCACATTAAGACTCTTAACTCCAATAGTGGCATTTTGAATTCCTGTCACAGATCCCTTTTGCCAGATATGATGTTTGCCAAATCTTAACTTCCATTACTACTTATTTTATTTGTTGTTTTATATGCATCATTTGCCATCTACAGGGAAGGAATATTTCTTAAAAATCATTTTCTGGACAGGCTTCATCCATGCGCATTCCTGCCGAGCGATTTCTGTGCCTGAGAGCAATCGGTGCTCCTGCAGTAGTTGTTACTCTGGCCATTCAGGGCATCTTCCGTGGGTTTAAAGATACAAGAACTCCTGTGTTATGTCTAGGCAAGCTTTTGGTCAAACTTCTAAATTATTATGAAGAAAGAATGTTGTTCTCATGTCGTTGCTTTTTATATATGAGTAACATACATTAATACAAGCATTCATTTATCATAATAGTTGCAGCATGTTATGCTTGTCCTGTACATGTTGATAATTTGTTGATTTTTTTCTCCTGAATTTCTGCAGAGCATGTAAAGGGAAAATAAAATACAATTAACAGGAAAATTATATGCAGTTATTATTCCATGTTGACAATACCTCCTTTGTTGTCCAGTTGAATTATTTGGCAGACAATGTCGATCTTTTAGCTTACAGAAATGATAATGTACAACTTTTGAATTTTGTTTTTTATAGCTGCTGAAAACTAATTTCACTCATTTTTGTTATAATTACAGTGCCAATTGATGATGCATAATGGATTTGCTGAAGTATAAATACAAATTCATTTGTTTCCTATGATTCAAAGCTGTTATGTCTACAGTTCAGTTTTTGTTGAGCTCATTCTTTCCAGGGGCAAAGGAGCACGGATTAATTTTAAGATGTTTTTATGCAGGATTGGGCAATTTTTCAGCTGTACTAATGTTTCCGGTACTCATGTACTATTTTAAGTTAGGTGTAACTGGTGCAGCCATTTCTACTGTTGCATCACAGTATGTTCTCCCACCAACCAATGGCTTCTTTTTCTGTGGTGATACCTAATGGAACAATGACATGAATTCTTTCACCTTTTTTCAGATACATTGTCACTCTTTTGATGATTTGGTGTCTTAATAAGCGGACTGTTTTGTCGCTTCCCAACCAGAAGAATTTGCACTTTGGTGACTACCTAAGATCTGGTAATTGTCCTTTTATTAGCTAATTTATATCCTGTTATTTTTAACTCTTTAGCATGCTTCAATCTAGTATTCCCCACTTGGTTTTAAAAATGTTATTTCAAGTACTGTTATTTGGTAGAGATCAAATTTTTGGCTGTTATGCCTATAAATCCCATTGTAGTAGCACAATATAGGGTCTTTGGCTTTATTCATAATCTAAAATTAAACAGTAGATGTTCTCTATCATATTTTACAATTGTCTGCTTGTCTGTTTTTCTTTTCATCAATGTATTTGGAATTTTGCATTCAATATAACTAAACATCAGACCTCAATGAATTGCTCAGGACCTTTTGTATCTGCCAAAAGAATTTTATACTCAACAATAAAATAGAATGAACATTGTGCCCAGGTGGTTTTCTTCTTGGGAGAACTCTGGCTGCTGTCATGACTATAACTTTGAGCACTTCAATGGCTGCTCGTCAAGGAGCTTTAGCTATGGCAGCTCATCAAATATGCTTACAAGTGTGGTTATCTGTCTCTCTGCTTGCAGATGCACAAGCTGCATCTGGTCAGGTAAAATATTGCAGTCCCACAACCTTTTGCTAATCCTCCTAACTTCTTTTAATTGTTGTTATTCAATTAGAAGAGAAAATATAAGGATGATTATTGGGTTTTCTACACTGTCTTCAACATGTAGCATGCTAATCTTAAGCTTCTGGCTGCATGCATTTCTGTACCAGTTGTCTATATGGTCATCTTCTCTTATTATTATGAGGACAATTGTAGATTAACTTTTTTGCTTAATTTTGCTTATCCTTCCATTTTAGAAATACTTTTGGAATTTTGATTATCTGTACCAATGAGAAGTCTCCCTTACTTGCAGGCTCTTATTGCGAGTTCTTTTGCTAAAGGCAACTTCAAAACAGTGAAAGAGATTGCTCACTTTGCGTTAAAGGTGACTTTGCTTTAACTACACTCCAAAATACATTTAGCTAATTCTCATTCTAAACCTTACTTATTCTTTTTGGTTGATTGTGTTTCATTATTTGTTTTATGTGTTCTCCAGACTGGATTGTTTACTGGTGTTTCTTTAGCTGTCATATTGGGTGCTTCTTTCGGTTACATAGCCACATTGTTCACCAATGACGCACAAGTACTTGGAATTGTTAGATCCGGGTTATTCGTATGTATCTTCATTCAGTTTGGCTTCTGTTTATAGTTATCGGGCAACGTTGTGTTCATCTTATCAGAATCCACACAATCTTTTTGCAGTTTGTCAGTGCAAGTCAACCTATAACTGCAGTGGCTTATATTTTTGATGGCTTGCATTATGGTATCTTGGATTTTTCATATGCTGCTTACTCTATGGTAAGCTTTCATTCAAGTTTTATTACATTACATCTACTTAGTGTTCTAGTCATCACAAATACAATCTTAGTGATGTATAAACGATATTTTTCAGATCCTGGTGGGAGCAATTTCTTCTGCGTTTTTACTCTATGCCCCAAATGTCTTCGGTCTTGCTGGAGTCTGGTCTGGTTTGACTCTTTTCATGGGATTGCGCGTGGTGGCTGGATGCTTGAGGTAAATTTTATGTAATTCTGCCAACATTTTTATTCTTGTCTGCCTCATGCATAAACGCTCTTAATCCTTCCAACTTCTGAAAGCATCTATCTTCATTCTATTTTCCCAGATTACTGTCGACGAACGGTCCCTGGTCCTTCTTACAAAAGGAAACACCGAAACTCGAGGTTTGTCAATATAACACAGTCAATTTGATCATCAGTATC
>CP135532.1:9119064-9137322 GCA_032402905.1 Khaya senegalensis
GTATTAGTAGCCATGTTGGTTTACCAACTCGACTCCTTCGAGCCAGCTCACATGCCTGTTCACGAGTTTACAGGTCCCACGTTGACGGCAGCGCTGCGCAATGAACGCATGTTAAAAGGAGCAGAGTTTGTAGGTTTGGGAGTTTTGCGGGGACCAGAAGATCTTGTTTACGATGCTGAATCGAAAGTTATTTACACCGGTTGTGAAGACGGGTGGATCAAGCGAGTTACGGTCAACGACTCGGCGGCTGACTCTGTCGTTGAGAACTGGATTTACACAGGCGGGCGGCCCCTTGGAATCGCTCTGGGAAAGGACGAAATAATCGTCGCCGACGCTGACCAGGTCAGACGGTCAAACTCCTTGGTGTATATTAATGCGACTGACCTAACGTTGGACCATTTTAATAAATGTAATTGGCGGTTCGGGTATTGTTTGTGGTATGCATTATTATTTTTAATTAATTCTGTAACAGGGGCTGCTAAGAATAAGAGGGAATTCAACAGAGCTGCTAACAGATGAAGCCGAGGGTACAACATTCAAGCTGACAGATGGTGTAGATATTGCTAAAAATGGCATTATTTATTTGACAGATGCTTCATATAAATACAAGTTGAGTGAATATATATGGGATATCTTGGAGGGAAAGCCTCACGGCAGACTTTTGAGCTTTGATCCAGTCACAAAAGAAACCAGAGTTCTAGTTTCTGATCTTTACTTTGCTAATGGAGTTGCAGTTTCACCAGATCAAACTCATGTTGTTTTCTGTGAAACACCAGTGTAAGTTGTGTTTGTTTATGTTTTGCTTTTCGGTTTTCAGCAGTAAATAAATTTATATGAAATGGGTCAAATTTGAATGAGTTAAATGTTGCAGGAGAAGGTGCAGAAAATATTACATCAATGGCGAGAAATCTGGACTTGTGGAGAAGTTTGCTGATAATTTTCCGGGCTTGCCGGATAACATCCGATATGACGGAGAGGGCCATTACTTGATTGCAATAGCGACGGTAAATACAGTTGCAATTTCCCTATAAATGAATCAATATTTGCAGCAGCATTACATAATAATCACAATCTATCTAATTATATATATATATATATTTATATATATACATGCAGGAATTTACAAAATTCTGGGATCTTGCATTCAGATACCCATTCATCCGCAAGATTGCAGGAGTTGTGACGAGGTACATGGAGATGCCACATACGGAGACAAACGCTGGGGTTTTTGTTGTTGATTTGGAAGGGAATCCGATTGCTCACTATTATGATCCTGGAGCATCCTTCGTTTCCAGCACCACCAAGATTGGAGATCATCTGTACTTGGGTTCCATACATCATCCTTATGTTCTCCGCCTCGATGTCACTAAACATCCTGCACGGGCCGTCGTATGAGCAAGTGATCCGAAATATGGTGCTGGATTTTGCGGTGCTGCAGAATAATGAGACTTTCAACACCAATGCAAATTCCATGCACAATTGAAATCGTAGCCATAATCAGTGAACATTAATTTAAAGCTGCATTTTCCAAAGAAACATGGATTCATGTTTGTTTTAGGATCAAGAAAGGCTGCGAAAGCCTTTGCTTTCTCCCTCAATATGAACTCCTACACTTTCCCTGTTGAAGTACTGGGCAAATCTTAAAAAACGTGGCAAGCAAGTGATCCCCGCAAAACTTGATTGTTTCTTGAGCGTCAACGTTCAATTGTTATTTAAATTTCACAAATGCACAAGGTGAAGGTGTCTAATTTCCCTGATCATTGATGGCAGAGAAATCTAGTTTTTATTTGCCTTGTCTTCTTCCTTGGTCGGCTGATTTCGTCCTTTTTCACCTCCTCCTCCTCCTATGCGGGAGTTGTTTGTTAATTTCACGACCTCCATATAAGCATTTTATCCATTGGTAAAATATGTTTGGCATGTATTAATTAATTATGAGACAAGGGCTACCGAAAATAATTGGAAATATAACAGTGTTGCTGACAGATGAACGCGAGGGTCGAAAATTCAAGCTGACAGACGCGGCTGATATTGCCGAGAATGGCACGACGTATTTTACAGATGCTTCGTACAAATTCAAGTTCGGTGAACAGATATGCAATCTTTTGGAGGGAAATCATCATGGCAGATTTTTGAGCTTTGATCCGGTGACCAAGGATACCAGAGTTCTGGTTTCTAATTTGTACTTTGCTAATGGAGTTAAGTCTCACCAGATCAAACTGTTCTTGTTTTCTCTGAAACACCAATGTAAGTTCAGTTTGTGTTCTGTTTTTTGGTTTTTGGCAGCAAATAAACTTATTAATTCAAAAGGTCAAATTGGATTGCGTTTAAAGTTGCAGGAGAAGGTGCATAAAATATTACATCAATGGCAAGAACTCTGGATGGTGGATAAGTTTGATGATAATTTGCCTGGCTTGCCGGATAACATCCGATATGACAGAGAAGGTCATTACTTGATTACAATAGCAATGGTACATACACTTCTTTCCATTTCTAGGCAGCAACATTGTTCACTGCTATCAACTCCACTGTGTAATTTATATGAGCAGGAAGTTTCAAAATTCTGGGATATTGTCTTTAAAGATTGCAGGAGCTTTGTAATGGTTACCTGGGGACGCCACGTAAGGAGAAAAAATGGAGTTTTTCGTCGTTAATTTGGAAGGGAATCCGATTGCTCACTACATGATCACTGAGCATCTCACGTTTCCAGTCATCTATACTCTGGTTCCATACATCATCCCTTTGTTCTCCGCCTTGCTGTTAATAAACATCCTGTACACACCATTACATGAGCAAGAGCAACTAATCCTCAAATATGACCAGCAATGGTAATGGATTCTGCTGCAGAATAGATGAGACTTTCAACACTAATGCAAATTCAATGTACAATTTTTGGAGAGTAGTAAATCAGTGAACTTGAAATAAAAGTTACATTTTCCAAGCAAACGCACTTATTATTGGTTCTAGGATTAAGAAATGCTGCCCAAAGCCTTTGCTTTCTCCCTTAGCATAAACTTCTGCACTTTTCCAGTTGAAGTTTTCGGCAGATCATCAAAAATGACTGTCTTCGGAGCCATATAATGTGGCAAATGATCCCGGCAAAACTTGATTATTTCTTGAGCATCGATGTTAAATCCATCTTTTAATTTAACAAATGCACAAGGTGTTTGTCCCCAGTGATTATCCGGCCTTGCAACGACAGCAGCTTCAAGAACTGCTGGATGATTGAACAAAACCGTTTCAACCTCAACTGTGCTTATATTCTCTCCCCCGGAAATTATAATATCCTTCGAGCGATCCTTTACTTCTATATAGCCATCTGGATGCTTCACAGCGAGATCTCCAGTATGAAACCAACCTCCTCTGAAAGCTTCCTCGGTTGCTTTTGAGTCTTTAAGGTATCCGCTCATTACAGTGTGTCCTCTGAACATAATTTCCCCCATTGTTTTACCATCAGCTGGCACACTTTTCATTGTGATGGGATCTTTTACATCAGCATCCTCCAAACCAAGATGGTGCATTCCTTGCCGAGATTTGATCCTTGATCGCTCATTTAGAGGTAGAGAGTTCCATTCTGGTTGCCATGCACAATAAGTCCCTGGACCATACGATTCTGTAAGACCATACAAGTGTGTTATGTCAAATCCCATCTCTTCCATTTTAAATAGTATCTGCGGAGGTGGTGGTGAACCGCCTGTCGCTACTGACACCTTGTGAGGAAGTGGCTTCCAGTCACTGACGGGTGAATTCACAATCATGTTAAGCACAGTTGGCGCTCCTCCCATGTTTGTCACATTATGTGATGCTATACTCTCAAATATACCCGCTGCAGTGACACTTCTTTGGCATATGTTTGTGCCGCCCATAGCTGCCACCCCCCAAATGAGACACCACCCATTGCAGTGAAACATCGGCACAGTCCACAAGTAAACAGGCATTTTGCCCATCCCATGTAAAAAAACGGAAGAAAGAGAGTTGAGATACGCTCCCCTGTGACTATAAACTACTCCTTTAGGCCATGATGTTGTGCCAGATGTGTAATTTAGACTGATAGGATCCCATTCGTTATCCGGTCTTCTTATCTCAAATCCATGTTGTCCTGTTTCAAGGAGACTTTCATACTCGTAATCACTAGCAGCTGAACTTGTACAAGATGAACTAACAGATTCAGCAATTAAAACTACAATCGGTGGTTTTGCTTTTGCTTTCACTAGAAGATCAAGTGCTGCACGAGCAATGGGGTGTAACTGGTAGTCTACAAATAAAATCTTTGCTTCGGAATGTTTAAGTAGGACTGACACCATAGCTGAGTCGTGACGTGAATTGAGTGTGCAAAGAACTGCCCCGGCCATTGGAACAGCAAAATGCAGCTCATACATTGCCAGAACATTAGGAGCCAGAGTCGCAACCTGTATGCTTAACATTGTTAATTAGGCTAGCATGCCATGAATTCGAGACCAGAACTGACAATCCGTTCCTAAAGTTTTAAACATTTCAATACAACAGTAAAAGATTAGGATAAGAATTCATCTCGAGATGCACACACATATCTTCTTCAGTCACCTCTACAAAACTAAAACTAAAACCAATATCTGAGAATCTCCTTTTGAAACCAAAACAAATCCTCCTTCACAAAATTAAATAAAATAACAAATCCAGAGAAATTTATAAGAAAAATAAATAAGTGAATATTAATTTATTCATACACAACAGATGGCGCGTCACTTTCAAAGGTTTAGTTTTCTGGTTGAAAAAAAATATATACACGAATTCAAATGCTAATGTCAGCAGAAAGACAGATTATCATAATGCTCAGAACTATTTTCAGCGTGATTATATTTGATGGGGCAAATTTCAAGATTGCAGAAACTATGAATAACTAATAAAAATTAATAATCAGAATGCCCACTTTGCATATTCATAGAATAGAAGCATGAAATTTCAATCAAAGGAAAGCAAATATGATTGAAATTTATGAACAACCAGAAGAACAAGAACAACTAACCACATCTCCACGAGAAATTCCCAACTGGGTAAGAGCTGAAGCAAGTTTCAGACAACGTTGATGAGTTTGACTCCATGTATACTTCAAAGAACCAGACACAACCGATGTTCTGTCTCTGTAAACCTTGGCTGATCTCTCCAAAAAGCTTATAGGAGTCAAAGGAGCATAGTTTGCAGGGCAACGAACCAGACCCTCCATTGATTTCCATGATTCTGGTTCAGAATCGCCACCAAAACGAGAAAATCCGCAATAACTTTGAGTAAAGTGCTTGTGAAATTGATTTAAACTGGGAATAAATCGAACAAATGAATTCTTGAGAAGTTTATTCATAGTCTTGAACTCGAAGATATTCACAATGTAATTTAAGTTGACCAGGAAGTGAGGGGAATCGCTTTCTGTGCAAGATGGTAAGATGGTATGTCTTCCGTGTAACGAAGAATAAATAACGGATATGTGAAAGGATACTAATATTTAGGTCCCTAATTTTTACATTTTTACAAATAAACATATAGTTATTATTTTTCTTACACATAGGCCCCTAATCCCCTGTTAAAATAACAAAATTACTCCGATAATATTTGATCTTAACCATCACAGAATTAATATTAAGGATGAAACTTCACTTATTGATTATAAGTAAATTTATAAAAATATAAAACTAAAAGACTATTATCATTAGTTTTGTTATGGTGCTGATTTATTGGATAAATACGAAATAAGATCTTATCACATTGACATATATATTTATATTAAAATTAATCAATCATAAATGATGAAGAATGAAATTTTCAATAGTGTGTCTTATTTTTTTTATTAAAAATCAAGGGTATTGTATTGATACCATCATTTTTTTGTTATAACTAATTCTTGATTAATGGAAGATTTGTTGCTAGAATTGATAAATATTGTAAAATTGGTTGAGAATCTTTGAATGGAAAATGACAGCAAAATATACCAAAAATGTGAAGAAATGGCAAGATTGGCGATGGCAGCATTCAATGGGTTGCATGTGTAAGTTGTATTTTGGCTTATAAGGAAATGATAATTGGATAAGGTATAGATTGTTGCAACCACCAATTAGCCAAGTAAAGATATGCCCTTTATTTGCTGTCAGTCTCAGATGGGCTTCTTGTATTTATGTTAATTTTATAAGAAATGATTAACCTAATTTATTTGTTAAATGAATTAATTTCATACAAAGCCGGTGGCAAGCAATTCAATGATTAGGAGATAATTGCATTGGGTTAGGCCTTGCATGGCATGGCATGGCTTGGCTTGGGCTTCTTGTCTCTATCTCTCTAGGGTTTGGTGTTTATCTTGAAAATGGAAAACATGGCATTTGGGAAATGACTTGAAGCTTGTAAAAAGGAAGCATTACATGGACAACAAAATCCATTGGTACAAACAAACTAATCATTTTCCATGATCTTCAATGACTTTTCTCAGTCCTCTCTCGTGTAGTTGAGCCGTAAAGAATGGCAGGTAGGAAATGGAGGTTAAAGGGAAATGAAATGACAGAAAGCCAACGAAAAGGAAGATAAATGGTGAAGCCAATATATTCTTTCTCGGTGGAAGATCTCAAGTATCTCAAGCTCAAATAATTATTCCTTTGAAATAGTTGATGTAAGACCATTTTGCCTGTGGTGGGTACAAATAATGTAACTTCAACTCTTGTCTAGTTTGCTTATAATTAATGGTTTCGGTTCAGGGTTTCTAATGTCACAATTGGCCCCTACGCAGCAGGCATGCATAAGACTTCCAGTTCAATGAAGTCGTTTTCTAAAATGTTTGGTACAAAACAATTGCTTTTGTTTTCAATTAAAAGAAAGCAAATGGTAGAAGCAATCTGCTTCTAGAAAGCAAGTCTGCAAAACAAAAATGAAAAGGGCCCAATTTGCATAGTTGCATGTATTGATTGATGGCTTCCAAGCAAAAACTGACACTTGGTATACTATTCACATTGTCCTTTTGATTCTTTGGAATTGCTTAATTGGTACGAGAAACCAATCAATGGTTTCTCCAGTAAATAGAAGGGCCATGGAAGAGGAAAGTCTTTCTACGGCTATGGCTGGCATTTTGCAGAGAGATTCCTTCCACATAAGCATATTACTGTAACATTGTTCCAAAATCTGCATTTTCACATAAGAACTCAACAGTAACTGTCCGGAAATCTACACCCACCTCCGAGTAAAATTAAACTCGGAGCTAGTTTTACCATTCAACTAAGAGTGATTGTTGACATCTTACACATTTAAACGAGAGATTAAAGCAACTTAATTGTTTGATTTCATGTATTAATTCAAAATTTCATGGGTTAGAGATTAAAAGGAATAGAATTTTGGCAAAGAAAAAGAAGGAGATCGATTAAAAGAAGAAAATCCAAAGGGGATTGGATTCGTAATTCGATATATCTATATAAAGAAGGCAAGAACTTGAAGTCTATTGCATGGGAATTGAAGCCTTGAACAAGGCATAAACATACAGTTGGAGTGGCACACAGACAAGACCACTACCATCTTATTATGCAATAAAGAGCCTAACCAGTTCAAAATGCCTTTTCTACTCTTTTGTAACAACCATTGTATCAAACTGTCGTAGTTTTATACAACACTGCAAATGCTGAAACAAACACTCATTGTCAATTTGAAACATGTAAAATGCCGGAAAATATGGAGTGAATTTTGGGGTAAGCATGGAATGTTGACTAGCTCTTGCCATAAATGTGCATATGTTTATGTATAAACAACCACAACCGTAGGTTCATTCTTTCTCACCCTGAATAATTCATTTCTAAGTCTTACCATTTGTTTTGTTTCACTCAAATCCAACACTGAATGCTATTGCTTTTTACATAAGATCATTCACATCACACGTGTTTAAAATGTTTAAATAGTTTTATAATATTTTACTCGATCATATATATATAGAGAGAGAGGAAATTAATGTAATTTATGTAAAATCAACATCAAGTTTGAAAAGTGCCCTAAAACGAGTAAGCATTGAAGAATAAGATGTAAAGGTGTCAGCCACACTATCCATGATGATGAAACCTTCTAAGAATCCATCGATCACCACCGTTCATGTTTTGTTTTTGTCTTCTTCTGCTGATTACTTCTCAAACCAGTCTTCAGTTCAGTGCATATAAACTAAGGCGTGATCAATTGACAGCATAATACATTACAATACAATACAACAAAAGACTGAGAAAGTAAGCAAGTAAATATGATGCAGAAGCCCACCGCCTGTTTGTTGTACGATCCCCTTGCTCTAAATCAACTCCGAAGCTTTGCATTTGTTCTCCTCGAATTCTAACGCTTCAATTCTTCCTTGTGCTTGTGGGCCATCGAGAATTGCCCTCTTCTTCTTTCTCCTCTCTCTTTCTCTTCTCTTCTTCATGCCTTCACATTTTCATTATTTATAGATCCATCATGTTTCAGAAACCAGACCACAACCAAGTAAGAAAAAAGAAGCAAGAACAAGTAAGAAATCGTTAGAATATTTAGCTTCCTTCTCGTTTTTTAAGAGAAACGATTCGAAGATGGTGAAGGTGTCGGTTAGGAGCCGTGCAGAACGTCCGTACCGATGCATAGTAGATGGGTGCAACGAAGACTTGAATGAAGCAAATAACTATTACAAACGCCACAGGCTTTGCGTTCGTCATGCTATGTCTGCTTTTATTGTTGTCGACAACGTCGAGAGCAGGTTCTGCCAGCAGTGCAGCAAGTAACAATTTTTATGATCTCTCTATGTTTTCTTTTCTTTTGTGTAATTTTAGTTTTAACTTTTGGCAATTTATTTCCATTTTGATTCCATGAACATGGTCATTTTACTTGCTTTCATGACCATTTTCTTGCAGACTGCATCATCCTTTATTGTTTGATAATAACAAAAAGAGTTGTAGGATAAGTTTGGCTTGTCATAATGCGCGCCGTAGGAAGACCGCTGTGAAGAAAACTGAAATACTTAAGCCAGCACCAGCACCGGTGTCAACGGCCGCAGAATATAAGTGTGTTCCGCAGAACTACGCCTATGGCATGAAATTTTCTCTGTCCGGACAATTTTTTGACCTGAATGACATTAACGTCCAGAGTGTTAATCCCAATCAACAACCCAGCTACAGCTACATTCCAAACCTTGGACCCAGATCCAGCAACAGCAACATTTTCTCCAACTACATGCTTCCACCAGCACCAGCAACATCAGAAACCAGAACTACTACCCTTCAGATGTTTCCAGGAATTGCCAAGCCTTTCTGCCTCCTGTGAAAACACTAGCTAGCTAGCTGCTGCAGATCAAGATCTAATTAGTAGTTTGTAACCTGTAATGATGAAGCTTAGCCTATATAAGTATGTTTTCTCCCCTCTATGGGGTTGTGTGATGGGAGCTCCTATATAGATATAGGCCTGTTTAATTTTACGTCTGTCCAAATATTCTTCCAGTCAGGCTATTTCGGATGAAGAGAGGTTGTGGTGTTGTTGTTGTTGTTGTTGTTGTTGTACTTGACTTCACTTCTCTCCTCATTTCTACTGTTACTCTATCGATCAGTTGTACTGTTCCTTCTGGTAGAGATTGATTATGGTGTATGGTTATTTTCTATGTATGAAACGAACTGTTTGTATGTTAATCTTCTTGCTTTGCTGTTTCTGTGACCTGAGTTTCATGCAAGAATTATTGCCATGCTTTTTGTGTTACTGAATGTTGATTGATGGCAATGACGCACATGAAGATGATGTAAAGGAAGCAAGCAGTTGAAGACAAATCCCCTTCGGGAACGACTCTCTCTCTCTGCGAGGAAAGTAAAAAACAGTAGGCATCTTTCTGAGTCTGAGGGAGTGATTTGTCTTTTCATGTCAGATTTGTTTGTTTCTGATCGCAATGAAATGATACATCCCAGTTAGGCATCGAATACCAAAAAACCTAGAAAAAGGACACTTAACATTACAATTATGTCCCTGCCCTTTTGAGTGAAGAACTTTAGTTAGAGAAAGAAAGAAACAACCTTTCAAAATAGACTAGCTTTGCACTTTTCCAAACTCGGAAGCAAGCTGCCAACCTTGCACGCACGCCCCCAGAGCCAGAGGCCCGGATGGATGTTCTCTTCATTGCAAAATTCCGGGACGACACGTGCCAAACACTACCTGCTATTTCACAGCACGGTTTAATGCTTTGCTGAAACATAAAATACCCAAACACAGAGACTATTAAAATATCTCCACCGCCACTTGTGAATGGTGCCGATTATGACATATGGCATTTTCCTACTGGTCGGTGGCATTTATCATTAGAGTAATCACATCGTAAAATAATTAATAGACCCCTTCATATTTCCAATAAATACTTCCGCACTTGAAATCCCCGGTGAAAAGAGTAGATGAAACTAATACAATGACAAATGAACCAGAATTAAAGGATCAATGTATTTGCGAATTTCCACTTGCAATTACCAGAATTTGACTTATTTCCAGTACTGCAAAAAATAATGTAATTACTTCCCTTCATGCAGGGATTTAAGCTGCGGTAGATCATCTTCATCAGATAAATTGAGATTATTTAAACATGAAATCAATCTGACAATTCAAACGGTAAATTTGAAGCGAAAGAATATTGGCCTGGAAAAAATTTCATGAGAAATTCCAACCTTTTTGTTTTGGGCAAAATTATGTAGTTGTCAATCAGTCTAGGGCAGCTATGACTGCACCCACAACTTCCTGGGTAGTGCTGGTTCCTCCGAGATCTTTAGTTCTGTACTTGCCCTCCGATATTACTCGTTCAACTGCAGTTTCTAGTCGATCGGCAAATGAAGGAAATTGGAGATGTCTCAGCATCATGGCAGATGAAAGAAGCAAGGCTACCGGATTTGCTTTCTTTTGTTCAACTAGTTTCTCGTTACCCACATTTCCCGCTGAAGCACCTTGCTCAAAGATAGCGTGATCAGCCCCAACATTGCCTGCAAAACACAGTACAAATCACTGGTAAATCGCAACCAGAAATATGATTTTTACAATGCAATGTGATCCTTGGTCTATAAATATATTTTGAGGAGAAAGAGAAAGGGAAGGGCCACACAGAGGGACAGTTCGGTCGCACTGCAGGTGAAGGCTCTCTTTCATAACAGAAACACCATATCCCTCGGCAAATAACCAAATGAACATGAAAACAGGATATTTCTCAATGATCAGAGTGTGTTTGCAATCAAAATGAAAGAAGAAAACTATGTTTCTGAATGATTTTTCCACCTAAGTTTCCAAGCAGTGGAATAGTAGAATACATACAGGGGTTATAAAACACATGCTCATGCATGCAAGAGAGAGAGAGAGAGACTTGCTCAGTATAACATGAGGTAATACAACATAATTCAGGTTTTCATCCTCAATTATTAAAATCAAGCAACTCATTGCACAATAAGTAAATTACTCATAAACTTCAATAAAGATTTGAGTTATTATATTTGTTTGTGATGAAAGAAAGAGATTAGGAGAAATGAGAGAAATCTCACAATACATCTAGAGTATTTTGAGATTAAAGTGTAACTGCTATGAGATGGAAATAATAGAGGGTTAATATAATGAAAGTGCTCCCAAGTTAAAAGTTGGTGTTATGAAACACTATAGCCACAGTGCTTTACATGAATTCTAAGCATATGGGAATTCACGGTTCTGGCTCTTTACCAAGCTTTTCACCTATAAGTTCTTTTAAGAAACGCAATTTACTTTAAAAAGACTTGACATATAAGAGCCATTTTGAACCAAAAATAATTGTCCAATTTTCTGTTTTGCAAATGATAAGCCCCACCAGAACATTAGTGGCTTTGAGTTTAAACTGAACTTTATTGTTGTTGCATTAAGCCTATTGATCAATCCACTCATCCACTACCGCTAATGGGTCAACAAGTAAACTATCTACATAAACTTCAATAAAAACTGAGGAATTCTGTTTGTCTATGATGAAACAGAGGCAAGAGAGATGTCTCATGACACTTAATGAGGCATGAATTCCACACATCAGGGAATTCAAGGTTCTAGCTTTTTGCCAAGCCCTGCCCCGTGCCTCTTTGCATCTTTTAAAAAAATTTCCTAATTTTCTCCTTTACAAATCATAAGCCCCCACCAGAGCATCAGTGGCCTTAGTTTAAACTCACATTACTGCTGCTGCATTGTTTTATATCTAAGCCTATTGATCTGTCCACTCACACACCATGCTAATGGATCAATAACAAATGACACTTGCTTCCATGTGAGAAAGAACACATTCATACACTTCACTAAACATCATTTGCAATTACCATATATAATACCGTTTATTACAAATATGTCTCAATTACTTCAAAATTTTCACATGCCACAAATAGATATCATATGTAAAGATTCCATAACCATTGGATATCATGCGTAAAGTTCATAACCAAACTTCATTTAAACTTGGCTTCTCCATACAACAAATATATTGCATTTAAGCCATATTTCTACTGGAAAACAAGAAAGGCAAGCTTAATAGACATAATAATGCACTCAAATGAAGTGATTTTAGGTTTGTAAGACATCATATTACTAAGTTGTTCGGGGTCATCAGTTGCCATGTACAGGGAAAAAATATGATTGACCACATTCCACATTAATGGACAACATATAAGAAACACTAAACAACATGAATTCTTTAAAACTGAAATGCGAGGATAAGCATACCTCCTGGCATGACTCCTGTACCACCAGCAATACCAGCAGCTGTATTTGCAACTAGATTGCCATAAAGATTGGGTGTCACCTGAAAAATGGAGAACAGCTTGCATCAGCTACATAACAGCTTTTCACATTGAAAATTGAAATACAAGGAAACAAAGTCAAGGCAGAAGGCAGTCAATAAAATTGCAACACTGTAATCAAACTCAAGTAACAAGAACAGAATTTTCTAACAGATACTTATAAGAAAGGAAGGGTTTAATTCCCCATATAGAGATCACTTGAGCCCATATCAGGCATGAGTGAACAACTAGCCACATTCATAATGACAGCAAAAACAATTACAATTCCTCTCCAATTCTTCTGACTTTAGGAAAAACAATGGTCCACATTTGACCAATTCTACAATGGTTAAATTCCTCTCCAACGTTGGTTTGAGGGAGAATCGATCCATTGACCTCTTGCTTCCACGGCAAGAGGCCAAGCCAACTAGGTTATCCCCTTGGAGACGAAAAAGGTCATTGAATATTACAAAAATAACTTAAAGGAACCCTACTGGGCCTGTAATTCAACCAAAAAGTTGGTCTCAACACCAAAAAAGTTTGAATTATAGGATAAACCAAATATAAATTGCATACCATGACATCAAATTGCTCGGGCTTTGAAACAAGTTGCATGCAGCAATTGTCCACAATTATTTCATTGTACTTAATCCCAGGGTACTTTGTTGAAACCTCTCGGCAAGATTCTAAGAAAAGCCCATCAGCAAGCTTCATAATGTTTGCTTTATGTACAGCAGTCACCTTCTTTCTGTTGTTCAGATATGCATACTCAAAAGCATACTTCGCAATACGCTCTGAACAAAACTTTGTTATCACCTAGGAAATTGGTAGTATGAGACAAAAAGATAAACCAAAACTATGCAGCAATAAAGATTCAATATCATTGTTGGATAGTAAATAAATCTAACAACAATATCATGAATTCTCTCATAATATAATCTAAAACACTTGTCTAAGTAATTGCACAATTTTTGCTGAAAGATGTGCTTGACAACCAAACAACCAATAATTCTTCGACTAGAATCTCTACTTATAAAAGTTAAAATAGTAAATCTACTAAAAGCTTTCCTTGAAAAGCCATAACAAATGGACCCTAAGAACTATTTTACTTTTATATGTTTTAGCCGAACACTAAGACAACAGCATAGCTATGAAAGTCATTCAAACCGTTTGAGACTGCTAATAAAAATCAGTCTTCAAAACTCCATTAATTATGTTTATGCAGACAAAATTAATTCTAAAAACAATGAAAACTTAGAGCAAAAATAACATATCAATATAATCAACACCTTAAGGTTTTCAACGACTCCTGGAACGACCTCGTGTTCAAGCCCGGAATATTCGCCCTCGGTGTTTTCTCTAATCACAACAATATCCACATTCTCATGACGCGTAGGCAATCCCGGCAAATTGAAACAATTGACCAGCGACGCGTACAAATCCAACTCCTTCCGCAACTGCAGGTTCAACGAACTCACACCACCACCCATCGGCGTCGCCAGTCCTCCTTTCAAGCAAACCTTGTTCTTCTTAATGGAATCGATCACTTCTTCAGGTACTCGTTTCATGTCCCCATGCACCTCATACTTTTCAAAGTAAACCGGCGCGTGCATCGCTTCCATTACTTGTTCAACGGCGCCGGTTACAAGAGGTCCGATTCCGTCACCTGGAAGTAGAGTAACCGCGCGTGGAGCGCCGTCTCCTGGTCGCGGCATGTAGGTTACGGATCGGGTGGGGGTGAAGAACCTAGAGGATTCGTCGGAGGATTTTGAGAGTATTTGTTTGAGAAATGTTACGGAACGCCGGGCCATCGGGTCGGATTATAGGGTCGGGGAATTTGAGAAGTTTGTGATGGTGTGATGACTTTACACGATCGAAGTAGCCATGGCAGATCACAGAGGAGAAGAAGAGAATAGAATAATGGGGTAATAACATCCGGGTCCCTGAGTTTTTTACCTTTCACAAATAAGGACACATTTGATACTGTGATCCTTGACCCTCCATTTGTCCGAAAATGACTGAGATACCCTCAAAGAGTAATTGGATTGGTGCAGATCAGATCCCGGAAAGAATTTTCGTTAGTCACTGGGGCCCGGCAAGTGACATGTTGAATTTTGATAGGTCCAAAAAGTCAAAGGTGCAGAAACAATTTTTTACATGGGCAAATGCATTGACTGGTCAAAACAAAATTTCATTCCTGTACCTAAATGCAAGGGCTTATCATTTTTGTCAAAAATATTATTATAATTATTAAATTAATTTGATTTAATATAACTTTTCTAATAATGACGATGTAAATCTCTATGACTCCATTGAAAATGATATTTTAATTAATCACTTTTAATTAAAAAAAATTAATAATTAATTAAATGAACTCAACACAAATTAGTGCTACTAATTTTTCCAAATGTATGGCCATGATGCAATATCGAGTACATGTAACAGTTAGAACTCAACATCTAAGTAGATTATTGTCACTTGACGTACATAACATGTCATGAGTTTGCACATGCTGTTGGAACAAATTTGGGCATGTGCAATTTTGGATCTCCTTCAACCCTTGAAAACAGTGCTCTGTGCTCTTGTTTTGATAGTGTAGGGCAGGAGTTCACAGTCAGTATAATCAGTAGGTTTGTTGCATGTTTTCTGTTGAGAAAGACGTGTGTCGTTCAATTTGAAAGAGGCGCAGTACCCCACAATGGCGAAGATCAGGGCCAAATGTCACGCATTCATTGCTCAGCGACAATGTTCTCTGGTTAATCTTTATATTATTTCTGGGGTTCCTCATCAATCTCTCTGAAGTTTTCACTGTTGTCATCTGAATTCTAAACAAAAAAGAAAAAGAAAAACCCAACTTACTTGCTTGCACCTGTCTGCTCAAATCCTCACACTTTCCCACCAAGTGTCCATTCATTTCGTTTCACTCGGATTTTCACTCTTCAAATCCATGAAGCCGCTTCTTTTTTCACTTTTTCTTCCTTCTGTTTCTAGCCCTCGTCCCTGCTTTTTATCTGCTTCTTTCATTTTCCAATGGCCTGCTTTACCGATGAGGCTTGGAATTGGATTCCCGACATGCTTTCACGACGTCTCTCTTTGAAAGAAGAGCGTGATTATGGAGAGCCAATTGCGAAGACGGAGAGCGCTCAATTTCCTTTTGAGAGGTCTTTCCTGTTTACGCAACGTGGTTGTCGAACCTCGGTTGTGACTCCGTTATGTCTTTTACCAATTCGGCTTTTGACCCGATTTGGGACGCTGTTAGAGAAGAAGCTAAGTTGCAGGTGCTACTTTGTCTGTCTTTGTTCTTTTTGTTACTCCAATTCGGCGGTTGTGGTTTATTTCGATTGCTTCAATATGGTATTTGATATTATTGTCAAATGGATTGGGGTTTGGAATAAAATTTACGTCGGGAGCAAAATCCTACACTCTTGCCAACTCAACTGATGGATATATTTTGTGATGTAATAATGCATCATAAAGATATTCAATATTCAATTCAGATTGATTTGCATGTAATTTGATTACTATATTAAAAAATATGACTACCTCTATTCATGGAAGCATTTGCTTCATACTGTCGGTGAATGAGTTTTAACATTTGGATTCAAACTTTGTAGGCATTCAAGGAGAGAGAACCTGCTTGTTTGTCATATAGCTCTGCACTGTTATATCTCAAGGTAATGTGTGTGTTTGTGTACACACACGTGCAAGCACATGTGCCCATGTTTGTCTGTTATATTAATTACTTGGTACTCAATGAACTGATTTTATGAGTGATGCCTTTACTTGCTTTTGATACCTCTGGAGTTATTAGGGACACTGCTAAGTTGAAAGATGAGCATTGACTCACACTATGGTTTGGAAAGTGGGTAAATCTTACAAGTTTATGTTAGATATGCTGGTTACCTAATTGATACTTTTGCAGCATCCTCCATTAATAACGATGCACTTTTTCATTTCATTTCATTGGTTAAAATCATGTGTTGCTCCATTAAAAAACACCATCATTGTATTCTAGTAACTTATGCTTGTTTTTGTGGTGAATGTGTGTTGGAACAAATGTTTGAGTTGTACCTATCATATCAGGAATTCATTCATTTTGCAGGGTTACCATTCTCTACAATCATATCGAGTAGCACATGCATTGTGGAAGGAAGGACATAAATTACTGGCATTTGCATTGCAAAGCAGAATTAGTGAGGTAGTCTTTAAACCTGGATGTTGCTTGATAAGATATCTTGCAGTTTTAGCTGTCACTGTAACATGTCGAATTTTCATTTCTCAGGTTTTCGGAATTGACATACTTCCAGGTATGTTCATTTTCTCTTTGTTATTCTGTGCAATTCAGAATTTTGAACATCACCCTATGTTAATGTAGCAAGAGCCAAGAGTGGCATTTTTCACTTGTAAAGGGAATTTAACGTTTGGGATGAAAAGTAGCTAAAAGAAATACATATGCAGCTTATTTTTACTGAGTTGCCACTAAAACTTTGTTAATGTGAATATAATGATGATAAGTGGAATATTTTTAGTTCTTGATCTATTAAGGTTTTTATTTATGACAATCATTGGCTATAATTTGTATCCATATGGATGATGAAGATGTTTCAGTTATCATACCATGCAAAATTTGAATGGTCCCTTTCTTTCTTTATCTATTTCTAAGGAATAATCAACTTGTGGTTTTGTATAGCTGCAAGAATTGGAGATGGAATATTATTGGGTCATGGTATGGGTGTGGTAATCGGTGAAACTGCAGTTATAGGAAACCAAGTTTCATTGAAGCATGTAAGCCACCTATTTTTGTCTTTTTTCCACTACATCTTTGTACTGAAATACTTAGTGGTTTCCTATACACATAACTTCTCGTTCTTTATTCATTTTTCTTCATTTTCTTCATAGTAATTAGTTCACCATGAATGGAGCTCCTCACTTTTTCCTTTCATGAAAGTCGTGTCTTGGTGATTTATTTGTGCATTTGAATCATGGAATTGACGACCAAACCATGCAATAAGACATAAACTATGTTGTTTGCTATGGAACATGAATGACCTTGTTTTAAAGGAAGTTCCTCCACCTAGGTACAAATTGTATTCTAAATTACGTTTGTAAGAATTTTTTGTTAGCTGTAGCTCATTATGATGGTAGTTTTTAGGTGTGTTTATTTTTAAGAAAATAAAGGGAATGAAAAAAAAAAGAGAAGGTAATTTAAATTACTTTATTTATTTTTATAAAAAATAAATAAAAAAAAAGAAAAGAAAAATTCTCTTTTCTCAAGATGAAAGAATATGAATTTTTTCGTAATTAATAACGAATTCATATTTCAAAAGTAAAAATATAAAATTTTATAATTTTACTCTTATTAAAATATTAATTTTTAATTTTAAATTTATATAAATTTAACTATGTAAATATTCATTTTTGTTAAAAATTTATTTTATTTTAAAAAATTAGAATATTTATTTTTAATTTTTTATAATAAATTATTAAATATGTTGATAATCTAATATTAAATTTTTAA
>CP135532.1:9137539-9148426 GCA_032402905.1 Khaya senegalensis
AAATTAAAAATTAATTTATTTTTCAATTATTAAATATATGAATTATTTTATATTTTAATATAAAATAATATTTTTGTTTAAATAAAATATAATAAAATTTATTTTTTTCTATCATTTCATCCATAAAATAAATAAAAAAATATATTATTTTCTTTTCCTTTGTTTTTTTTTTTTTTTTCTTTTTTTTTTTTTTTTCTTTTTTAAAAACAACAACCACTTTACAGTGATAACAATCTTCTTGTACCTTTCTTTTTTGTTTGGCATGGTGGCAGGAACACCGGCAAAGGTGCTGGGATACATAGCTGAGCAAGATCCATCATTATCAATGAATCACGGTAAGTCATAGACTTGATGAATAATTCTTAGTTTATCTGTAGAGCGTTCTATGGAACTGATATTTGATGGATTATGTGCGAAATCTATTAGATTATTTGGATAGATATCTTTCCAGTGAACTACATGGATAATGTTTATAATGATCTGTTATTGCTGTGTCTTTCTTGTGATCTGATACACTAAAATTTCTGGCTTCATATTGTATTTGGATCCATAACTCCTCCCATCACAAAGCTTGACAAATTGAATTTGCAGATGCTACCAAAGTTTTTTTTAAACATGTAGCCATTACTTTTGGAGATGGAAGATCTACTGGCAAGTGTACTTTATCTTAACCTCTTTTATTTGGTTTCCCTTCTTGTCATCGAATTCATGGCATTTTCATTTCCTACGCTAATAATTAAACCAGTTAGCAATATTTTCAGAATTATCGAACAAGGAAAACAGGGAAGACGGCAACTGAGGGATGTGCGCAGGCATAGATCTCCAAATCCGATGCAGTTATTTTAACTCTTCCGTGGTAGAAAATGATGTATTAGAGAAAGAATATTGACAGTAGTTTTTACAGGCCATATGATGCTTATAGTTCATGGTAGTTAAGGCTGCTGCAACATCAAAAATCCTGAACTTTCATGCAATGTTCAATAGATTTTGAACTTATGTATCTGACATTATTCATCGCTGTTTTCCCTGTGAATAAGAGGCAAATTAGCTTAATAAATTTCATTGGTACAAACTAGAATTTGGTCGTATTGGATTTGATCTCTGTAATCTTCACCACAATTGTTTGCGTCTGGTTGTAATGAACGTAAATATATTTATAATAAAATAATTAATAAAAAAATTAAAAAAATTAATAAAAAAATTTAAAATATAAACATAAAAATTATTTAAAATATAAATAAAAAATTTTAAATTAATTATATTTTTTTTATTTGTTTTGAGCTTTTGACCTACTCAATTATTCTTATTTTTGTGATTTAATTAATTGAGATAAATTTTAAATGCTATTAATCTTTTAAATAGACGATAAAACAAAAGGTCAAAAAAATGATGTACTTCAAAAATTGAACTGCTTAACTGCGGTCCTCAACGAGTCGGCCCAAAATCGCAGAATCAATAGCAGATCCGAGCGGTGACGGTGTCGTTTTAGTTCTGTTCCTTCCGTGCTTTGCAATTTGCACGGATAGGCGTGAGTTCCCCGTTTTTACCAGTGATCTCCCGATCTTCTTTCCCCGTCAAAAATTATCAAATTATTTAAGTTTCGATAATTCGGAGTTTCCAGTGATTGGATCTCCGCGCGCCATATTTCAATTTCCGTTATCGTTGAAAATAATCACAACAGTATAAGGTAGGGTTGTTTCTGTTAATCGTTGATTGTTTATCTGAATTTGGATCTGATATTATTTTAACCTTTGAAGTTTCTCCGGTAAGGAGATCGAACGGGGCTTGTCGTTGTAATTTGTTTGGATTTTGAGCTTTAATTATACTGTTAGCTGCCAATATTTGTTTAAATTAGCTGGTCCTGGAAATATGTATTTTGCATTTCGCTTCATTTTGTGTGATTCGGAGATAAAGCTTGTTTTTCATTTTTGTCAATAAGCTCTGGAATAATTGTTTTTATATTTTGTTTTGTTTTTATTTATTTTTTTTTTGCTTTATCAACAAGTTGTTATGGAAGATTAAGCGATAAAGTTGTAGCTCGACGGGGAATTCTTGCAGGTTCAATACTAGGTTGATGCAGTGATGTCGGCAGAGGGGGACAGTGTTAGTGGAATGTCTGAAAGTGGCGCGGAAGATTCTTTAAAGCCTGAGAAACAGTTGTCTGATAACAGTGGAAGCAATGGAGATCTTGTCATGGATAATGGGGTGTGCAATGAGCGTGGATCTTCGAATGATGACCATGAACAACTCGTAGGAATCATTATGGAACTGAAACTTCAGAATGAGTTCTTGAAATCTCAGTTTGAGGGGTTGAAAACTGTTAGATCAGAGGATGATGGCTCATGTCAGCAAAGGGAATGGAGTGAGCAGGAAAGTAGGGAATCCGTAGATGCTAAAGAACTCCGTGTAAGAGTAGAGTCTTTGAGTAAAGAACTTCAAATAGAGAAAGAAACGCGCTGTGCTGCAGAGAAGGCTTTGGAACATCTAAGAGTGTCATATGAAGAGGCAGATGCAAAGGCTCAAGTATTCTCTGCCAAGCTTGCAGAAGGTCAGATATTATCTCTTTTACATCAATGTACTGGTATATCTCAATTCATGAAGGAGCAGATGTGAATTTATTATTTGGCTTCACATGCTGGGCTCTACTTTTAAAGAGTTTGATTATAGTAGGCAATTTATTTGCTTTCAAGCAATTGTGTGTTTACTGCCATAATATTCGAGTATTTACTTATATAATTTTAAAATTTGTTTCTGTTTTAACCTGATATATAGCATTTGTTTCTTTGCATAGCTCAACAAAAGTTGGATCAAGAAATAAAAAAGCATGAGGAAAAGTATTCTGAACTTGACTCCAAATTTAGCAGGCTTCACAAACGAGCAAAACAGCGTATTCAAGAGGTTCAGAAGGTGAACTTTTGTCACTGGATTCCCTTTACTTTGGTTTGTCCTTTGTGATACTGCTGCATATGTACTATCCATATCCTGCTCTAGCTGGAGATCAAATTGCTATGATGCTCAAGGAGTAATAATCATGGATTCTGAATTTTGTTCTAGCCGTCTGATTTTCCATTCCATGGTTGTATTTTGAGATACTTGCTTGTTGATGAAGGGTTGTGATGGATTCTATATTAAGTAGACATCAAGTTCAAGAGACCTTTTTGTTTACCTCATCTGATATAGAATGCCATGTATTATGTGCTTGGTAGTTGTGCATTTAAATTTATAACTTTTCTATTGGAACAGCATCATTTTAGGCAAATGTTCTGTTCACATGTCTTCCAATTTTGTAAATGCAGTTATCAAGATGTGTCAAGATCTGATTGTTGACATATGAAGATGAAGAAATGAAAACTTAAGGCCTTGTGTGCTGTAGTGGAGAATTTCACATATTCTTATGTTTCTTTCTTTTGTTGTTGGAGGGCGAGGGGGAAGGGGTGGGGCTCTAATTTTCTCAATGATTGCTCTATAATATATTGCTTGTTATTTTTCTCATGCTTACCTGATATGATGATGCTACAAACTGTTTTGCTTGGATAGTTTACGTCGCCTTCTTGTCATCTTGTGGAAATGAACAACTAACTTGGAGAAAATTTGATGTATGATGCTTGAATAATTTTATTTTAAATTTAAACTGTATTCTTATTTATGTTGTTACATTTGTAAAATAAATAGAATTTAATAAGAGTACTCCCCTTGCTTTTAGAAACTAAGTTGAACGGTTGTGTGGAGATTTTCATCTTCAGGAAAAGGACGATGTTGAGGCCAGACTTCGTGATGTAGCTGAAACAGCCGAGCGAGCATCATCCCAGCATTCATCATTGCAGCAAGAGTTGGAGCGCACTCGGCAGCAAGCAAATGATGCATTGAAAGCCATGGATGCAGAGAGGCAACAATTGAGGAGTGCTAACAATAAGTAAAATCTCTAATCAACCTTGTCATCGGACCAACATCTACAAATTTGAGAAGCTCTATGTTTGAATTTGTGTATTTGCATGTCCAGACATGACATGGGAGAAACCATACTTGTCATTCTTGTGAAAAGAATTTTTGGTGTGAGATTTGTTTATTTTTTAAAAATGCTGAGCCTGAGTTTCCTTAGAATTCCCTGTCAATCTTTCTACAGTAATTGGCATTGTATATGTGCTTATCCCTTTTCCTACATAGATGGAACTAAAGCTTTATTGAGTTGGGTTTCTTGTCCTTTAGTCTCACTGTGGACCAAATTTCTACTTTGGATAAATTATTCTGTTCTTGGCTAGGTCAAGAATTTTCTCGCTTCAGGTTGTTTACGTTGATAACGAGTGGATAATTTCTAGTCTTTTACTAATTGATAATTGATGCATATTTCCATTGTTTTACTGACCATCTCGCCACGTACCAAATAAAACAGTATCAAATTCTATTCTGAAAATTGGATTTCCACATGTATATAATTTCTCTTATTTCTGATTTCATATTTGTAATAATTCCATTGACATGAAGACTCCGTGACAACATTGAGGAATTGCGCCGTTCATTGCAACCTAAAGAAGATGCGCTTGAGGCATTGCAGCAGTCAATTTTGGAGAAAGAGCAGGTATTTATTATCATGCTACTTTGAAGAGGATGAGGTTCCTCTTTTCATAGTAAATGTCCAAAATTGTATGTCTGAAGTGGAGTTGCTTTATATTGCTGTTGTTGGAATGAGATTTTCCAACATGACTTTTTGTATCTAGGAATACAAGTAAACCTAGAATGTGTTTGTTTCTGTTCCTGCCTGGTTGAATATATTTCTTATTTACTGCAAATGCATAATATCACATTGCTATGTGAGAGTTATTTAGTTTAGTGCATTATATTTGATTGTCAAGTTTGTAATTCTCATTGACTGCAGGTGCAAGCTTCTAATGCTGATATTCAATCATAGTCACGCTTATCTGTAATCAATAACTTTTATACCTCTGGCATGATTTTCCATGTGCATTTAAGAAACTATGAAATCTGCACATTGCCTATCTTGCTTTCGATGTATATCATCTTGCTCCTCTATTGAATTTCTCAACTATGTTACAGCTAAACTCTTTAAATCAATCTTGTCAGAAGGCATTGAACAGTTCTTTTTATTTTTTCTAGCTGTCTGTTAACTTGTTCATATCTTAGATGTTGGAAGACATGCGTGCCTCATTACAAGCTGCAGAAGAGAAAAGGCAAGCTTCAATAGCTGATCTCTCTGCTAAACATCAAAAGGTAATTGGATTTTCAGTAATGTTTCTCTCTTAGGTATTAATCCTTTCCACGTTCCTTTCCTTCCTATTACACGAGTTTATTAGTGATTTTTTTCTTATCTGACCTTTGTTTCCTCATCAGAATTTCGAGAGTTTGGAAGCTCAACTTGCTGATGCCTTATCTGATAGAAAGAAAGCAACCGAAACTATTTCTTCATTGCAGGTGAGAGATTATTGCACATCGTGGAACTAAAAGAGAACATTTGTTTAATCAGTTATGTTTATTGTACCATTCGCCACCTCAATTTTGTTAAAGAAGGCATTGCTAATGTAATCTAGACAAGGAAGATGTGCCTTAGAAAAGGCAAGGATGTAAAAAATAGCAAATTAGAGGTTTTGTCTTCTATATGTTGTTTTATGGTTTCTCCTTCAGTATTTTACTCACTGCCTAATTTTATAGGTGTATGTTGCTGGGTTCTACTGATTGGGTACTATAAATCCTTGTGAATTTCCTTTTACAGGTGCTAGTTGCAGAGAAAGAGTCTAAAATTGCTGAGATGGAAGCAGCTTCAACTGGTAAAGAAGCAAGGTTTAGAGCTGCTGTGGAAAGTGTTAAAGGGGAGCTTGCCCACCTGAAACGTGAGCATGTATGACTAAAAGTTTTAGAATAAGCAAAGATAGGGATGTAATGGTGTAATTTTCTGTTTGATAAATGTTTGATTGCTTATGCAGTGCTTAATTACTTAGTACCTCATATCCTGACTCATTCATAGAAGTCTGAAGAAGTTTGGTTAATTTATTGGAAGTCATCTTTGACATCACAAAATGTTTAATCGCTGCAAGTCAAATTCTTAGAATGTGCAGAGAAAATAAAAATGTTCTTCTTAATTTGCATTCAGGGCTTTAATTCATGTGAAAGATTTTCCTAATTGTTAAATGGCTTATGCGGTGATTGACCACTATGTGTTGGGGTATGCATTGGCTCATATTTATGAAATCTTGGTGAAGTTTTATTGATTTCAAGGGCTATCATTTCTAGCCTAGCACTTTAAATGGTTTTCAGTTTGAACACCTATATAAATTTTACTGAAATAACATTTGCTTCCTTATAAGGGAAGGCCTCAGATTGAAATGGAAAAACCATGGAAGAAAAAGCTTGTATTTTTGACATTTGATGTGTGGATGCTATTCCTTGATTCTATAAACCATATAGAAATTATCTCATACATTTAGCTGCTTAAGATGCATTTTTTTTTTTAATTCTTGTATCTACCAACCATTTTGTGAATTCAGGAGAAGGAAAAGGAGAGCTGGGAGGCTGCCTCCCAGGCACTCAGAAAAAAGCTGGAGACTGCTGAGAGTAACTGCAAGTGTGCTGAAATTGAAGCAGCCAAGCTAAAAAGTATGTATGCATTTCTCGTAAGACATTTTTTTGATTACATATGCATATTGAAAATGAACACTTATGCATATTCTTGGGCAGGTCAGCTGGAATCAGAATTGTCTGTGCAAAACCAGATGCTAAGTACTAGAGATGCTGAACTTATGGCTGCCAAAGAGGAGGTATAGAATTGTATTTAGAAGTCTTTACACGAGTATCTCTGTAGCTTAGTGTACACATTTAATTCTTACCTTTAGATCTCTGGGATCATGCTATTGTTATTCAGAACGGAAAGGCAATAGATAGATGTTTTTTTCTCTTGTTCTCTTTCTCTTGCTAGTTAGATGATAATATTTCTTTTTCTAAGGCCATGCGGCACCATGGCATGCACTGATCTCACAACTGATGGGACAAGCACCTGAGTCTGACAGTAGTCATCTGTCTTCTTGATATTGCTGTATTTAAAGAAGTAGAGCATGCATTGATGGGTTGGTGTTACAATCGATTTTAGAGTTGATTACTGTCATTCCTTCCATCCATAATAACGTATGCTTAATTGAAAGCATCTTTAGTTGGTAATATTGTTTATTCTTATGTTTGAACTAATTTCAGCCTGTGGAACTCTAATCACCGTTGACCTTCTGCTTTCCTTGGAAGGGCATCAATGAAGATTTCTTCAACCTATTGATATCCAACTCTTCAAAATTTGTTGTTCTATAAATCCACATCATTCTTTATAAAAGAAATGAAAATGTCAATGGACAGTCTCAGTTGCACATCTGCACTAAGCACCAATTCTGCTTGCTTAATTTGCAACATTGCTTCTCCTCAGCGCAATGTTCTGATATTTAATGTTTCCTTATCTAATTTTTGCCCTCTTATATTCCTCTTCTAATTTATACCTTGCAGATCAAACGGCTTGAAAGTGAATTTTCTTCTTACAAGATTCGTGCTCATGCACTTCTCCAGAAAAAGGATGCTGAGCTAGCTGCAGCTAATGACTCTGAACAGCTCAAAGCTCTTGAGGAAGCATTGAAAGTACATAGCTACAGTTGCCTATGTTTTATATTGTGAAGAAAAGCTTCTACTTGTCCTATGAGAATGTTATTTTTCTTTTATTGTGGTTGTACAGGAGGCTGAAAAAGAACTGTTGCTGGTTTCGGTAGAAAGAGAGAAGGCCCTTCAAGATCTTCAAGATGCTTTCGCTAATCATGAAAAAGAACTTGAAGAAAGGTAGATATTATTTGGCCCTTTTGCTGTAGGAGGTTCAAAATGTAATTAATGTTGGCATAATGCTAGTATTGCTGTATTTCTGGATTCCACTATACTGGTATGCCGATATTCAGATTTTCTATTTGAATCATCTTAAAGAGTTTTCGTTTTGATATATGTTTCAGAGATGCTGCTCTGAACAATACAAACCAACAGATAAAGAGCATGGAGATGAAGCTTGATTCTACGAATGCTAAACACCAATCAGAGAAAGAAGCATGGGAAAAGAATCTTCAAAATGTAGAAGAATCGTGGCAACGTAATATACCCATTCTAAATCTGAACAGTATTTCCTAAAATGCCGAATCGATTAGATTTTGAAATAATATTATACGGAATTATGATCTTACAGTCAGATGTGAGCTATTGAATGCTGAGAAAGAAGCATCCTCTGGGCAAGTTGTACAAAAAGAATTAGAAGAACTCAAACTGCAGAATAAACAACTGAAGGTATTTCGCATTCCATTGTTTTTATTTGCTTATATAAGACGAATTATTTTCTTTTCTTCTCTTGTTAACTGGATTTATAACTTGTAGGAAGAACATGATTCGTTACGTGATCTTGCTGATAGAATGATTGAGGAGAAGGACAATGAAATTTCAAGACTTTTGGATGATAATAAGAATCTTCGCCGATCTCTAGAATTGAGACCAACAGTATGTTTTCTTCCCTTTTATTTTACTTTATTTGTAAAACTTGGCATGATTCCTTAACATACTCATGAAGTGGCTTTCACTTTTGTAATTCTGCTGACAAAGTAATAATTTGTCTCAGGACTATCACAATGATGAGTACAGCATGGGTAAATCAACAGCCTCACAAAAACAGGATGTTCTAAATTCAAGCTCCTCTTTGGCGGAACAGCAGATTCTGGTATGAACATATTCTTCTCAACAAATCTTGGCTTTTAACATTTAGTTCATTGAGCATAGTTGTGAGATGTCAATGAACATCTACTTTGTAGAAATGTTGGTCTACTTGTCTAGATTTTTTCTTCTTTCTGATGACTTTGTTTCCTCATTTCAGCTTTTGGCAAGGCAACAGGCTCAGAGAGAGGAAGAGCTAGCACAATCACAGCGGCACATTTTGGCACTTCAGGTATGTCACCCCACTCTGTATGTTAAATTTACTCCTACAGTTCAGGTTCTGATATTTGCTTCATCTTCAGGAGGAAATCGAGGAGCTTGAACATGAAAATCGTCTCCACAGCCAACAGGTATGAAGTAGTCTGGATTTATGCAGTTTGATGATCTCATTGCGCTATGTGAAAGACAAGAAATTTGCAGTCAGTGAACTTTCCATAAATCAGTTAAGTTAAAACTGAAAATTTTGAATTGGTAACTGTAATACAAGATAATTTGTAGAAAAAACTAGTATCATAAACAAATATTGAGGTAACAGGAATTGATGACAAAAATGAATTGAAGTCACATAAGACTTTTTGTCTGCCACAAAATAGTGTCCTGAGTAGACATAGCTATACAAATAGTCCCTCGATGATGTTTGTCCTAGTGGTAACTATATCTTTTATCTAAAACTAGATTCTTCATGAGGTAGAAATTGAGCTTAGGATTCTCTGTGGGTTTTTTATTTTCTTATTTTATAGTGAATCATAGTTCTTTGTGAATATTTGGTTGTGATTTCTTCTTTCCTAATTGTACTGATATTAATACATCACAAATGTAGGAAGCCATGTTAAAGGAAGAGCTTCGTAGCATGGAAAGATCACAGAAGCGAGAAGGGGTTGATATGACATATCTGAAAAACGTTATCTTAAAGCTTCTTGAAACAGGTAACTGCAGAGAGTGTCTAACAATCAACTTTTGTTCGTTTCTTTTGTCTTATAAGGATTAATATACAAATGATGTTTTCAGAACTCTGATAATTTATTTATTCCAGGGGAAGTGGAGGCTCTGTTGCCTGTAGTGGCGATGCTACTTCAATTTAGTCCTGAAGAGGTAAAATTCTCATTTTCTGCTTGGTGCTCCATTCTTTGTAGTTAGAAGTGTAACTATGAGAAACTGATGCCTTAAAATTCAGTGTTTAAATGGCATCGTTTTCCTTCTTGGAAAATTAGCTGTTTGTTTATTGCTGCATCTTTTATGCACACGCAGATGCAAAAGTGTCAACAAGCATACCGCGCATCTACAGATGCTCTGACCAGCCCGGCAAGCGATGCTTCAGGATCAACTCTCTCACTGTTCTCTAGATTCTCATTTTCGAAGTAGCTAAAAGAAAGCCAAACAGGAATCTTTTTGATGGCTTGGGAAACCATCTACAGCAGTCAACCATAGACAACATTGTTGGCTGCCTGATTGTGCAGATTCAAAAGCAGAGTTGATAATTGCGGAAATTCTTGTATTTTTTTTTTCTCTGTAACAATAGATCAGTATTTTTCATGATATTTTTCAGACAATGTAAACACCAGTCACAAATGACATTGGTATACAGCAATATCAGATGAGCATTTTGGCTGTGTTTGGTTATGCTGCCTGGATATAGTCTCGGAAGCTTGATAAGCAGTTTTATTTTTATTTTTATCATTTTGTTCAGTACAGACTATTACATGGAAAAAGTTGTGCTAAGAAACCATTATACAAGAATTTTACATTAACTGAGAAACACAAATCCAAATGGTTATTCTCCTCTCTCTCTCTCTCTCTCTCTCTCTATCTCAGCCTCGTTACACTGTCTATAATTCAAGGAACACAATTGTCAAAAGCAATTCAAAAACCATCGGCAAAAACTGATTGATTTGCGAGGAAGAAAAGAACAAGAAATTGGTCGCGAATATATTTCTGACACTGACAGTTTCCAGGACTCAGGACTCAGACGTGTACAGCATATTGTAGGCTGAGCATTATCTTTTTAAAAGACATTTTTAATAAAGGGCCTAAAATTTATTACTATAAGGTTTAAGAATATATATTTTTTTAAAATATACAAAATTTATTCTTAAAAAATTTTAAATATATTTTTTTTTATCTAATATAAAATTTTATTATATTTTTTTATTTAATTTTATTATA
>CP135532.1:9153371-9164740 GCA_032402905.1 Khaya senegalensis
TGTGCTTTCTGATTTTCCTCACCCATCTGCTGGCTCTCTTCTTTTACAACCACCTCTACTTTATTCTGTTTATCAATCTTCTTATAAATTCCCTCCTGATAAAATGAATGACAATCTTTCTTCTCTAAGATGTTTGCCTCGGTCACCTTTATTTCTTCCAATGGTAGTCGACATGTCTTGACTGCCTTTTGATTTTCCTCACCTATCTGCTGGATTTCTTCTTTTGGAACCACCTCTTGCTTGTTTATGGTTAGGTCCTGGTTGAAGCGATTGCACTTCTCTGTCCACTTGTACTTTTTGGCTTTTTTTAGCTTTAGTCCAGGACTGGATGGTGCTAGATCATGTATTCTACTTTTCTTGACTACAATTTTGTTCTTGACTGAATCTTCCTTTAAGACCTCCAGTAGCAGATGCTTTTTCTCCTCTTCATCACCCACCTCCATTCTTGCAACAAGCCCACCACTGACAGTTTCTAAAATAATTTTGCCAAGAACAAATCTCGTCTCATGTAGATTTCCCTTTCCAAGCAAGTCATAGTCAATCACAAAACTCACTCTTTCACTTTTGTAGGATTCAATACCATCCACCAGTACATCAAAAACTTGTTGAGCATTCTTCTCAATTTTCTTTGATACAAATACCTGGAGACCAAACATGCTGTGTCCATGAAAAGCATACATCCAAAATGTACACATGCATCCCAAAAGGGACACAAGTAATAGATGAGTATTAATTGTTGACAACTTAGAGCTATTTTCCATAGCCTTTTTTTGACCGTCTACTGTTACTAGTTAACAGAAAAAAAAAAAAAAAAAAGGCGCCAGCTTAATCAAATGTGAAAACGCTGTCCTTAAAAAAAATAAATAAATAAAGGGTTGTGGTGGGGATGGGAGTTGGGGAGTGTGTTAGAGGAATGCAGCAACCTGAGGATAAAATCAGATTATGATGCGATGCAGTCAACTAATAATCTGACAGTATCACATGATACACACAATTCTAAAGTTTATCGTTACAGGCCGAAAATAATATGGAGCTATAAGGAATATAGAATCAAATGAAATTAGATGTACTTACATAACCAGATTCTGCCTCTGTCAAACCACCAACACAGTCTTGCACTAAAGACACTAACTGAGTAACTTTTTCGGCAAGTTCTTCATCTGATTTAATTTCGGAAAACCCAAAGATCTCAGGAACATATTTAAGTTGCTCATTTGCATGTTCTCGTGCAAATTTAACACCTTGCTTCCACTTTCCATGATACAGGACAGAAGCAAAAACCCAAACTACAAAAGCATTTTGAGGAAAACTGACCAATGCTTGGTGAAATGCTAACAGTCCTACCCTGTACAATCCACAAAATAAGATCAGCTACCACATTCCTAGCACTTAAATCTTGATAACAAAATTTATGAATGCTAGTGTCATTGGATACAGCAACCGAGTGTCTTCCAACTTCACTCTCAGGGGAATAAGCAACCAAGCATCCCTACTTTCCAGACACATCGCACTTCCATTACACGTCCACATCCAGATGCACTACCAGTTCCCAATGCACTCCCAAACCTTATACTTGAACAAGTCAGAGTGTTCCATTTACTTAGCCACCAATGCTACTAGCCTACTACAGAGGTTTTTCCCGTACAGTGAGGTACTACGGAGTATTTTATGGTCATGCAGTCCAGGTTTAAAAATAACTCTGAAACCTCCTTAACTAAACAAATTTCAGTAGAGTCAAAATGCTATGCTGATAACCAAGTTAATGATGATATCGCTAATTATCATTAAGATGTCATCATTATTATGATTTACATTAGAGAGAAAAAGCAAACAATTGACTCACCACAAAGTGTAATCAGCAGGATGATCACAAGAAACCAGCTTATCCAAATTAAACAATAATTTCTGCAAAACAAATTGGAAACTTTTTCAGAAAGTAAAACTGTCAGAAACCAAAGTGAATTTCTGCCTTGGACAAATTTAAATTTGGATTGAACCTGAAACAGGCTAGAATTAAGAGAACAGATGCATGCAGTATAGATGTACATACAAAAGGAGAACATGCATTGCTACAGTAGAGATAAAGTCATAACAAAAACATCAAAGATTCTTGTTCATCTAACTCTCTCACAGAATGCATTGGTAAAAACACTTGACAAAATTCTCAAATCATTCACCAAATACACTCAATGTTAGTTTTGAACAGGCTGAAGCAGATTCAACCATACCTTATGTTTCCAAATTGTTTTCCAAAAAATTAGTAATACTCAAATCACTTGCAAATTTCTAGAATAAATCCAAAAGATCATGTAGTAATCTTTCAGAAGTATTACCATCCTCCAACCCAAAATATTCACCACACATGGTCTCTAAGTATTCCGATATCTTCCCATCTTACTCTGATTCAAAATAATTTCAATGCAACAGTTATCGCACCCTGTATAGATATCTAAATGTCATGTGGTAGCATGTTCTTTATAATTTATACAGTTATGAGAGGGTGAAGAAATTGCTGTTTCCATACAGCAAAGCTTACCATCAGCATAATGGAATTCTCTGCAGGTATTTTGCTAGTCTGTTGGTCGAGATATGCTGCCTGTAATACAACTCATTTCAGGCATAAACTTTAGTATTGACAACAACGCAAGTTATAAGAAGGCAAGTTGAAAATCAAGAACTACGAACATGAAATGGAAGTAAAATTCCCAGTAGGTTGTATCTATGAAGCAACCAGATTGAAGGCTCAGCAGCACCATAAGACAGCATGTAATTCAATTCCATCATTATCCTGGACTGAATAAACAAAGAATTTAGAAAGTCAATTTGGCAAGTGTCTTAGGATGAAATACTTTTTCCATATACATTAAATAAATGAAAAGATACAACAACCCGAATCACCGACTAACCTAAATAAGAAATTCAAATTTTCTTAAAATACCTTGTCCAGTCTTTCAATAGAAGATGAACGGCTACGTATTGCAGTCTCAGTATCCCTACTAAACGATAAGCCCAGACGAGCTGCAATTCTTAAGCCCCTCAAAATCCTAGCTGCATGACAAGGATAATGATACCAAATGCAGCCGATTGACTTAAATTTCAAGGTGTTAAACGACTGTACTTATTAGAGACTGAAGCACCTACCGCAATCCTCTGTAAATGACAAGTGAGCAGGGATCAACGTTCTTAGCTGATTCCACACAACACCACCATTTAAATGGGGAAGAATAACTCTCAGCAAACTTCAAACAACACAGGTTGGGGGAAAAAAAAAACTTGTAAAATGAATCAGAACTATTTTAAGAAAGGTAGAGAATTACCTTCAAGTTTCTCAAGTCTGTAATCCCATTTGCATAATCGTAGATTTTATTCAGAAAAGGGTCGAAAAATAAACTGCTTCCACAAGATCAAAACACAATCTTTAATGTGACGGCATCAAATAGGACCAACGGACATAAATCACAAGCCAACATCTACTACAAGTATTATAACAATTATTTGCCCCAAAATAAACATAAAAAATAAATGAATGGAATAACATATCACACCTATTAATTGTGAAGTCCCTGTACATGCTGTTTCTCCAGAGGATTAAGTCTTTCTCATCACATCCACATGGCAACTGAGATAAAAGAGCTTTCTCTTTTCCTTCAGCATGTTTTGCCACTGTCTCAAAACTGGATACCTGTCAGAAAAATTCAAGAAAGAGTACATACCTATTTAGGTAGGATACTAGAGAAAAGCAACAGAATATTTGCACAAGGAAGTTATAGCTGAATGACAACAGCAAATAATTATTATTAGATCCTCCAGCCAACCTCAATTACAGAACCTCTAACATACACCCGACATATAGGAAATCGTCGTCCAACAATCATACAACAACGAAATTGCTTCCGGATCTGCAGTAAGATATTGCAAAAAAACAAAAAAAATAAAATAGCTAGCATGTGTACTTTATTTATCACTAAATTCATGGGAAAAAAAAAAAAAAAAACTGAAATAGTGCCACCAAAACCTGTTTAAGATTGGCCGTGGTGATCACATCAAAGTCCTTGGGTACTTTTTTCAGGAGTAAATCTCTAACACATCCACCAACCAAATAAGCCCGATAGCCTGCACATCATGAAAAAGGGATCATTGAGAACAAATAAATAAGCCGTTTGAATTTCATGTGCATGGAGATCGTAACACAAATGACACATAGTACATAACGTACAACAGGAATCAAATCAAACAAGCAACAATGCGATGTATGATAAAATGATGTATGTTTAGCAAAAAACTTCAAATTTTCTGCAAAACAAGCTTAACCAAGAAGCATACTAAACTGAAAACAACATCGACTTGTTTAGCAAATCAAACAAGCACCACTACAAAATTTTATAAAATGATGTATGCTTTAGCTTAAAACTTCAAAATTTCCACAAAACATGCTTAACCAAGAGGCCTACTAAACTCTAAACAACATCTACTACTTCAGCAAATGGCATTAGACATAAAACTATAACCAAAAAGCTAATGAAATACTTAACTACATATACCTTCTTTTCTAAGAATTTTCAATACAATCCAGGAAGGCAGCGAAATCATAGCACGACTTAATCCAAACGCCCCCGCATCTACTTTTCTCCATTTTGACACGTCAACTGCAGCATAAACGGCACCAAAATTAAGTATTTCAACCACACACATACATAAATACTACTATTATACTCGCCGCTACATACAATCTTTTGATACCTTGGTGACCGGAAGAATCAGAACCCATTCCAGGTGAGACTTGAGGTTTTAAAGTGTGATTGAATCTCTGTTCAAACGTTCACGAATAAGAACTAAAATAAAAGATAACAAAATGTTTGAAGAATTGCCTCAAAGAGAAAATCCAAATAAAAACAAATATAAGGAAATGAAGATACCTGTATCCTTGTTAAGGATTTGAGCCGAGATAAAAGACGATCTTTGGCTTTAACGAGGGTAGCCATGAGAAGAAAATTTACATGGCGCGCTCTTTGGCGCAACTATGTAGCTCGAACCGGTGACAGAGACGATAGTTTATTTCATTATATGCAAAAATATCTAAAATTCAATTAAAGTGTTTAATAATTCCAATTAAACCTCCTATTAATAATTAATGTCTGCATATTAAATTTAAAAAATAATAATAATAATAATAAATAATTTGTAATAACTGTGAGCCGAAAGTCAATCAGGCTCCGGATCTTCAAAGCTAAGGCCCAACAGGGAAAAGCAAAACCAGTACCGAAGCCCCGCAGAGAGGGAACAAAAGTACGTCCTGGGACGGGCGTGGTTTAAGCGCGTGAGGAAACAAGATCTCCAGTCAATCATCTACAACATCGACTGGGCAAATCTCGCTTTTTAACGCAGATGAGAGACAAGACAAGCCACCTCCTGTCCCTCGAGAGTGATATAAACTCGCGCGTATAAGCTCGTGAAACTCACACCTCTATCAGGATTCTTCAGGAACCCCAACCAACAGGCTGCTTTTTCACCGTACCGTCTTAGGTGGGTTAAGTATACAGAACTACTTCACACGCGATTCCCTTAACATAATTTCGTATTTTTGCCATCGGTTGTTTTTCTTTTTTCTCTGAAGACATGCTTTTGATTATTTTATAGGGTTAGGGTTTTCTTTCTCTTTTTGATCCGTTGTTTGTTTTGTTAGTCTTTTTCTGGATTTATTGAAGGGGCCTCCGGAGGGATGGGGGGAGGAGTGGAGGAGTTGAGCGAATCCAGCGGTGGTGGGGCACTGGGAGTTAAGATCAATATCCGATGCTCAAACGGTACGAAATTCGCTGTGGAAATTGATCTTGAATCCACCGTTGAAACGTTCAAGGTTTCTCTTGCTGAGAAGTGTGAGATTCCAGCTGAACAACAGCGCTTGATTTACAAAGGTCGGATCTTGAAGGACGATCAAACCCTCAGAAGCTACGGTACTACATTCAAATTATTCTTTTTTTTTTTTAAATATAATTTTATTTATTATTATTTTTATTTACCCTGTGCAAATTCTTTTTTGGTTGATTTATTGAATGTTTGGTAGTAGGTTGCCCGTGTGTGGTGTGTGGTTGTAAATTATTGAGCTCGCTTCTTCACAAGCTTATCCCTGGCCCCGACAGGGAGCTGCTAGGATTATGATCTAATTTTGGGTTTTAACTGTTTGATGAATTGCTTCAATAACTTGAGAAATTAACAGTAGTTTTTGTTGTCTTGGGTTACTTAGACGTGGGGCTGAAATGTGTTTTATATGACGGAGGTACGGGCTGAAATGTGTGTGGGATTGAGACTTACTCTTGAAGGCATGGATTTTTGAGTGGCGATTCTACCCTGTAACGTTGGTTGGAGAGAAATGGGAGGGAAGGAATCCAGAAGAAAAGAGAAAAGGATGAGAAGTTAGATTATTTTCCCTTTTTGGTTGAACAAAAATGATAAAGTGGGAATGGAATGTAGATTGATCCGAGTTTCCATGCTTAATTTTTCCATAAATAGATGGAAGATTGATAGAAAAAGCAAGGCCCATGAAAGGGGGAGGAGGAGGACCATTTTTTAAGTTTTACTCACAAATATGGGGAAACATGTACAACTATGACATGAGAGGTCCAATATATAAATCAAAGATATACCGGTCCTCATTCCTAATTTCTTCATTTATTTTTCCAGTACCAGACATAATTGTTTATTGTTGTACTTGGGCAATCCTTAATATTACTATTGTTTCGCCATTGACCCTTAGGCGTAGAGAAGGGGAAGGGCGGTGATCTGTAGGTAACGATCAGAGGACATATATGTGTCAAACAACTGTTGAAGTTATCATTTTTTTGGTTTGCACGCTCATCTTGCTTGGCTTTCAAGTAGTAAAACTTGTTATTCACTAATTTTATTTCATGCCTTCTTTCTCCATTATTTTGGAATTTCATCAAGATATTGTTAGTATAGTTTCCATTGAAATGATATTTTCCCAAGAATTATATTTAAATACCTTTTTATTGAAGCCCTGCTTGTGCAATGTGCTATATAGATCTTGATAATATTCTAGGTTGTTTAATGGGTGCATATTAAACTATTTAATCCTATGCATATTAAACTATTTAATCCTAGCCAGCACATAAACTGCATGCTTAAGGAAACTTGCTAGAATAATGGATGGAATATGGTCAAATGTTTACGGTAGTTTGCCTTGATTAATAGCCCTTCTTTGTTTTTCATGGATAGGTTTGGAGGCAGATCACACAGTGCACATGGTTCGTGGTTTTGCCCCATCTGCACCAACAAACACTGCTGGAGCAATCAATTCTGGAGGTTCGACTGCCACTCAAAATAACCAAAGGGCTGTAGGTACAAATGAAGGTGATGCTCTTGGTGGATCTGGTTTTGGAGCTTCTCTGTTTCCTGGACTTGGCATCAATGGCTTAGGCAACAGTGATGGTATCTTTGGGGCTGGACTTCCAGAGTTTGAGCAGGTGCAGCAACAGTTGACCAGGAACCCCAACATTATGAGAGAAATAATGAACATGCCTGTTGTGCAGAACCTCATGAATAACCCTGAGATAATGCGAAACTTGATAATGAACAATCCTCAAATGCGTGAAATAATTGACCGAAACCCTGAGCTAGCACACATACTTAATGATCCTAGCATACTACGTCAGACACTTGAAGCTGCAAGAAATCCTGAGCTCATGCGTGAAATGATGCGCAATACTGATAGAGCAATGAGCAACATTGAATCTTCTCCTGAGGGATTCAACATGCTGAGGCGCATGTATGAAACTGTTCAAGAGCCGTTTCTTAATGCAACCTCAATGGCTGGGAATACTGGAAGTGATAACTCAAACCCATTTGCAGCTCTTTTGGGCACTCAAGGGGGGAACCATGCCAGAGAAGGATCAAATAACCCATTGACCACTACCTCTGAAACTGCTGCTGGTTCTCCCGCTCCCAACACCAACCCACTTCCTAATCCTTGGATGGCTGCTGGAAGTAAGCTTTTGCTCTTTTTTCTTGTCTTCTTTACAATGTTGCAAGCTGAATTAGTTTATACTAGTTTCTGTCTTCATGATTTTTAGTTCTGATGCGGTATACTAATCTGGCATGTTCTTGCTCTGTCTTTGCCAATCAATTTTGGATCTCAGTGATTATTTGCTAAAGTGAATGGGTTGTTACCTATATATTTTTTTCCTCTGATCATAATGGGGTGTGGGTGTGTGTGTATTTTTACTGGTTTTGTGAGAGCCCTATGCCGATAAAATTTTTTTGCAAGAACTTGTGGAAGTTAAAGAGAAATTAGAGGGAAACATTTTGTATGCTGTACCTTAAGTTTTGAATGATTGCTACTACACCTTGCAAAGGGTTTTCAGAATTACATCAAATTTTTCTTCTCTAGTTGGAAGCTGACAATTCTTTTTCTTTTTCTATCTTTTTTTTTTTTTTTTTCCCAAAGTTATGTGTTGCTTATCTGAAAATGATGTTTGGTATATATTCGTTAATTCTAGTGAATAAATTATTGATTAAATGAGCATTCAACAGCTGGAGGTGCCCAGAATAACACCACAAGGTCAAGTCCTCTTGTGGATGCTAGGCCACAGACACCTGCTGGGATTCCTGGACTTGGTTCCTCTGGGCTTGAAAACCTTTTTGGTGGCATGCAGGATACCAATTCACTGAATCAGATGTTGCAAAATCCAGCTATTACACAAATGATGCAAAGCCTTCTCTCCAATCCACAGTACATGAATCAGGTATTAAGTTTTTATCTTCTCGTAAAAGTTGTAGTTCTGGGTGATGGATTTGTTTTTAACATTTCCAAGTTTCAGATTCTTGGTCTCAATCCCCAGCTGCGCAGCATGCTTGATTCTAATTCTCAACTCAGAGAAATGATGCAAAATCCTGAATTTCTTCGTCAGTTAACTTCTCCCGAGACGATGCAGGTATGTTTAGTTACTCTGCAGCTGTTGCACCATGCTTTTCCACGTTTGCACCGTCTTGCCCTCTTTCTTTCTGTCCTCTTTCCAAAACCACCCATTCCCCCTTTTTGCACATGGAACTTTACTTGCACGCTTTGACACATCTGCACCTGTTTACCCACAACCAACAAAATCGTACTGTGTTGTGCTGGCTTGGAATTGCTTATTATGAAGCTTTTGCCAACACAAGCAATTCTTTTTATCTGTGAATTTATTTTCATTCAATTCATATGATTAGTTGTTTACACAAAGTTGGTGGTCTTCTGTTTTATTTGTTTGATTGTAAAATAAGTATATGTAATTTTTGCTCTGGGAAGGTTGACATATGAACTGGTGATTTTCTCTCTTGCAGCAAATGTTGACTTTGCAGCAATCTCTTCTGCCTCTACTTGGTCGGGCACAGCAAACCCAGTAAGCATTGTCATAATTTTTTATCTTAGGTGTTTTGGAAGAATTTCACGTTACCTGTTCTTGAATGTTAGGAAGGTTTTGTTTAGTCGAATTATATTTTATTTGATAAGAAACCTAATTTTATTTCTGAGTCTCTATTTTGAGAACTTCTCTAACTGAAATTATGCTTCAATGATCCTATGATAGATTTTGTTGGCTCACTCTGGTTGATTCTGCTGGCTTTAGATTGGTGCTAAAACTATTAATAGTTAGCATATGGAGGGAAAAAAACTAGTGTAAGATGTTAGGTTTTGAATTGTTTCATGGGGTAATAATATATGTTCACTCCTCATCAATGTTTAGGTCATTTTCACTGCATATTCTTTTTTTTTTTTTTTTAAAAAAAAAGAAAGGAAGAAGAATGAAAAGAAAAGAGAGAGAGGGAGGGAGCATGGGAGCAAGGGCATTTAATTATGTTTACATTCCTGGTGTCCTTAGCACCCCTTCATCATTTTTGATGGTTTAGGCCTGTGGCACACTGAAATATTTACCCAATTTTGACCCCTGTTGAAACCCAAGTGGGTTGTTTATCAATTCAGCTGCCATGCCTGTGTGAGTTCAGTTTTTCACAAAAGGTTGATAACAATTGTTTTACTTTGAGTTGTTATTGTATTAGTGATGTTCACTTATGGTTTTACCTGAATTTGGTGCTGTCTTGCAGGCAACCAGGCCAGACAGGTGGTGGGACAGGTATTGAATTCAACATCCTCATTTATTTTCTTTATGTTTTCTTCTGTCAGAACTATGTTTCTACTATCATGCTTGGTAGCTTTTAGGAATGTTGTTACTCTGTCAATTGTCATTCCATAGTTTCATTGCTTCAGTCGAACACCTTTAAATACAATGGGGTTTTGTTGTTGATTGAAGATCCCTTTTGTATAATCTTTCTCTGCGCTTTACTTTCTGAGTCAGTAGAAGTTTTTTTCCCATTATAATGAAAAGGAGTTTGATTAGAATTCTTATATCGATATGAAATAATTTTGGTGAAAGGAATTTTGAATTAGTAAGAGCATGAAATATTGATGGTTGTGCATATGTGTGCATATTTATTTTTTTGGTGGAAGGCCACCGCATAGATCATACTTGATGAATTTATAACCACTTCCTATATTCTGTTGGCATTTTCCCTGCAGTATATTTTTGTATGTGTCCTGAAACTTGCGCTAACAAATGGTGTTTTCTCCCTTTATTATTTTTTTTTTTTCCCTTTTTAACTTATAACTTAATTGTAGGAGCGCCTAACATGGGATTGGAGATGTTGTTGAACATGTTTGGTGGACTCGGATCTGGCAGTCTGGCTGCTCCCGCCAGATCTGATGGTTGCTACTCACCTCCATCTTATATTTCAAATCGCTTTCAATATTTTGTTGTTCTTGTTTCCAATTTACTCATTATTTTTGTCTTTCAGTACCTCCGGAGCAATTATATGCTGCCCAGTTGTCGCAGCTTCAAGAAATGGGTTTCTTCGATACACAGGAAAATATACGGGCTCTAATTGCAACTGCAGGAAATGTCCATGCTGCAGTGGAGCGACTCTTGGGCAATTCCGGACAGTAAATTACTACGGATGTTCAATAATATCTATTTAGTGCCCTTCATACGGACTTCTGGGATTGATCAGTTGGACTGGAACGGTATTCAAGCCCATTTTGGGTATGAATAATTTTTAGTTTATATGATAGTAAGGGCTGCAAACTTCTGTGTACACTCACACTCTCCTTTTAGAGAGTCTGTCAGGACTTGAGTGTCATTGTACATACTCGGTATTAAGATTTGTCATATGAATTGTTTGGAAAATTTCTTATCTGATGGAATGTGTGACATTTACCATTATAAATTGTGTCAATTAGCTACTGCTTGGTACTCAGATCCCAATTCAGAAATTACCTTTTTATCACTTCTGTTTAATCTTAAAAGGTTGAGAACGGTGTTGCATGC
>CP135532.1:9177803-9190240 GCA_032402905.1 Khaya senegalensis
AACCATAATTAAGATGATTTTTGTGTGAACGTTGAAATGAATTTAATTATATTTGTGACGTAAAATGAATATAATATTAGATATTAGAATTAAAAAAATATATTTTTTATAGACAAAATTTAAAAAATTATTCGAAATTATAATAAATTATATTCTTAAAATGATAAATAAATATAGAATAAATATAAATTTTTTAATATTTTTTATAAATTACTGAAAGGATATGGACGATTTTGAATTACATATTAAATTTTCATTTGGACAATTCTTGTAAGAGTTAAAAAAATAAAAGACAAATTAATGGTTGCTTAATGTTTTCTTTCCTAAAATACAAGAAGGGTATTTCAGTAACTTTACTGGTCAGCGGATAATCTACAAACTTCATCTCCTATTGAATCTTCCTATTCTTTTCCCCATTATTTAATGTCTTTCTCGCTATTGTATCACATTCCCTGCTTTCTGATGCAAATGGATGATCAATAGTCCCTCCTCCCGATCTTCGAGTCCTTCATTTTAAAGCGCACAGAAGTACGTGCTTTGTCTTTATAGAAATGCTAGCTCTGTGTTATGATGACATGTAATTAATTCCTGGCCATGTGGGTGAAGTTTTCTATTTACGTAGAGACATTTCTGGTTGTTAATGTCTTTAACTTATTCAGTAAAATATAGTTATGCTTCAACCGGCACAACTCTTGACTCCTTTGCCCTCCTATTCTACAACTTTGCCATACGATTGCTGAACAACCACAACCTTCTCTTTCTTTTAAGTAATCTTTTTCTTCTATAAGTTGCGGCAAAAAACTTGTGTGTTGACATAATTTGTTCCTGCATCTTTGATCATTAAGGAGATATTTCGTTCGAAGATCCTTTGCTTCCTACAGAATGTGCACCAAGTGTTGAAGAGTTAAAGCAGACCTCCCTGTGTTTCCAAGTGAGTTAAACTTGAGACGCGATTTTCACAGTATTGACATAGGAGTAAACTCTATGTGTGTGTGCTTTAAAGGGTCTCTTCGAACAACCGGTAGAGATCGTATTGCAGTGTGCTCATGGGCGGCAAACAACAATCCCTCTAATCAACTTGGAGGCACTGCATAAACAGATAGCTCAGCTTGGGGCGTTGAATGATACTTCAAGCGAGTTGTGGCATGGTTTACGTCGAGATGGAATAACTGCAGCCGGAGCAAAGTTGCTGATGAGCAATTGAAGTTGCTATCACAGAACCATACAAATTCTTTGTAAACTTGGACCGTTGGTAATAGAGATATTGAAACAGAGATGACTTTACCTTTAACACAAGCATCAATTCTCCTTCATCACGTACAACTAATGATAGACTCCTGTAACAAGTAATTGGAGTCGCACATTCTAGTACGGTCTTAAAATCTTGCCAATGGGACAAAAATCGGCGAACAATTCTTCCACTACAAACAAATGAACAAAAGAAAATGTTAAAAGTGAGGAAGATGTTCCACTACTTAAGGAGAAAATTGGAGATCGCACAGAACTGGTTCAAGAAGGAAATGTATCAAAGACCTCAGCCATTTCTTATTCTATTTTAAACATATCTGAGTCATTATCAAGTCCAATCAAGGAACCTATGGAATAGAAATTTGATCCAAAGAAAATCAAAACACAATTAGCTTAAAGCTAGAATTGAAATAAGAACCAAAATCTGACCCCAATTAATTGGTATACCACAACATCCAGCAACATCAGACAGTACTCTCTTCCAACACAATCTTTATTTGCTAATCAAGAGGAACCCGAAGGTCAAGTTAGTTTTATCCACTCAATCGTCTTTTGCAAAGATGCTAAACAAGGAAACATTTAGAAGAATTGAAAAGATATTAAACCTCTAAAGAAATAAAATTATATCGATAATAAACTGAAATACCCACATTTAAATAACCATAAACAGAAGAAAAAAAAAATCACCCTGTTTCGAGTTGTACTCCCAAAGCGGACATTGTAATAACAGATTCTGAAATCATTCAAAGCATTAAACAATGACAGACGTTTTTCCAAATTTAAATGATCTTTGTATAACTCCTTCAGAAGTTAAAATAGTTGAAAATTGATACTTAAATGCACTTTCAGGAACAGTGTATCCAGTTCTCACCTTTCTCAACAGGCTTCCAAAGCAACATCTTAACAAGGAATGCACTTAAAATAGAGCTCCAGAAAATAATAGTAATCGATTCGTTCTGGAAATAACTAGTGTAACTATAAATGTGCAAGTTCGTTCGAAACGTACTGCACCGCAAACAAAAACCCCACATGCGTTTTCAACTCTTAAACGGAAAAATCAACATTATAATGCCAACCCCAACTTACAAGTTGCTTAAATTTTTCTGGGTATTTGGTCTAATTACCGAAAAATCAAATAATATGAAAACTGCCTAATTTACTTCAATAGAAAAGCAACAGTAAGGGAAGCACAGATTCACAAGAATGTTGATTCAGAGATGAAATTTGAGGCATCAAAACAAAAGGGTATTGAGAAACAAAGTAAATTTCGCACCTTGGAGAGGACAAGAAACAAAGAATTTGAAAGGCCAATCAAAACAGAGAGATAAGTGAAGAAACGCTTGGCCCTGCTTCTTCTTACAAGAACATGGTGTATGTCAATCGCTTCAACAGGACAATTACAGTCACGTATGTAAGTATGTCTCCTATTAACAATGGAATTTTCATCCACTATTTTAGTAATTCAACGTTCGTTGCTGCTTGGATGTTAGACCGCAGAGAATTAATTCCTCTGATAGCGTTAATGGTTTGTATTTCTTTGTTACTATATGTTTCTCGTGAACATTCATTTGTTGAAATTTACAGACAATGATTCTTTTACACACACGTTTTTATTACAAACATGAGTTAAACTGAACCCTCTTCTAACTGTGGTGTAGGCGACAGCCGAATCTAGACCTGTCGTGCCATTTTTAATACAGTTTAATTGGTTTTCTCTTTTCAAACTCTAGATCAGCAAAGTCTTTCTCTACTAGTAGATTGAGACTGTGTTTAGTACTACTATATTTTTGTTGTGTCCCTCGCTTTCATTTATACTTGACATTCAGTAATTCTATTCCACATTTTATTCCACAACAATTGCAACTTTAAAACCAGGACAACTCAATTTTGAGCATGTTGATTCTCAACAATGAACTCTCTACTGTTTCAAGCCAGTCATAATAATATTATTCATTACCCGGCTAAAAGCCAAAATGGGACACCCGAAATTCACCTGGCAATCAAAGAAACATCTTTTGATTTCACAACTACAACAGCAGCAAAACCATCGTCATTACCTTACATTACATTTCACCAAACACTTCCCAGAAGCAAATCTAGAATTCACTCTCTATGAACATGATAGCGAAAAAGCAGCTAGTGAAAAGCAAATTCGAAAAGCAGATTCAAAATGGTATTCCATACTGGAAAAGTCCACTGTCTTCTTTAGCTTATAAAGCAGTTCGTTTTATATCATTATCAATCTACTCACTGAATATATTACTTTTGTCTGACAGATTAATGACAGCAAACCGGATGAACTTCAACCAGCCATGCTGTAATCTTCTGCATGCTCATAGAGATTATAGCTTTCTGGCATTCCCATCTTTCTTACTAGGTGATCATCCCCTGCATCAAGTAATTTTGCAATGTCATTTATAATCCACAATTACATCATTCTGCTTAAAGCAAGCCCAGAAACCGGCTACTTAAAACGTATTCACTTGGCAAGTTGTTCAAAGAGTGAAGCTAATGAATAACAAATTTTAACAGTGTAGCAATTAAAGTGTTTGAACTAATCACCTGCCTACTTATACCTGACCGCTAGTAATTTTATTCAACAATAATTGTGGATTAAAAGCTACAACACCTGAATCCTAAACGTGCCAAAACTCTATTAGCTTAGCGGGAAGATATGGCCTGAACAGAGCAAAATGACCCTACAAGCATTGTTAAGTTTACAGATTGTAGCTGGCAGGACAAAAGTAATCTGAAACTGAGCAATGTGCTTACTGTGATTGGAAAATAAACCCAAGAAATGCATTTCAGAGGTAATCTGAGGGCGGTGAACGCAGAGATCATCGGCAGCCCTTGGAGTAGGGTTCTGTTGAGAGCTACAATTTTCTGGTTTTGTCTTCTTTTCATTCGGTGAATCAACTTCTGTCTCTACTTCTGATTCAACGTTGTTGGACGAAGCAACTAACTGTTTCCTTTTTGATCGAGCACGCCTGTTTTGGAACCAATTGTAGACATTTGTTTCAGAGATCTGGCCAAGCTGACTGAGTTCAGCTGTTATCTCTTTGATCTTTTGCTTGCTTGGAGTTCCATTCCCTTGATCAAAAATGCTCTCCAGAATTTGAAGCTGTACTGGAGTTGGAGTCCACCTTTGTCTAGCAGTTATCTTGTGCCCAGCAGAAGTCATCAATGGGTCACAGTAGATATTTCCCAGTCTGCCTCCTGAAAAAAAAATAAAAGACTAATTTGTAAAATGCCATTTTAGTACAAAGAAATTGTGAAATTGAGTGAGAACTTCTACAAGTTTCAGAAATTATCTTCTTAACAAAAGAAAATTTTAACCCAATTTCCCGCCTGCTGTAGTCTAGATCGAGAATCAATGGAGTACCAGAATATAATAAGTTGTTTGTCCCCGTTCGAAAACAAGAAAAAGAATTTAGCTATGCAATCAAAACAACAAAGTTTCCTTGCAATCAAAGGCAGATCAAGAAACAGAACCAACAAGCTACATAACCACAGCAGACAGATGTTATTAAACACATTCACAAAATAAAAGAAAACTACAAATGAAAAAAAAAAAACAGATAAACAAAAGGACAGAGACAGAAAAGACCTGCAAGATCTTGTTGAGCAGAGAGTACTTTATGCATCTGAACAAGCTGTTCACAGATTGTAGAATAAACAACAATCTGTTTCTTGAGAGTCTCAAGTTGTTCATCAGTCATCACTTTCACATACATTACTCCATTAACATTACCACCACCACCACCACCATTTTCTGCTCTCTGCTGGTTCTGATTCTCTTGCGATTCTCGATTATCCCATTCCATAACGCCAGCAATCTCTTCTCTTCAGTTCATGCATGCATTAGTCTCTGTTTGTTGTCTAAGAAAGAGAAGAGAAAAACAAAAATAAAAAGTCAGTTGTTTGAGTAGAAAATGAGAAAAGAAAAGTTAAGAGCGATGATGGATGGTGGAATTGTGTCCTCTCCGGCGTACTTTAGCAACCACTCGTACCCTTTTTTTTCACTTTTGATTTCTGTTTTTGTCTTCTTCTTCTTCTTCTTCAATTTCTTTTACAATTTTCAGGGCTGCTATGATTTATTCTCTGGTTCGTTTTAACGGTCATCACCCACCACCATAAGTGAAAGTCCAAAAACGGCACCGTTTTAGGAAATATTTAGAATTTGTTTGCATAGTTAAAAACTGTTGTTGGGAGAGTGAAGAGTGTTCGTTTGGATGTCTCCGTTACAATGGTGAAAGCCCGCGTCTGCAGTGGAAGTGCTTCTGACGAACATTCCCTAATGAGCAGAAGAAGATTGAAATTGAACGCAAGAAAAAGCTGATGGCCATGCCTAATTTTCCCGTGCCGTGCCGCCTCCGCAATTTCTTCGCTGGCGCTTGACTTTTTAAATTAGTATTTAAGGTTGTCAGAAGCGCTTGTTTCCACATCAACAATACAAATTTCTACCCAAACAAGCCACCTGTCCTCAGTTCATTGGATTCGGATTCAGGTCGGTATCCAATATCCACATTGAAAACTACACTCCACAACGACTTATTTAAAATATATATATGGTTAATAACACTTGAGTCCCTCATGTTTTGCATTTGCAGAAATCAAGTATAGTTTTTTGTATTTATCTCAAATAAATCCCTTAGTTACTCTTAATTCACATCACCTTTAAAATATTAAATTTTAGCAATTAATTAATAATAGTATATAACTCAGCCTAAAAGGTGTTTCAATATTTTCAGTAAGTGATAAGGATTTATTTGTGAAAATATGTAGACTCATGGCTCAATAAATTAATAATTTTATTTAATAAATTATTAATTTACGAGACTAATTGCGAATGTTATTTGATAAATTTTAAGTTTGATATTATTAATCCTCATGGTACATGAGAAAGTTAATGAGTGCTGGAATTGAACGTGTTCTTGGTTTGTTATCAAGTTCATGCATGTGATTCTCGACACCATGTGAATTGCTAATTGTGTTTGGTGCATGAACATGGTTTCTGGTTTTTCTGTTTCTTTTGAATGGAATACTTAATAGGATGGCCATGTGAACCTAACCATGACCCCCAGGTCAAATGGCTAATCATCATATTGTACATCCTTTCAAGTGATGATGGGTTTTTTCTTGGATTCTTAATTGCAATATTTGGTCAATTTTCCTGACTGGTCCAAACTTGCTCCACAAGTTCCTGACCCAAGTTGGAATTGACTTCAGGATTCCTACAAGAATAAGATTATGGTTTCCCTCCGTTATCAGGATTCTGAGTGGGAGAAAGAGAAAGGCTTCTGTTCTGCCGCCAAAACACTTCTTGTTTCAAGCTTGCAGAGTAACATAATTTGCTCCATCAAGAAAACACACAGATATTTTGTCGAGAAGCATGGCAATCGACGAAAGAGACAGAGCACATTGCGCAGATAATCGCTGCAACAAGGACTGGTTGAAGCCATCTGTTCCTGATTACATCATGTGTGACGTATTGGTTAGAGATTCTGACCAGCATCATAGATCACTGAAGAGAGTGTGCAAGCATTGGAAAGACATTATCAATGGTCTTGAATTCTCCGTCTTGTCGAGTTCCGACGAAGAGAAGAAAGCAGTGAGGCGTGATTTCACTGCCCAGAAAGAGATTTTTCAGACTCTCGTTACCAAGACACCGCGTCTATCCAAATCAATTTTCAGGAGCAAGACAAACTATCCACATAGAAGATGAAGGAATTCAGGTCGAACAAGAGTTTCTCAGCAGTGAAGTTTGAAGGAATTGTATAGTCTCAAGAAAAGTTCCCTGTTAATCGGAATTTTACCTCACTATTTGTTCATCAAATTCAATCAGTAAAACTAGAAATAGTTTTCGGAAGTAATCTCTCGATGATTCAAGAAGTCTGCTGCTTAAAGTTTCTTGTTCTATATATATGACAGTTCCAAATAAACATCTGCAATCTTGCATATCAAGCACAGTACAAACGATATTTTGCCAGTAGTTACATCTCGAACATTCAAATGTCAAGACTAGATGAGAGAAACATCAAACAAGTGGACATAAGAAGTATGAATATGCAAGAAGGCCTAGTTATGCTTAGCAATCATGTACAATACGTATAGCTTCAATCAAGTCGCTCCTATCTATACTAAAAACACCAACAAAGAACAAATATATACATGTATGCGCAGCCTCCCTTATTGACAACTCATCCGTGTTAGGAAATTATGACAATTTCTAGTTTAAGATTTAGCCATGTAATCATGTGTATACCTGGCCTCCATGAACAAGCCATTCTCTGAAAGATTTATTTTCTTTTCTGTCTTGGTTTTGCTAATGGACTTGAGAATGATCACACGCCTGAGAAGGTCAAAACCTCAATAATGTAACCGTTCTAACTACATTTCCTTCAGAATTTCATCAAGCAATTCGCCAATAATGAGACACTCCACTTCTCTTCCCAAAGAATTAGTTTCTTCATCCATCAAGTGGGTCCAAGGAGTAGATCCCAAGTCCTGTGCCACCATGCTATCCAGAGAGTAGTAAGATCTGTCAGCTGGAGGGTATAAATACACACAAATAATCTTCCATACAGAATCCAGTAATTTCCTTCCACGGGGAGGTAGCAATGTGGAAGAACACATAATATTTCTCCTGAATCTAGACATGATCACAGGTGGTCCTAATAAGGTTTGAAGTGCTTCGTTTAACAAATCTAACAACATTTTGTGATCTGCCTTCTTCTCAGTATGATCCTTTATCATATTGTCATTCTCTTCGGCAAATTTTCCATAAGATTCTTCCACTTTTTCAAAGACTGAATTGCTGATAGGCTTTGCAACTGGGTCCCACCTAGATAAAGATTTATCAGACAAGCCATCATAAAAACCAGAAGCAACAAGTAGGTCTTGTATGTAAGCTTCTGACCGATCCTCTAAATCTCTTATTTCACACTCGGTAGGATCTTGTTCTACTGATATGTCCTCCGGCCTGTTCTCAAGTTCATTCAGTTGCCTGCGCAGCTCTGTATGATCAAGAAAATAAAAGACTATTAGAAATGCAAATCAACTTGTCTGTAGATATTTAGCCATGCAATCAAGTCAAGTCCCAGAAAATATCCCCACTAAATTCATGAATAACCACATTTGCAGTATAAAAACCTAAAAGGAATTGTTTTCTATACCATTCAGATTAGAACTGATCTCTTTAACAACCTGAGGCATAGAATCTTCTTCCAGATTTACATCAGGTGTTGATATCGGGCTGAGATAATCTGCTGGCCTCCAGAAATCTTCTTGCGTGCTGCACACAGATGCAGGGCTAGGGGGAACTTCAGTGCAGTTTTCCTAAGATAATACGAGAGGATATGTTCACTAGAGACAAGCAGAAATGGATGTGTGATCTCATAGTACAAAAGGATGTACAAATTAAGTTTTACTCTTACCTGCCTCTCGCCAAAGTTCATAATTACTGTTGGTCCACTCATGATATCTTTTACATGATCATATTGAGCATCATGTGATTCTATTATTGACTGAGTCTTCTTGCCAAACAGCCTTCGCCTAAGAGTAAAACTGTATCTGAAATTGGAGACTTTTTCTCTGAAATTAAACCTTTCTTTCTTCTTCCTCCTCACATCTACTGAAAATTTGTCAATAGCTTCATGTTTCCTCCTGATCTGGGCACCGGTTAAAACATGACGGTCCTCTAGAAGAAGCTGCCCAAATGATGTCCCCGATACAGGGGCTGACAAAGACCTAGTGAGATTCCTCGGGGACAACTCTCTGTTTAACACTCCATCGTCATCTCCATGCCTGAAAGATCTGGTTTGCGTTTCTTGTTCGTCTTTCTCAATTTCCCAGTGATTCCACTCATTTCCAGCCATGGAGGTGTCTCCCGATTGCCTAAATCTGATCCTTTCCTCATCTAGCACAGAAGATTTTGATCTGCCACTGACAGCTATGGGACTGTCTGAATGTGTTTCCTTCTTAAGAACATTCTGTAGACTCTCAGACAGGAATCCCCTTGTATCCTTGTTGATGAACTCTGAGAAGCCATGCCCATTGAATTTAATTTCACTTCTATATGATCTTGTTGATTCCGATCGGAGCAAATTCATTCCAGGGTCCCTACTAACACTCTCTCTAACATGGTTTGCTACATGTTGAGCAATTTGTTTTGGATCTGATGGTTTTTCTCTGAAAGGGGTTTCAATTTCACTTCCTCTGATAACCGAACCCTTTTTAATAGTTGCACCCTGAGGTTCACATTTCAGAAGTCCCTTCACCTCCTCAAGAAAATCTTCTATACTTCCTCTCCCCTCTAAAGTTCCCAAGGTATTCGTCCAGCAGTCTTCGTGATCATGAATCCTGTCGGGACCAGGCTTCAAGATCACTATCCTTGTGGGAGAACTATCCCGTTTCTCATCATGATTCATCAGGGAGGTGTGTTCAAAGTCTATACTTTTGCTTCTTCTTCTCAAAGGAAGTGATTCCTTTTGATTAGTTGGGAAGAGTTCCGATTTATGTCTATGATGTACACCTCTTTCAAATGATGTCGGTTTAAATGTTAAACTCTTAGGTTCCCCAGGCTTCTCTCTTCCATTCACCCGAGAATTCGCATAAATTGCCATTTTTACTGTGTTGAGGTTCTCTTGGGCAAGTCTCTGTGTAGAAACGCTGTCCAGTTCAACTACCTTTGAACATTCCCTAAACCTTGCTGCCTGCCATGCCTCAAACTCTTCCTTGAACTTTTGTAGTTCCTCTTCTTGGGGATGTTCTCTACGCCTTGGCTTTTCAAAATCTCGGCCACTGCTCCATCTATCGCCTTCTCTGTCTCTGCAAGGGTAAAATGAGTCAAGTTGATTCTTCCAGGAAGAATCTGAGTATGAAGAGAGACGAGCAACGGAGCTCCTTCCATTCTCTCCCTTTTTCGAGGACCTGATTCCTGTATGTTCATTCTTTTTGTCCATTGGCTGAATTACATATTTTGTTTCTACTGGTAACACATCAATCCCCATCAGTCTAGCCACAATGCTAGGCGCATTTTTTCTGGTATTAGAATCTTTCAATATTTCCTCACTAATCAACTTCTCCATGGAAGCCTCAGTTGGATAGGAGTTCTTTTCAGGCCAGTCTTCTTCCGTTGGGTACGAAAACTGAGTTTATGTAAAAACATATTTGAATTTGTAAGCACAACAGTACAAATTTTTTTAAACTCATATCACTAGATCAAATTGCAACTGTTAACTTATTCATAGAATTTAGTCTGACTCAAATTAGCAAGATTTAAGCAAAATAAGTTAAATAATAGCATAAATAAAAATGATTATTCTATTCAAGACTAGGAAAGTTTCAAGTTATGCAACTGGAAAATGAAAGAGAACAGAAGGGCTAGATGTAAGTCAGATCCCTTGGCCTTCCTATTGATGATCAAAGATTTTAAGGTCAAATGAAGAATTGAATGAGAAAAAGTTCCACAAATCAGACACAAAGATCAAAAGCCAAAGCGAAAAAACAGCTGTATAATAGTCCCTTTCAACTGACAGTTCAATCTCATAAGCGCCAAGCTATGCACTACAACACAAGCCACACTCTGACTGAGCAGAAGCACGGTTCAACAAGATATGAGAACCTATATACGCCATAACCCAAGTCATGTAATGAAAAATTTACCGGCGCGTCTGTTACAGCATCGTAGCTCATAGAAGTTTCTACTTGCAGTTCCAAGCTATTTCGAGGAGCTTCCAGGCCTGTAAAGCAGTTGAATAAACAATATTATTTTCGAATCTACACAGGAAATAGAATAACAGACAAAAACTGAAGTTTCTCTCTCATTTATTTGGTAAGAAATGGAATTCTTGTTTCTATGGTCTAGCAACATGAAAGTCCATCCATGAGGACCAGATCATGAAAACCGCATTTGAAGAACAAAACAGATGCTCGCCCTATATTAACCATTCAAGCTCTACTGCAAATTTTGTCATTCAAAGAAGTGGTTGGTTGGACCAAATTTATTTGGTTTTTGGGAGATAAGTGGATGCATCAAATTCTTACTAATATCAAACAAAAAAAAGAAGACCACCTTAATACAACCACTACAATTATTACCATAAGTCACAACATTTCCATGAAACTAAGTAAGCCGCTTCATTAGTGGAAATATTCAATCAAATTAAGCGCATTATTCGGCTAAAACATAAATCTTGGAGAAACCTTTACCAAGTCAACTTTGAACCTAAAATTTCCTGTCTAAAAAAGGCAGTTTTTCCACAATGAACACAAGAATTATAATACTTACCATCAACATGTTTCTTACGTGTACGAATTTTCCTGGGCCTACTGCCCTGGTTGAAGTCAAAAAGGTGCAATAAACCTCCCATGCATCCAGCAGGTTTACCAGAAAGCTTGCATTCCTTTGGTTACTGCATCTATTTCTACCCCATTAACGCCAGCCTAACTATCCATTTTACCAAATACAAGTCGCTGACTGACTTCACAGCCTGTGAAAAATCAAATTAATCCCGTATAATAGAAAGAGAAAATGAATACATCAGTTTTTGATGCATCAACAAGTACTCAATTTTTGAAAATTTGATTGCTAATTGAAGCAATGAAGAAATAAGTACACAAAATTCATGATCATTAAAAGTACCCATTTTGCTGTGTAGAAGCTATTAAGGGCACTGCCAGCCAAGTACTTGCTTCCTTAATTATTTGAAACATTCAGTAGATCTTAAAACTCAAACTCAATGCTTTCATTTCCCACAAAATTTATGCAGTTTATGAACTGAATAAATAAAAGAAATTGCCGACAGTTGTAATGGAATAAAGCTGTAACGACTATGCAGGCGTCCAATCACATATAGTAATCCGGTTCATGAGCAAGCAAGAGAATTACAGCTAAACTTTTTTATAAATAAATGAAAAATAATACAATTAACTAGTAAACACAGCCAAAAAGCTAATGTCTTTTCTGATGACACAAGCAAGAAACACATCTGGTTCGGTAGCCAGTAAAATCAATCTAAAAACTTTCACTTTGAAAAACTAACGGCAAAATTTACCCAGAAAAACAATTTGCATTATACCACCAAACCCACCTAGAAAAATGAAAAATGATTATTTAAAAAGAAGAAAAAAAAAATCCCAGAAATTGAACAACTTCAAGCAAAGCAATTATGTGATCGTAATGCAAA
>CP135532.1:9190740-9317051 GCA_032402905.1 Khaya senegalensis
ATTTGTTGATTCTCTTCTCTGTCTCTGTCTCTGTCTCTCTTTTGGCAAGAAACAGAAAAGCATATTGATTAAAGGATTATGATTTTGATTTTCTTTTGTCTGTACTATATTCTTGATTTGGGATGAATATTGGGTATGTATCACTTTCAACTTATATAAGGATTTCTGTGCTTCCGGCTGTTGCAGGGTGCAAGGATATTGATGATGCACTACATTGTACAGCACTTCCCAATGGAAATTTGGAAGTTGGAGTTCGTATCCTCTAGAACTTTGACTCTCAATCATGCTGAAAATATGGATGTCAAAGTAACTGAAGTTTAAATTTGATTTGTGCTATTTATTGCTTTTTAGTGCTTCATAATGTTGTCACCATACAATTTATCTTGTTCGCATATCTCTTTGCTGTTATCCTCTCTTCTCACCAGCCACATCTTTATCACAATCTTGTGAATGTATCTGTTTCAAATATTTGATAGCCTTATCTATCTGAAAACCCACATTATTGTCTTTCAGATGCCCCATGTATTTTATTTTCTGTAATTCTTATGGTCTGTAATTTATCTTGTCCGCATATCTCTTTGCTGTTATCCTCTCTTCTCACCTGCCACATCTTTATCACAATCTTGTGAATGTATCTGTTTCAAATATTTGATAGCCTTGTCTATCTGAAAACCCACATTATAGTCTCTCAGATGCCCCTTGTATTTTATTTTCTGTACTTCTTATGGTCTGTAATATCATACCACGAAAGTGATTTAAATTTCAATATATCCTTTGTTTTAATCTGCTAGACGAACATGATTTTGTCATCCATTCAGTGCATTATATCTTGTAATTTGAAAGTTATGTAAATATTTCCTTGTATTAGAAATCTGTTAGCTTTGGCATATACAATTTATCAACATTCTTGTTTTAAGTGCACGCATGAAGTTCCAATGTTCTTCTTTAATGGTTTTCAATTAGATATTGCTGATGTAACAAATTTTGTTCATCCTGGCACTCCACTTGATGATGAGGCCTCAAAAAGGGGCACATCCGTCTACCTTGTTGAGCGGCGAATCGACATGCTTCCTAAACCTCTGACAGAAGGTAAATGGTTTTGTGTGTTTGTGTTGGCCTAGATTTTTTTCAAGTTTTTATTTTTTCATGCAGTACATGGGTTCCAAATATTATTTTGTGGAATTTATGGTTATCATTTCCTTCTCTGGCACTGAAGCACATTGAGTAATTAATTTTGTTTGCAGATATATGTTCACTTCGTGCTGATGTAGAAAGGCTGGCCTTCTCGGTTATTTGGGTATGTGTTCCTTTAGCGTTAATCATATCGTAGTATCTTTTGGCAACTTAGTGCTATCGTCTCTGCACTTGCAGATAAGCATAAAATATGTATGCGAGTCTTTGTTTGTGTATTATAAAAACATATCTAAATAATAAATAATGTTTCTGATTTCTCTGAAGTCAAATGTCCTTTTTCTTTTTTTACCTGGAATGAATTTGAGTGGTTAGGTGGATATTGTCTTATGCAACCACTATCTGCAGAGCAAAATATTGATAGAGGTCTAGTTATTCATTACAGTTGGTTGGATGTCCTTAAATGTAGATCTTTTATTTCAGCAGAAGTGGTGGAAAAATTGAAGTTACCTTATATGGACCCCAAAATAACATGAAGTTTATATTTCATTATCGTAGGTCTTTTTGACTTGGTGTTAAAGGTAGCATAGGATTCTGTTTTGTGCTTGGATTCTTTCTTCTTTCAGTTTAAGTGGATGAAAAGGTGAAGCTTACCTTATTTAGACCCTGAAATAACACCATAATTATTATCATTACAGTGGGTCTGTTTGACTTTTCGTTAAAGTAAGAATTTTTGTTTGAAATCTATATTCTCGTTTATTATTAGTATTTTTGTATATCTTTTTCTTCTACCAATGCCGAAGTTCTTCAAACAGAATTAGAGGATTGAAGCAGTTTCATACTACATAATTAGTGTTGAGAGGGGTGTTGTCAACCTAATTCATTTTTTGTTTTGTCTGACTTCTCTCTTCTATTACAAAGATCTTTTTAGATATGACTAACGTGAGAATCATGCATTCTTAATGGACATTCCACCAAATAGCTCACAGAAACATGCATGTTGATTGGACTAAATTATGTTTTTCACATATTTGGATTCTTACATGATGATATTATTATAATATCAGGAAATGACACCTGAAGCAGAGATTATTTCAACAAGATATACAAAAAGTGTTATCAAATCATGTGCAGCATTGTCTTATGTTGAAGCACAGGCTAGGATGGATGACAGGTTCTTTTTCTTACTTGCCTTTGCCCTTCCAAGATATAGTGGATAAATTTTGCAGCACTGTTCTCTTTAGTTATAGTAGTTGTTTATTTCTAAAGCATTTGTGAATACTCCAGCATTTAGTTACTTTTTAAGATTCTTTTTATTTTGGTTGAAGCATTCATAATTACTTGTATTGGTTTTGCAGTCGATTGATGGATACATTAACTACAGATTTGAGAAATATGAATTCATTGGCAAAGGTATTCATATTACTTGTTTAATTCACGAGGATTAGCAAAAATGGAATTACCTTGCATTTACTGCTGGGTTACTGTGAGAAACATGTTGCATACAATTCTGCAGATAATGAGACAGAGACGCATTGAAAAAGGAGCCCTAACTCTTGCTTCAGCTGAAGTCAAATTTCAAATTGATACTGAGACACACGACCCTCTTGATATTGGTCTGTTGTCTGATTGGCTACTTATTTGTTTTCAAGTCCATACTAACTATACATCTATGTATTTCAAGAAGTTCAGGCCCGCAGCTGCTTCATGAGCATGATACAGTGTTGTTTCTACTTCCTCTGCTAGGAAGCACGCCTGTGCATCCTACTATACATCTATGATATGTTGGTTTTTTCTCATTAATTGTTTTTGCAGGAATGTACCAGATTCGAGAAGCAAACCAAATGGTTGAGGAGTTTATGCTTGCTGCTAATGTTTCAGTTGCTGAACAAATCCTAAGACATTTCCCTCTTTGTTCACTTTTAAGGTAAACTGATGGTTTTTTAGTCAGTTTTGGTACACCAACCATTTTTTTCAATTAATTTAACAGGCTTGCTTGCTGTCTGTGTTTTTGCATGTGAGGCCATAGAGTGACATTATGATTGATCAAAGAATAAATAACCCTGCTTTGCCTTCATTGGTTCCCCTGTTTTTAGGCATCTTTATGATCAGATTATGGATTTCTGTATATTTATGAGCACATACCAGAGAACTACCACAATTTTTTTGTTTGTTTTTAAGATGTTACTTGTTGCACAATGAGCACAAACATTTTGCGACCTGATTATAAAACAGTTGGATAGGGGGACTATCAAATGGCTTTTGGCTGTGCTGTTCTTGGCCAATTCTTCAGTGAAACCAAGTTGCAGGATTTAGATGTGTTTTGAGTCATTGTCATCTGTACAAGGAGGGATACTGTTAGCAGTTAGCAACTGGGAAAAGTAATGGCATTTTGACCGTGCCTTGACGGGCATCATTTGGTTTTCGACAAATCAGTACTATTGGACTTATGCATCTCTGTAAATGAGCAAAGATCGTGTGTAGATGTAGCCTTTTTTCCACTAAATTATGTGGTTCTGATAGGATGGTGAAACTAGTATTGTTGAACGGTGTGAAATGCTAACTCCTGTGGACATTAATATGTAGGCGCCATCCTTCTCCAACAAAAGAGATGCTTGAACCTTTGCTGCGTACTGCAGCTGCTGTTGGTCTCAACTTGGATGTCTCATCATCAAAAACACTGGCTGATTCACTTGACCATGCAGTGGTAAGGCTATTATGTCATTCATTTGTGTTTTCTGTCACATCAGATGCTGCCAATCTGAGTTCTGAACTAAGATATGCACGTTTCTTGGGCTCATAATTGTTGGAGCATAAGTTTCCTTTCCATATGAAAAATTTGAGAAAGTCTCCTAGATTATAAGTTCATGGCCAGTGTATGCATTAACACTTCTCTGGCCTTTTGAGTTTGTTCTGACTTTGTTTCCTTAATGCTCTGGGAGTTACTTACTACTATTCTATAACCTTCTATTTTCATTGGCTCTAGGCTGTCAGGTTTCTTAGTTTGTTTTATGTGAAATTTATGATTGTGTCCAGATACTTGTGGTCCATATTCATTCTGTCCATCACTCTATTACTTTTCCTTTTTCTTTTAATTAAAAAGAGAAAATGCTTGCCAGGGTGATGATCCATACTTTAATAAGTTGATTCGGATACTGGCAACTAGGTGCATGTCGCAGGTAATTTCTCTTGTCTGAGTGAGTGAACTTAAGTACACTAGTTGAAAGGCATCTCTGAATTGTATACTTCTGTCTTGGATTACAAATCAGGCAGTTTATTTCTGTAGTGGGGATCTCACCCCTCCAGAATTTCAACATTATGGGCTTGCAGCTCCTCTTTACACTCATTTCACCTCTCCTATAAGAAGATATGCTGGTCAGTAAGAGCACTAATTGTGTAATTTCTACTTGGTGAATGAGACATTGTAATTTGATTTTGAACAATATATTCTGGCAGATGTTGTTGTACACAGGTTGCTAGCCGCATCTTTAGGGATATACAAGCTCCCATCAATATTCCAAGATAGACCCCAACTTACTAGTATTGCTGATAGTAAGTTTTCTATGCTGTTGAAACTATACTACTATGCCTTATGAAAAGCTTCATAGTCTTCTCTTAGTTGGCCAATTCTCATCTTTTGCACGTAGAAAATATTTTATTTGCAGTTGGATCACATTCCACTGAGTTTTCTCTGTTTATAGTCATAATTTTGTTGCTTTGCTTGTGCTTTCTCACATCTCTAATTCTAAGAGTCAAAGATGTAATATTGGACCTATGCATAATATAAAGTCCAACTAATATGCCTTTTATCATAGAAAGTTACTCAATTTCTGGTTCCAAATTTCTGCTTGTTTTTCTTTGTTGTACTATATGATGCTTCTAAGTTGTCTAAGAATGTTGCTTGCTTGAAACACTTCCCTTAGATTTGAATTATCGGCATAGGAATGCCCAGATGGCAAGTCGGGCTTCAGTTGAGCTTCATACTCTCATCTACTTCAGAAAACGGTATGTATTAGATATTCTCTCCTTTTTCTCGCTGAAAAAAGTCACATACATGTGTTAATTTTTCTTTTCTGATGTAGGCCTACGGACACAGAGGCTAGAATAGTGAAGATCAGATCCAATGGTTTCATCGTCTTTGTGCCCAAGTATGTCCTCTATCCTCTTGCAGGATTGTCCCTTCTTCTCTCTGCCTCTTTTAACCACCAAAAGTATAAATTGGAATAGGCCAAAGGAGTGCACACATAGTCAAGGTAAAAAAAAAAAAATGACGAATAATTAAGGGGGGAAAGGAAAACTTGCATAACAACAATCGCTAATTTTTGAGAATGCCGTGCTCATATTATAACTTTGGAGTTGTATCTGTTGTAGACTCGTTATCCTAAGCTTGCTTATTCATCTGCTAATCATTTATAATGGCTTTTTGGAGAAATTATTGTGGTGGTGGTCTGTTCATTGTACTAGTGCGTGCTTGTAGGAAACAAACATAGTTTCTATAATATTTGATCTTGTTAAGAAATTGAGTTTATACATTATTTCCGGCAATATTGAGTAAACTCTGTTAAGTGTTGAGTAGAATTGATGTCAATGATTTTGCTTTTGAAGGTTCGGCATAGAAGGACCTGTATACTTAACAGCAAGAGGCCAGAAAGGAAGCGGGGATTGGTATGTAGATGAGCAGCAGCAGAAGATTGTGAAGATGGATGGTAGCCTCTCTTACAGTGTGCTACAAACACTGAAGATTCACATGGAGGTTGTGGAACCCCAGCCGAACCGTCCGAAACTCCAACTTACTCTCCTTTAGAAATTTTGTTCTTGTGTTTTCCTACATCCATGTTGTTGATTATGAATTGAAGATAGGGTGCAGTTAGATAGGAAGGGAGTGCATAGATATTGTATCATGATTTATGTTTAATCTAAATTGGTTTTGTTTTGACTAGCATTATTCTTCTGTGACAATACTGTAAATCTATCGAGTTTAAAAAATTAATTTTATCAAAATCTTTCAATTTTCAAAGTGGGCTTCATGTAGTAGATTGCCACTTTGTAGCCCACTTTGTCTAACATGATTAATTTTGATCAGATCCAGTGGTTTTGCGCAACCAGTTACTATAAAGTATATGCAGCTGTTCATGAGATGCGGAAGAAACACAGCATGTATATGCCCGTGCGGGTGCAGTACTGGCCAATGCTTCAGCTGTAGGCCAGACTTTTGAAAACTGACATTCCTCATTCCGAAGTCTTGAGAATCGTGGACAGGAAATGAAGGAAGCAGGCTCAGACTTTCACGATATTTTTCATCCTTCGTAAGCAAGTGATAATAATAATGTTACAAGTGACCACATCTGGCACCAAGTGGTAATGGGGCAGTTTGTTAAATAACTCGCAGGCTGGCAGTTGCTGTCCTTCCGGCTTTACATAATTCATCAAGAAGGCAACTTCCGATTTCAATGTCCAGCTTAAACTTGAAGTTCTCTAAGCTGTAAAATAGTTCCAAATGCCTTGGAAAGCTAACTATTCTTGCAGAGACCATCAATAAAAATAGTCTATGTCCCCGAATCAGGCAAAACTTTATTAATTTTCGTCTCATCAACAGCTTTTGGTGCATCTCCCATCATGTTTGCCTGAAGAAGGCCAGTTAACAAGAAGTTACATGTAGTAATGGTTGGCTTAATTCCTTTTGATACCATTTCCCTATATCGATTCATAGCTTCCTTTACTTTCCCATTTTCGCAATAACCGTTGATCAAACTACTGTAGCTATAAACATTAGGTCTACAACCCCTTGCTGGTCATTGAAAAAAAAAAACAACTTTCCTGCATCATGAATTATACCTACCAAGCCAAAACCATCCAACAACATGTCATATATAATTGTAGTAGGATGCACACGTCTTTCAATCATTTGTTTTAATAATCCATTGCTCTGACTATCTTCCCTTCTTGCAAAGTTCACGTATCATCACACAATCGGGCTGCATGTCCTGATCTAACATATCAATAAGCAAACCTTTAGCTTCATTTCAGTCACCAAGAGTACATAAACCATGAATTAGAGAGCTGAAGACTACCACATTTGGATTAATTTTCCTACTTCTCATTTCCAAAAGCAGTTCTGTCGCCTCAACTACAAACCCCTTTTTACAAAGATCGTCAATGAGAGAGCCATAACAACTGCAGATAGTGTTACCCCAACTAAATATGGGTTAGTTAATTTGTTACTGATTTATTTTATTTTTATTATGGTGTATTAAGTTTGGATTAAAAGTCATAATCAATGTGTTGTTGCCATGGAAATGTAAAATATTTTACTCATAAGAGAATGTAAACAAAAATGAACAACCAATATATTGAAAAAATCAAAATCATGTAAAGGAAATAATGAATTATCTCATACACTACATTTATACATTCCTACTTGCTACGTTTGTATGTCTATCTCACACTCTTGCTCAAATTTTGGATTTCCAGGATTGGTTGTCTCCAATTTCCAATATGGCTGCTAAAGCTGAAGGTTTTAGGACAAGATCCACATGTAAACTATAGACCAAGCAGTGAGTGCAAGAGCTGCAACCAAATACGTCCATAAGTAGAGAACAGAGCATTCCTCTTGAGCCACATCAAACAGTTGCGTCATGGTACCTGTAAAATCGTTTATGTATTCATTTTAATTTAAATACGGTTTGAAACTAGGAGATTATCAGAGAAAGACTATTAGAAAAAAGGAAAGTGATATCATTTACCAATATTCATGGCAGGTGGAAGGGTAAACTGAATCATCAACACATAGTGGTATAATGGATCTGTTGGAAGGAAACCAAGACTGGCAGCAGCTTTGACAACCCATATACCAATTGCAGGCAGTACTAGAAATCGAACGCAAACTACCGCGATTATGATCAATGGTTTCAATGTCGATGACCGTAAACCTAACACAATAGCAACCTATGAGATTCTGTTCACTTCCACATTGGTTTTATATAGAATGACAAATTTAAGGGTTGTTTTTATTTTTACCTTGAATGAGATTGCCTCCTAGTATAAGTGTGGTACATGGAATTGTTCCATCCCTGCAAAGTGTTGCAAATGTTTCCCAGTTTCAGATTTTCAAATTACTTGAAACAAACAACAAAACAACAAGAAATAGAGCAGAAAATCATACCCAAGAATTTTAATGGAGTCTTGGATCACCCTCAACGGAGCACTGTCTCCAATTATAAGATTTCTCAGCCACACAACAGCTCCAAAGACGAATCCCACCATCTGTTAATAGACAGATAAGTTAAGTTGTATTAAATAAACGTTTTCTTTTCTCTTTTTTTTTTTTAATTTTGCTTTTAAACTATTAATTATGTGGGGAAGTGCTGAAATTACTCACGGCAGCGAGTGTAGGAGGTGCCAGTAGCTCCTCCAAAATCTGGTGAAGGAATTCAAGTAGTTTCTTCCAGAATGATTGCTTTCCTTTTTGCAAATGGTTGGTTGATTCTTGGGTCTGCGTTAAATGTTCATTAATAGTGCCAAAAACGCATAGCTTTTAAGTGAAAATTTGTCATATCGTCCAAATTTTGGTGTTAAGCAAATGGAACTCACAATTTGACTTTCTGGATCGTTTTGAGACTTGGTTGACGACACAACTACAGAAACTTGTTCTCGGTTGTCTCCCTTGAGAAGTTGAGTTTCAGCAGTGGCATCAAAATCCTTGTTGGCTTCTTTGGAGATTTCTTCAGCTGCTTGAAGTGCTTTGAATTTGACAGACGATATTTTTATAAGTTGGTAACTGTAAGTCCATATGAAGAATCCTCCAAGCTGCCAGAAAATCAAACCTCAGATTCAGACAGAATTCAAATACTATGAGATATCGCAATTCTGAAGAACGGGTAAAATTGCATTACCGCCATGGAGAAAGATGCATATGAGAGTCCAGTTGTGGTGCAAACATCGCGACTTCCGAATGGACTTCCTGCTTCATGACAGATTGCCGGCACAATTATGAGGAGAAGATTACCCAGATTCCCTGGAATTGAAACGCAGGATATATCAGAACTTGAATTTTCAGAAATGGGATCCAGAGCAGAACTTGAAAATGTTATTCAACTTCACAAATTTATACCAGATGCACATGTGGCAATGATCAGGCCTTCGAGATGAGGCTTGGGTCGTAGTATTTTGACAACAATCCATCCAAGAATTCCTCCAATTAAGAAAGTAATGGCGATGTTAACAGGCATAAACCACCTGAAGGAGATGATCAAACAAGATAAAGTTTCCAGACAAAGGTTTAACAAAAAGAGAAAAAAAATACTAAAAAGAAACTCTACCACGAAAGTATGTCATCAAGTGTCACAGTCTTCGCCAGATTTGCAAACATCAAGGAGGGTGTAAACACAACGAACACAATCTGCATTAGCAAAAACAAAATCAAGAAAATACTTTGGAAAAGTAATTAACTATTAATTAAAATTTTGAAAATGATCTTACCTTGTTCAAGGATCTTCTAGCGTCGGCCGTTAAGAGATTCCAGTATTCGGTAGCCATGAAAGCTCCCAAAATGCTGATTAGCAGAACTTGTATAATTGGCGTTGAAGCCACTTCAAACAATGTCCAGAAACCCATTTTTATTTGTCTTTTTCTGTTAAATCCTAGTACCAAATGTTCCCTACCGAGAACTTTATAAGTTCTAAAAGAAGGGAAGGAAACTCCTGGAAAACAGAGAACAACGAAGAAAATGAAAAATAAAAACAGATAAATGGCGGAAGTTGTATGAAAACTTAATAAAGCTAAAACGTGAAACATGGCACGTGAATATAGAGTCCAGAACTGAAGGAGGAAATGACCTTGAATGTCCCATTTACTTGTCCATATGTGTCATGACATGCTGCTTAATTTGTTCTATAAGCCACTTGTTTTTATGACATAACTTCCATGATTCAAACGAGTTCCCAGTTCTTTAACCTCGTTAATTGTTATTGTTATCAGTATTATTTTCTGTTATCTGTTTGGTCTGGATGATTCTGTAGTTGTTTGGAACCATTGACTTCCAAAGGACAAGGGCATATATGCAGACAAGGAGATTCTGTCCGGGCATGCATGAAACCAGGAGAGTTTTATGGTTGTAAGTTTGCCACACCTGGATGCCTTGTAATTATTTTGAAGCAGACAAGACAAAATTGCTCAAATCCGACCTAATGCATTTCCATTCCATTCAATGCCATGCATAATTTGTTCATACATGAAAAATATAATGCTCGATTATTGCTTAGATCTGCAAGGGATCTGCCTCCGAAACTTATTATAATATTTGGTTTAAGTGTGATAAAAATTTATGCAATGATAATATTGAGATAATATATCCTTGTTTGTTTGATTTGTGCAAAAATAAATAGGAAATTCTAGCAACAGGATGCGGAAATTATCCAGAAGCGATTCTCCTGAAGCCGTACTTTTGTAAAAGGTGATTTGTGATGGTAACAACGTAACAGCAATTAACAAATGAAAGTTGACAAAAAGTAGACCATTTTCTATTTTTCATTAAAAATTTTTTTTTAAAAAAAAGCACTTTTCTTCTTCTCTAAGCACCCAACAACTCATGTTAACCATTTTCTATTTTTCATAAAAATCCCTTTTTATAGAAGCTAGCAATGCCATATGATGTGTTAAAACAAAATTACGTCTAGTTCGACATTAATCAAGATTTATCACTGTAAATTCTTTTCTTAAGAAGAAGAAGAAGAAGAAGAAGAATCGTGAGGGCTAGAGTAGAAAAATGCAACACGGTACGTAAAATACAAGGCAGCTTTAACGAAGAAGAAGCCAAAAAATAATAATAATGATAATAATTCCCATGTCATTGGACGTATTATGAGGAATACTGTACAAATACAACTACTGAGTTCTTGTAATACGTCTCTATCGTGTTCTTGCAGATGAACACGGAAGAAGAAAGCCATGGAAATTAAGAACACCTTGATTATAATTTGTATATATGAATAATGCAGAAAACAGTAGAGCTCTTCGTTACTGAAGAATCTAAGATGCATGGGAAACTAATGAAAGCAGGTAAATAATCCGAAAAAGGAAAAAGAGAAAGAAGAGAGACAAACCTGGAGCTTTAGCAAATCAGGGAGTTCTGAGGAAGAATCGGAATAAAGAAAGAGGGAGAGTTAACGAGGATTCGGATGAAGATGAGAATGCCTGAGGATTGGCTACTTATATCTATATATACATATATATGTAGTTGGTTTAATGGTGATTAATAATAACTTTTAAACATGGTATTAATTCTAGTACCACAGCTTGAAATCTTGTTAAGGCAAGAATAGGGTCCCATCTCTTTATCTTCTATATATAGAGGGAAAAGATGATTAGTTTATAGCTGGCTTGCAACTTGTACCATTCACTCACGCAAGAAGTTTAACAATATTGAGTAAATATTGTTAAAAAAAAAAAAAAAAAAAGAAAGGGAAATCAAAACTAAAATTGAGCAAATCGGAGACAAAATTCGATTTTGTCTCTGTAACCAACAGTTGGGTATTTTGAAAATTATGAGTCTTGGTATTTAGATTGGTATCAAACTCAGCATGAGATGTGGAAAGTTCAAGTAAAACAACAAAATGATTAAAGATAGTGGGCATGTGGGACACTCCAACATTCATGTTTTGTTAATGATTATTATTAATGGCAATTTATTGCAACGCAATTCTTGGAAGACAACTTTGACAAGCGTGCAAAATAATTGTAAGTTGAATCTTTCACGGGGCCCAGCTTGCTTGTTTAGTCTATTATCTGATTTAAAAAAAAGATAACCCCATGATTCTTTACCCCTTGTAAAGTTCATTCCAAGTTGTGTATTTATAAACATGCTGTCATTGGTACTTTCAGCAGAAACTCTAAAAAGGGCCCAAAAAATAAAAAAAAATAAAAAAGCAGGCGGCTTGACTCTGTCTAGGTTTCATTCATGCATCCATATCGATGGTGAAATGCATATTGATTATCTGAAAGAAAACTTAGTTTTGCCAGCTGCTAATGAAGATGCATCGAAGTTGATACAAAATAAGCATTTTAAAATCATGCTTGCGTTTGTCCTATATATACTCTTTGCATTAATGAAAAGTCTCCAATTCTATACTCTGAATAAAATACCCAATTTGTATCACATCGTAGAAGCGATATCTACAATTTGAAAACTGCGTATCAGTCAATAGGTTCAAGAAGCGACAGACTAGTTAAACTCTTTCTATTTCTTTGATCAGGAATTAACATTCTAAATTCATAGTTAAATTCATAGTTCAGAATGAAGATAAGAGAAGAAGAAGGAAACAAAAATATGGTTGGTGGACAATGGATTCAGTATTGGTGTCAATAAAGCGACAATTCTGTCAATTTTTATTTTGAGCGTACAATTATGAAAACAATGATACCCCACCACAAAAGAATGAAACCTCACCGCTGGCGGAATGTCTCTTTCTTGAAACTAATGATCAAATACCACCTTCCCCATATGTTTATTAACAAGTAAAAGAATGACCACGTTCTTGAAAATAATTGTCAGACCCCATTTGGGATTTTGTGGACGACAGTTTTGAGATCTTAAGAGTCGGAACCCATTGAAAAACAGACTCGAATTGTTTGCAACAGTTACTGCATGCAATGCATCATCTACTTGGAAAGTTGGTAAATATATATACATCCATTTTTTTTACAAGCAAGAAGGTAATACTACATGCAACTTTTGCCGGCAGTTTACTGTAAATTATCTAAAAATTCTTTAATTGTTATTTTGCCGATTTATTCTCTGCAAACTTGTCATTTTAAAAATTAATACATACATTCGATGATTGTGATAATGCTAAACATTCTAGGGTTTGAACGTAGCTTTGATTTCGTCATGGCATACGTAGACAACTTACTTGGATTCTTAGTACTTGGGTTAATTAAATTGTATGAAGGCGTTGACGCAGCAAGCTATGAATTTAATAATTATGTTTGACTTGAGTTATTATGTTCTGCAGCTATTAATTAACTATTGTGTTATATACATACATTAATGTATGCATGCATGATGTCACTCAATTCCGAGGTTTTATTGATCGACCAGTCATCGGATTTGCCTCCTTAATTCATATATGGTTGTTATAGCTCCCTTACGTAATTATCACATTAGAAGTTTCAGAAAAAACTGTTTTCTAAAAGCAAACGGATGCATGGCCGGAACAGTATTGGGATTGTATGGGAATGGAGAATAGTAATTTTGGTTTCAACACATGGGCAAATTTGCTCTATTAAAAACTTATAAAAGTTATTAGATGATTGTGTTTAGCGTACCTGTTTGTGAATATGCATATATACAGTGAGAAGAATGAATCAATAAAGTAGATAATTGAAGGGGGAAGGCCCTACTCCATATGCTTGAATTATTATTGTGACACTTGCAACATGATAGTCATACAGACACGGCTAGCTGTTCTCTGTACGGATCACATTACATCACTGTGATTGAATAGAAACTTCCGCTATAAATAGCCTGCCGCAGCCCCACCCTCGGAGAAATTACCATGAAGAATGTAAGCCAAGTGACTAAAGGATTAAAGGTACCCCCTGTGAAAACTATTGATCTATTCTACTTATATTACAGAAATTCTGCAATATTCTCAGTGAGTATTTAATTTGAGAGTCCAATGTTGTAGTAACTAATAACACCGCACAACAAACATGGAAGAGTTTCGTTTATAACAATTGAACTTGGAAGACCACTCGTTCTTCAGCTCTGCAATTGATTAGTTCCAGAATGAGAAACTTGGTGGTTAGCTAGGGCTTTACTGCTTCAGTAATACCCAATTTTTTATCAAGCATCACTTTCTTGAAAGGCAAAAGTCTTTAGAGCAGCAGAACCCAATGGGATGCAATCACAGCCCAAGTTTATTGGGCTAAGTTTAGGTTTTTGAAACCCAATAGGAAGCAAATTGCAGCCCAAGTATATTGGGCTAAATTTTAAGTTCAGAAACCCAATGGGATGCAAATCATTGCCCAAGTTTTGTTGGCGAAACAGTAACTCAGTGAGAAGCCTTCTTTTGTCTGTTTATTACTTGTGTTGTCAATGCCTAGGCTGCCATTTGACGCATTCTCTGAAGCCTAAGAAGCAGGCTGATTAGTGCAGCATTTTAAATTGTTAATATTGTATTAAGGGGTCAGAATCATTAATGACCATGTCAAATACACTTGAACTCATCACCCTTAATTATGTGCGGACAAAGCATTTCTGGTTAAAAAATAATCCAGATATTTAATTCATATATTTATTATTCGAGAAATTTGATAGCATGAGATGCATGGATGGCCTAAACAAAAGAACAACAACAACAATGGAAAAAACTAAGAGGCAACTCCAATTTTTTATTAATAAGAAGCCAAAAATAAAGTACTTCCCTTGTGTCATCACCATATTAATTGGAGTTATCTACACTTGCAAGACTCATCACCTTTGGATTTGAGAACAATAGATCGTTAAGAAACTTGATAGCTTCATGTGTTCTAATCCAATAGTGCGAAGCTTCAGAGACAGTTTAGCAACAATATATAGCTTCTGCATCAGAAACAATAAATAATGTTTCAATATTTTTGCTTTTGGCTTGTAGTTATGCCGGCATCAACTTATGTATTTATATATGTAATTCGAGGGAATCATTTCAACTTTCAAATTAAAGAAGGTTGTATTACCAAGTTCATGAGATTGGGGAATCATCAAATATTCTTTGTTGCAGAGTTTGCAGAATATACAGTACTAGATTTGTTTTGGTGAGAGCTGTGTGCGATATCATTACTCATGGCAGCCGCTGCAGAAGAACGATCGTTGAAGGAGACACCAACCTGGGCAGTAGCCATTGTTTGTGCAGTGTTTATTATAATTTCTATTCTCATTGAACATGGAATTCATTCTCTTGGAAAGGTTGTACTTTCATCTAATCATTTTCAGATACATTCGGTAACTTTCCTACGCATATTTATATTAATTAATTATCTGTAAATGGCATGCAGTGGTTTCAGAAGCGACAGAAGAAGGCCATGACTGAGGCTTTAGAAAAAATTAAAGCAGGCTGGTTTAAGTTTCCATCCACGACCCGTTTATGTACTTTATCTAGAAATTAATGTGAGTTTTTGTTTTGTAATGCAGAGTTGATGCTACTAGGATTCATTTCTCTACTAATCACAGTAGGCACTAAACCAATCTCCAAAATATGTATCCCTGCGAAAGCTGGAGACACCATGCTTCCATGTAAGAAGGAATACAAGGAAGAAGACGACTACCATAAAGATATAGAAGATCGGAGAAAGTTATTGTGGTATGCTGGAGAGGAAGCTATTTGGCGTCGAATCCTTGCTTCAGCCGGAGGAGATGATTATTGTTCCAAACATGTAAGAAACCAATGTAATGTCTTTGATATAATTATACATCAAAAATCCTGTTTATTTTGTGTACTTAATATGAGAAAATGTGAATGGCAGGGCAAAGTTCCATTAGTTTCTCAGTCAGGAATTCACCAATTGCACATCTTCATATTTGTGCTTGCAGTCTTCCACGTTCTCTACAGTGTAGTCACCATCGGTCTTGCAATGGCCAAAGTATGCCCATTACTAGTTCCAAAAGTAGAAAAAATTTTGACACCGATTTGGAAACTAGATTAATTCTTTAGCGTTTTTGTGAATGCATGATGAACATAGATGAGGAAATGGAAAGCATGGGAATTGGAGACGGCGTCCTTCGAATATCAGTTCACTAATGGTAATTTTGAATTTTGAGATGCCACAAAGAAGATTCATTTTTTTTTTTCTTGGTGCATAAATTAATGAAGATATTGTTATTGTAGATCCTACAAGGTTCAGATTAACTCGACAAACGTCCTTTGTTCGTCGTCATACTGGAGTCTCCGCATCACCTGGCCTTAGATGGATTGTAAGAAATGCATTCTAAAACTCTCTTTTTATATTAAGTTTTGAGTATGTTCTGCCTTAATCATCAAGTAACAGTACTTGAATATGTTCTGTTTCCCACCGCTCACCGGAGACGATGAATACAAATTTTACAGGTTGCTTTTTTCAGACAGTTCTTTGCTTCTGTAACAAAGGTGGACTACCTGACCATGAGACATGGATTCATAAATGTAAGTTATTCCACTTTCATTTTACTTTTTCTAAACATAAATGCAATGGCTGCAGGAATTGAAAGATTTGAGACCAACTTGCTAAGACCAAAGTTTTCAGTGTAATCTTTAATCAAATTTGATTTTTCCCTTGTATGTAACATTGCAGGCTCATTTCGCTCCCAACAGCAAATTCGACTTCCATAAGTATATCAAAAGATCAATGGAAGATGATTTCAAGGTGGTAGTTGGTATCAGGTTGGTCTTCTTTGTCTAGTACTCTCCCTGAGTTTTGTGTTTGCAAGAAAGAATTTTTCACCATTGATGTATATTTGCAGCATACCATTGTGGACATGCTCTATCGTCTTCCAGCTAGTGAATGTTTATGGTACAACACTTCTCTTCTCTCCCTCTCTGTTTCTCTTTATATATGTTTTTGAGACTATTATTCAAACCACAAAGTTACTTTATTTATGCTACAGGATGGTACTCACTAAGATGGATTTCATTCATACCTCTAGTTGTAAGATGTTTTGCAAGTGTCTATATCTCTTGTATTATCATTCTAGTTTTGAGTAAAATATAATATCTAACCGGAGCTTGTTCTGAAAACAGATACTTCTGATAGTTGGTGCAAAGCTTCAAATTATAATAATGGAAATGGCTCAGCAAATTGAAAACAGAACAAGTGTGGTAAAAGGAGCTCCCGTTGTTGAGCCTAGCAATAACTTCTTCTGGTTCAATCGCCCTGATTTGATTCTTTACTTGTTACATTTTACCTTGTTTGAGGTAATTCTCAGTATCTTGTATCCCGAGTCTAGCCTTCGTCATCTATAAATCTATGTATACTCGTAAGCTACTCTTTTGAATCAACATGCATTCCACTATATTTATGTGTGTATGCACACATATTGGATCTTGCAATTTATAGTTACAGAAGAGCAGATTTTGACCTTATTATTGTGGTTTCAATCATGCAGAACGCATTCCAAATGGCTTACTTCCTGTGGATTTGGGTGAATGAAACCATCCTTACCTGTAAAATTAAGTTTAATCATCTTGTGTTCTGGTCAGTTTGTTCAACTGAAATTGTTGAATGTATGCAGAATGAATTCGGGTTGACATCATGCTTCCATGAAAACTTACCAGAGATACTGACAAGAGTTATCATAGGTGTAGCTTTACAAATTTTATGCAGCTATATCACATTTCCTCTCTATGCCTTAGTAACTCAAGTGAGTAATTTTACTACGTACATTTAAACAGGCAATCATAGCAGAAAATAATCATACAATTAAATTTGCAGATGGGTTCTCACATGAAGAAGGCAATCTTCGAGGAACAAACTGCGAAAGCTCTGAAAAAATGGCAAAAGGCTGCGAGGGATCGAAAGAAGTTGAGGAAATCGGGACCACGTGTTGCAGATACGTCTGATGGTAGTTTCATGATGATGATGAGCGGCGAGAAAACACCAAGCCAAGGCTCGTCGCCGTTGCATTTGCTGCACAAGTTCAAACCAAATGCCACGGACATGGATAGTGCTGTCAGTTCTCCAGCAACTTACAATTCTGAAACTCAGTCATAAGATTAATTTCAAATACCCAAATAATCAATAGGATTTTAGATTTGACAATATGTTTCGATCCAGGAATCTACGTGCCCATTTTCAATGGGTGAGTTTGCACCGATAAATTATGCCATTTTGATTTCCATGGTCAAGTGTCCGCACCAATATATGTTAACAAGTCTTGATTATCCATTAATATATACAATTTGACTTGACTTGTGTTGATTCGACATTTTGTTCAAGTAGATTGGAATCCAACTTGTGTTATCAAAATCTGGATGCAAGAAAGTTCGTCAACATTATGGAACAACAAGGACTAATTCTTGGTCATATTACTATTATCTAACCACTAAAAAATAGTTATAATATTTTAAAAAAATTATTAAAATAACTCAAAAATTTTTTTTTTTAAAAAAAAGGGTAAATTTAAAAGTGTTGTACAATCTATAATTAATTGTATACTTAAATTGACCATCCAAAAGTTGAAACATTAATGAATGTTACAGTGCAGGAGAGGCATGGTTTAGTCTGTGCAAGTACTTATTTCATGCTTTTTTTTTTTGGTTGTTTTGATATATAGTTTGCTTTTTAACAATATAAAGATTTCATTCATAAACTTGGATATATTAACATAAACTAATCTATTGGCTTCAATAATCAGCCATGCAATACATAGTTTACTCTTTCTGCGTGTCGCGAAATGAACTGCTATAACTACCGTTCCCGCTATCTTTACTAATATTTACTTCTTTTTTTTCGTTCTCTGAAAATGCACTGTGCATGATGACAAGAAGCTTTACTGGCCATACCTCAAGTAATTCACATGATACTATAGCTATTACCTATTACATTATATGCAATTTGGTGTTACCAAAATATATATACATATTTATGTATATATTCCTATGTTTTTGTCTTGGAAGACCAAGACTGAGTGATGAATACGGTGGTACAAATTTTCTGTTTTGCGCATGGAATCTGTATCAAAATTTGATCAAAGTGGATGACATGCATATTGATAATAAATGGCTGAAAATGAAATTGGAACGAAAGGTTAAGTGGTCCACAGATGGAGCCACACCAGAAAGAAATTAGCCCTCAATCAGTGACCTGAGAGGCATGAAAATTACTCTTTCCGAGCTTTCGTTTTCCACTGCTTGTAAAAGACAAAAACACCTGGTGACTTTGGAATTCATTTTCATTTTCTCTCTCTTTCTCACTCAGTTTACCCACAAAAACAGCCAAATGGGAAGCAAGGAATTAGATTACATATTGTCAAGAATGGGAAGTCTGAAGTTGGTCGTCTAACTAATTGCTTTTCTTTATGTGCATGTAATAAATGATAAATTTAAAGAACAAGTTTGCATCTTCAATATTTCATCAGTTCGCAAAAGGTTAGAAATGTCCTAACCAACGAAAACGTGCTTTGGTTGAACTGTTACCCCACTCGTTTGTCACCATCATCGCCTTTAGGGTGCTACCTTTTCCTTGCGAAAACCCAAGCTCAAACTTGGTCAATTTATGCAAGCACCCTCCTCTCTATATGTTGATTAAAATTCCAGCTTGCAGTAGTTTATAATTCTTTTTGTTTGTTTGAAGAAGACGAAGAAGAGAACTTTCTCTGTATTTATTCACACATCTGGGTTCTGAGAATTTATCTTCAAACACGTGAATATGAGGTTTTTTTTGTCTCTTTCACTCTGGTTGCTGCTCGGACATGTAGCTATGGCAGCTTCGGAGAGTAGCAGTTCATCAGAGAGGGAGCTTAATCAGACACCGACATGGGCAGTTGCAAGTGTTTGTGCCGTTATAATTATCATTTCCATTTCCTTAGAAATGATTCTTCACAAACTTGGAGCCGTAGGTTTTCTGTTCTTTATTTGTGCTTTCAATGCTTTTCTCTGCTGCAAAATTAACCTTTTATGCGTTTCTTTGCGTATCTAAATGCTTTGCTCGGATTGAATTTTTCACTGCTCAAACTTGAATATGTGCTCCAGAATTTCAGTGTTACTTGCAGATTATTTATTATCTAATTAACTCATGTTTCAGTTGATAATATTGGATAATTTCTCCTTTTGTGTTTGAGATTCTCTTAATCTTCTCCAATTTCATATTCTTTGCTTTGGATTGTGACAATTTCTGTCAACGAATGGCTAAGTTTTGGCGGAGTCCATCCCGTCACAATTCAAGGTTGAATTTTGGGAGCAAATATTCTTCCCTTTCTTCACGATTTTTTCAATGTCACTGCTGTTAACAAGTTATGATGTTGTTTTCTAAGGACCCTGTTAAGTTTTTGTGTTGTTAAATTAATTGAATTTCAATTCAGTGGTTAACAGAGAAGCATAAGAAAGCTTTGTTTGAAGCCCTGATGAAGGTCAAAGCTGGTAAGAAAATACTTATAGACTCTGATACCGTTTTTATGGTATTACATTGTTTATCAAATTTATGTTTCTAATATGATTGTTGGGAATGCAAGTGACGGCAAGAATTGGATGCCTAATAGAATTTTGATATTGATTCTTGCAGAGCTGATGGTTCTGGGATTCATTTCACTGCTACTTACTTTTTTCCAGACTTACATTTCCAAAATATGTATTTCTGCTAAGGTTGCAGACACTATGTTGCCATGTAAGGCTGACGACGTGTCTGATGTAACCACAAGTACTGAAGAAGAACATCGTAGAAAACTCTTGGGGTCTGAACGCAGATACTTAGCTGCTGCCGGCAGTTCAACTGTTAAATGCAAGGAAGTAAGTGCACATTTTGCCTGAACTTGTCTTAAATTGTTGAACTTTCTAGTTTCCTTTTCCTGCAACTATCCTATTTTCTTTCTTGTAATGTGTGGATTGAATGAATGTTTAGAATATTATTCAGATAGCTTTTCTAGTGCAATGTTTTATTGGCAACATGACAAATGTTGACTTCTCTTTATGTGGTTTTGGTTGGAGAACAGGTTAGAGCTAAAACCAAAGAAAAACTAATCAAATTCAGTGCACCTAGATATCTTTTGTGCCTCGACAATACTTTTTTAAGTCTTAAAATATACAATGATCAGCTCATTGCTAAGGCATAGCAATGTAATCTATATATCTATGATTAAACCACAAAAGTCTTGAAACACATGTCCAGATAGCTTGATTGAAGAAAATAGTAAATCTATAAACATTTACATTCAATTCTGGAGTATGCAATCTGACAAAAAGTCCATCTTCTGTTTTAAATTTGAAGCTTATGTGATAATAATCCTTATGTATGTTAGGCATATGAATATGATACATCCAAAAGCTTTCCTGTCAAATGCAAGATCTACAGTCTTTTTCCCTGAAAATTTTATATAGTTATATAGTACTTGATAACTTTTATATTCTAATCAGAATCCTGAAGTTCAAATAATCTCATTTGATTCCTGGTTGCAGGGGCATGAACCACTTATATCAGTTGATGCATTGCACCAATTACACATCCTCATATTCTTCTTAGCGGTCTTTCATGTGTTATACAGTGCTGTTACCATGCTGCTTGGGAGACTAAAGGTAAGGAAACTTTGTACTGACTTTCTTATTAAAAGTAATATTTTGTGTTGTGCTGTTCGATCCTAATTCTCTACAAAATTATGTTTAGAAGTAATGCAAGAAAGGGAATGTTTTTATTCAAAATTGGGTTATTCTTTGTTTGTTTTAAATTCAGTTGTTCTTCTTAACCTTTTTGTATTTGTTCTCTTGTGAGCTATTTTTCTCTTTCTGAAGATTCATGATTCAGGCTATCCAGTTGAAAACGAAAACCAAAAGTTAAAATTCTGATTAAAATCATTGGTCTTGGGTAATGGTATTTGCTTGAAACCTTTAAACCTGCCCTTTGAATTAGAAGAACTTTGCCTTTGCTTTTCATTTTTCTTTTTCTTCTAACTTTTTTTTCTGATATAATTTAGACAAGGATCTAGTTGTTAACCAAAATAGTTACAACTTATGTTGGACAGATTCGTGCCTGGAAAAGGTGGGAGCAAGAGACTTTAACCCATGATTATGAGTTCTCAAATGGTATAATCAACTTGAAAGTAGATAGTTTCCGTTATTGTTATAGCTTGGTATTTGCATTTTGTAATCCTGAATCTGACATCCAGATCCTTCAAGATTCAGACTTACTCATGAGACATCTTTTGTGAGAGCACATACCAGTTTCTGGACAAGGATTCCTGTCTTCTTCTACTTTGTATGTAATCATTTTCCCTAGCATTTTTTTTTTTCTTTTGGTTACATAAGCTAGTGTGGCTCTTGTCACTCCCAAATGGTAAAGATAAAGCTAGCTTGAGTTAAGTTCAGAATTTCTTGTTTCATCATCTTGTATATCAATTTCATTTTCTTAAAATATATCTCTCTATTGCAGGGATGCTTCTTACGACAATTTTTCAGGTCTGTTAGTAGGTCTGACTACTTGACACTGCGCAATGGATTTATCAACGTGAGTTTTCAATTGAGCAATTTGCAGTTTGTAATGTTGGGTACATTGCACTCTTCTAACAGTGGTATATTTGATCATAGGTCCACTTAGCTCCCGGAAGTAAATTTAACTTCCAGAAATATATTAAAAGATCATTAGAGGATGACTTCAAGATAGTCGTAGGTGTAAGGTAATACACTTACCATCTAATGTTTTTTTTATGGTGTTATGCTTTTCAGTTTATATCCTGACATTCATGTTATTTGCAGTCCAGTGCTGTGGGCTTCATTTGTTATTTTCCTGCTCTTAAATGTTAATGGTAAGCCATCCTTCACAGGGAAAATAGAGACTAATTTTGAATTAAGTGATTCTGTACTTTGAATTGAGATAGGAGTTGATACATGTAATTAATGTATTATCTTTCTTTCAGGATGGCACACATTGTTTTGGGCATCTCTAATCCCTTTGATTGTAAGAAATCTATTCTTCTCAGAAACCTTTCTTTTAAATTTATAGACATATATGAAATTCTGACTACTAACTCATGCAGATAATCTTAGCTATTGGAACAGAGCTTCAATCCATTTTGACAAAGATGGCTCTCGAAATCACAGAAAGACATGCAGTGGTCCAAGGGATACCTCTTGTACAAGGCTCAGATCAATACTTCTGGTTTGGTCGGCCTCAGTTATTGCTCCATCTCATCCATTTTGCCTTGTTTCAGGTATTGAATCACCTCCCCTTTTGCTGAAACCAGATCTCAGATATTAATTATTAGGGTGGAAAAGATTAGCTTAAAGAGTTGGTTAAAATTTCAAGATTCAATGCTCTTGTTGATTCTGTAACTTGTGGCCAACAAAGGGATCTAAATTGCTTTCTGCAGACTTTAAGCATTCAGTGGTTTGACTTTTAATTTTATTGCTTATAGCTATTTAGTTATAGTACCTTCTTGGTATCAATAAACTATTATGGCAATTTCTTCTTTACGTTTTTACTTTCTCACACTTCCCTACTTGTGTTCATCAACTACCTAATTTTCTTCATTTTCTTTTTTTGCTCTTTGGGTGCTTGCAGAATGCTTTCCAGATAACCTACTTCTTATGGATGTTGGTAATGAACTTCTTTCCACACCACCCTTTCTCTTTCTCCCTCTTAACGTCATTGCAAATGCCTCAAATTAGGTCTTAACAAATGTGCTTCTTGTGCAGTACTCTTTTGAGTCGAAGTCCTGCTTCCGCTCAGATTTCAAGTTTTCAACAATTAGAGTTGCTTTAGGGTAAGCCTTTTACCTCATAATCTTAATTTCATAGCATAAACATATTTATAGCCTCGAATTAATCAGTTGAAGTTTAATGGGTTTTTGCAGAGTTGCAGTCTTATTTCTATGCAGTTACATCACACTTCCACTATATTCTCTTGTTACTCAGGTACGCTCAAATTTTCATTCATTTAAAAGGCAGATCACCAAGAAAAAACATTGACAATAATACCAATGCATACATCGTGTTATTTATTCTCTTAAGTTGTGAAATTTTTGAACTGAATAACTTCTATTATGAATACTTGCAGATGGGTTCGCGCATGAAGAAATCGATCTTTGATGAACAAACGTCCAAGGCCCTTAAGAAGTGGCACATGGCTGTCAAAAAGAGGAAGCAAGGGAAGGGAGGAAAGTTGCCTACTATAACATTTGGTGAAAGTGTAAGCCCTAGCCCTTCAGTGTTCTCTTCAACATCACACACACTGCATCGATTCAAAACTACTGGCCACTCAGCCCGCTCATACACCTACAAGGACCAGGAGGCATCTGATCATGAAGCTGTTCCATTATCACCCACATCATCCACGACCAACTTGATTATAGATGTAGATCATGATGATGATGAAGATGCAGCAACTGAAATAAGTGAACTACACCAAGAGGGGGACAACAGTAACGAAAATGACTTCTCCTTTGTGAAGCCTGCCTCGATGAAAAGGCCATGATGTAGCTTGTGATTGCTAACTGTATGCAGTGAAAGCTCGCTGAATCCTGTTGTATAAATTTAGATTTGTTCTTGAGGAAAAGAGTTTGATGACTAAAATGGAGCTAGCTAGGTATAGTGACAATTATTTTTGCACATTGAGAAGCTTGTTCATAAATTATGACAGGTTATATCTATAATTTGCCGTTGTCTGGGCACAAATTTTGCATAATGGTTGAACTAATGAGATAGATTCCTGTATTGAATACCAAATATAAGCCACCGAATGTTTTCACTCACAACATCAATGAATCTCATTATAAAATCATGTAAATTGGTAGATGTAATCTTGAAGAAATTGAAGTGCTGCATTACAGGTCCTCCATTATACTATTACTGTCACACCTTGTCTTCTGAAGAACGATAGATATATACGGCAGCACATGACCTAATTGGTAAGCTAATTCGGTTTAGAAAAGATATCACTATCCGGAGTAATCAATTAATTTCCCTTGGTAGCAAAGACATACACTTTGTATGGTATAAGCACTAGGTATGTCTTACCTTATTCTGATACCAATATCAAAGTGGTGAATCTTCAAATCAACAAATCATTCTCTTTTAGTGAATTTGGTTGGTAGTGGTAGATAACCCTTGCCTTATCGATATCAAACTGTACCTTGACCATATGCCAAATCCTTGATGATGAAGATTCAAATTCATGGGATGTGGTCAAATTTCGGATATGAAAGAGAGATGGAATTGTAAGTGGAAGGTGAAAGTAATAAAAAATCTTGAATAAGTCAGAAAAAGAGGCCCCATTTTTGTCAGACAAATGCACGTGCCTAATGATAAATTGATCACTGCTTTAGTATCAAAACCTGGATTCCAGGTTGTCCATCCCCTTGCCAGCTCAGTTTATAGTTTCAATTGTGAGACAAAATTTCCATTAACCAACTGTAATTTTTCTGCTGTCATTTTATTTTTAATGGCGTTCCCTATTTAGATTAGTGGTGCTCACCTCTCCACCTTGACTTTAAATCAAGAGAGTTTGGATGGACTTCAGTTGAGATCTCCAAACTGATTTCAGTTCAGTTCAGTTCTTTTTGAGATACTTCTGACAGGAATTCAGTTGGAACTTAGTCAGTGCTTAAGAACTTCAGTTGAATTTGATCTGAGATGTCGGTAGATGTTTAAATAGCTTGATCTCCAGACAAGTCTCTACGAAACTTCAGTTGAGTTTGAGCTTGATGAGATCTCCCAACTGAAATCATTTCCATTGGAACTTGATTTTCACGAGTGAGTCAGACAAAACTTAATTTGGGTTTTAATTTTAATGTTGGAAGTGCTTAATCCGGGACGGTCCCAGTTGACATCTAACTTTTAACAAGATTAGACAGGCAGCATAAGCTGTTACTTATTCATGTTAATTACCAACATTATCCCTTCCCTGTCTCACCAAACCAGATCTTCTCTGTTATAATAGAATGACTTCATTTAGAAACCAACACTTGAAACAGAAACTGAAATTCCACCACAGTTCAGAAAACTCACGAAACAAATCCCTTTGTGGTCAAAGCATATGATAAAGAAATGGCTCGTTTTTCAAGAATCCTTGTAACCGACAACAACAACAAATCTGCGTCAAAGGCGGCTGTGGCAGCGGCAGCTCCACCGCCACAACCAGTCGCTTTGGAGTCTGATTTCGTCATCATATTAGCCGTTCTCCTTTGCGCTTTGATTTGTGCTGTGGGTCTGATTGCTGCTGCCCGCTGCGCCTGTCGTCGCCGCAGGGGAAACAACCACCGCAGTGGCAGTGGCAACAACCGCTATCCCTCGCCACCTTACTCCGTTAACAAAGGCCTGAAAAAGAAGGTTCTTCAGTCTCTCCCCAAATTCACCTACACCACATCGCGAGAAGGTAATAACAGTGGCGGTGGCTGTGGTAATTCTGTCAAGTTGGCGCCGTTATCGTCAGAGTGTGCTATTTGCTTGGGTGAATTTGTTGAAGGAGATGAGTTACGGGTGTTGCCGCAATGCGGCCATGGCTTCCACGTGGCATGCATAGACAAGTGGCTGGGTTCTCATTCATCCTGTCCATCGTGCCGTCAGATGTTAGCGGTCGGGAGGTGTCAGAAATGTGGCCAGTTTCCTGCTGTATCTTTGCCCTCAGCCGGAATCGCAGGGGCAGGAGGTGGCAATGAGGCGGAATTGAACGGCAGTGAAAGCAGGGCTTCTACTGCAAATAATGGTGCTGCTTTTTTGCCTTGAAGAAAGGATAATTATGGTTGGCTTATTACCAATATGTACAGTACTTAGAGGTTCGAGGTTTGTTTTAACTACAATCTGCGGGCAGACGGGCATTTAAATTACTTGGATTTGCTGAGAATATGATCTCAGCTGCTGCCTTGCCTGTGTTGAGAAAGACGATAATGGAAATTACTATTAACTTAAAAATTGTACTTTGTTGCTTTGCATAAGAGTATAAAATGAAACACAATTTGACAATTCCTGCAGCGAATATATCAAATGCTGTTGCTGTTTCTCACACTTTTCATGCCCAGAAACATGATGAGTTCCGATCTATCATGCTTTTAATGTTCTAAGAATGTGCTCTTAATCTTGATGTTAGCCCACAGGATTATCCACAATAGATGTTTAATTACTTAGTTTAATCAATCACGATTTACATCTTTATTATCTATCCAAATTTGAAAAAGACAAAAGAAAAGAAAGAAGAAAAAGGAAAGGAAAAAAGCAGATGCCTTGCCCCTTATCCAACCACATTTATCCACTGAAATGAATGAATCTTGGGGGATAAAGTGGCTATATTCTGGACGAGCTTACACCACACTAGTTGTTGAAGCATGTCCCACCCATCTAGTTTTTTGTACTTCATATGAGGGTCCACTGGATATCCAAGTCTATCCACCCACCGAAAAAAACCCACCCTCAGCAAATGGAAAATTGCTTGATTCCACATTGACATACATTTGTTTAAATTGAACAAATATGAAGGAAGCTATATCTCCTTGTAGTATTCTTCATTTATGTCACCTGTCTTCTTTCATTCATATTCATAAAGCAGGTGCCGGAATAGTAAAATAAATAGAATTGCTAGAACTTTCCCCGAACATTCCTAAAATGAGGTATCCTCTGCTTTCATGCCTACTACCATTATCCGTCCAAGAAAAGTCTCAGTCAAGTCCTTGGAAATATTTAAACTGTTCGGCAGAGTATCCTGCCAAAGTATGTGCCACTACGCCTTTACGCAAGAGAAGATTAAAACCCAAAACCAAAAATTACAAGCAAAAACGGATTGCAGCAGAAATTACAACGATTAGTATGAAAAACTGAATAAACATCATTACAAGCAGACTATTGATCATTCATTTGCCTACATATAACATTGCTATTCAAAAATCTTCTACAAGATGCGGCAAGCTTCCCCACTCATCAGCTGCTATTCACTTTTACGAAAGAAATCAATCAAAAGATTTTAGCAACAACTCATTAAGCACAAAATCATTAGCATTAATCTCGCGTGCATTTATTTCGAAAGAAAAGGGGGAAAGCGGAGAACAAAACCAGCAAAAGTAATTTCCCAAACCCATCTCTTCAGAGAGCCCAGTCAGAAGCTCAGGGAGATCAATCTTAAAGTAAATATTCCTAACAATAAAATCCTCTTCACTCAATCAAATCCCATCTTCATCGTCACTGCCGCCTCCGAACATAGTAGCCATTTTCATAGCCAGCTTTGCAGCCATTTCCCTCCTTTGAAAATCAGGCATCAACCTCAAGTTGTTACGCATGTTCCCAATCTCAGACATCAACTGCTCCAAATCCTCAAAGCCAAAATCTGTGCCCATATCCAATTCTGAGTCTTTGTCACGTTCATCAGTTTTTTGCACCACTGCATTGTCAATCTCATCCTTCAATGTGCCCCTCGATGTTGATGGTTGCAGCTCTGGATTATCAACTGCAGTAACATGGTCTTGATCGCATTCTTTAACAGAATTATGCCGATCAACTGAACCTCCTGTATCTGGGACTCCACTTATTTCATTTGCAGAAACCCAAACTTCATCTGAGTCATCCCATGGATCAGCTGAACCCGCAGACAGCACTTCATAGTCGAATTCATAATCAGAGTCTTCTTCTGATGACTCTGGAAAGAGAGCTAGATATATTTAGCAAAATAATTATCAAGTAAGAAGTTAAATTGAAAGAATGTAGCAAATATAAACCTTCTTTCTTGGGTAAAGATGGCTCAACTATCTTATCACCAGATTTTAAGATCATTCCAGGCCACATATAAGCAGAAAGAGCACCATAAAGACGTTCAACTCCTTGAGAATCACCATCAACTGATAAACCTGTCCAAAACAGTATATTTATTCGTGTTATGTAGCAGGTAGTGTTGCAGATGAAAATGAGAATTAACTGATCATAATCATAACTTATTAAATGCAAATTTTCCTACTCAAGAGAAGGGAGTGGCTAACATTTGTCAAAATCAGCATTAGAAGCACATGCTTCAATGTATTCAATGTTATGCTCAGTGCACCATTCCAAACACAACCTCCTAATCTCCCAGGATGGATCTTCATCCCCCAATAAACTACTTCCTTCAGTTTCAGAAATTCCATATTCGGTGAAATCCAGATCGGCAGAAGACTCTACATGCTTCAGCAGGCGCCTTCTGTATTCAGCATGAACTGGATGGCCTGGAAGAAGATCCACTTTGTTCCCAATACACAACAGTATTTCAAACTTTTGCATATCAATTCGAGATACCCAATCCTTAAGTTCATCTAGAGTTGATAGCTGCTCAATATGACACAAAAGAAGCATGAATTAATACATCAACCTATCACGAGAACCTTGCAGCTCATACAAGTCAGAGCAAAAGCTTGGACAGTATCAATGAGCAGAGGCTAACCTCATTGAGGTCGAAAACCATGACCAGAGCAGTCAACTGGTCGAAAATGGGAAGTGACCCAATGGAAAATCCCTCGTGAAGATGAGCCATCCAAAGCGAAACATCAGCAGTATAATACTTGGTTTCAATAGTCCACCTGCTAGTAAAACCTCATTACACACTACATATAAGTAATAATTCTTAAAAGGCAGTTCAACTTTTTTTTTTCTTTATTCATCTCGCTAAATAAAAACAAATTTTACAAAAAAAAAATAAAGTTACAGTACCCATGGACAAGTGCTTCAGACGAAGAATCAGAAGCATCTTCAAAATCAACTGAGAGTAATCCTACAAATTAACATAAAAAAAAAAAAAATTAAAAAAACAAAAACAAAAACGGATTGACATTCGATGAATCGTATATTCAGCAACGACATGAAATCAGATATGTCGAGTACGCCTAATCAAATGATTTATCCCAATTCAACCTAGGAAATCAATTAGCAAAAAGAAAAGTTCCAAAATCAATGGGAAATAGAATCTTACGGGAAAGCAGAGTACGTTTGCCGACGTTGGAGGATCCGACAATCAAGATGCCGGGTCGCTTCTCAAGTGAAACCCGATCCGTAGTATCCATTTCTTTGCTTTTTGTATTTTTTTTTAAATGTAAAATGCTGGGAAACCCTGTGCCTGTCGATCTTCTTCAACGTGGAATTTAAAATTTGAGTAACTCGATCAACCTATAAATACGGTCATCTCTGACAGATGTTGGTAAATTAAACGCCCTCGTTCTGTTCCTTCCCTAACACGGATTATAACTACGGTGGCCGTTGACAGGCCTGAGCCTATCAAGTAAATGATGAGGCCCAATACAGGTTACAGTTGGGGTTCAGATCCACCAACAAACGGATTGCGCCTTACAAGCATCGAGGGGCAAATTGAGGGTGTAGATGGAACACTAGTGATACGTTGGCGGGTCTGCAGAGCGTCGGATCAAGCTAGAATTTGTAGACGATAATGAAGGAAGTTGAACCCCGAAAGTTATGAGTAGAATTCGTACCAAAAATGGAAAACAGAAGATAAATCATACCCCCATGTTACCAAAATGATAAAAAAATGATCGTCTTGAAGCTAGCTAGTAAAACCAGTGAAACGGGGAAACCACGTCCTTCCACAACCCAGCAGCCAGCAGAAGCAAACTCTCGAGCCAAAAAGCTGCTTTCTGATTCCCAATCCATACATAAACATCTTGAACAAACTACTTCTTCTTCATCTGAAAAGAAGTTGAAGAAGAAGACTGACGAAATTAGATTTGATCTCAATTCACCGTATTCCATGATTAATGCAGCAGCAGAAAGCCGCCATTGAAGAAACCAACAACGAGCGTTTTGAGAATATTGATCAACACCAGAACGTGAAGAATCAGTCGATGACTACAGAAACAATGAAGTTATATGCCCGAAGGAAAGAACCCGAGGATTTTTGGAACCATAAGGAACATCAGTTTGTTTCCCTAAAGCCTTTAACTTTATTTCATTTTTCTTCTTGTAATACACACTTTTACAGTTTAAAATTCTTTCATATTCTTCCATAAATTCTTGAAGCTTCATTGTTTCTCATTCAATCTAGAGACACGACTAATCTAGAAGTTGATATACTGTTCGATCTTCTCTGTTTAATATTCATTTCCGTGGTGGGAATGGGATAGATGATTTTCGATGAATTCAAAATGAGAGTTGTAATAAAAACTAACAAAGAGACAAGCTTTACTCCAGTTCAAGAATCAAGTCAGCAAATTTTTTCAGTTCAATTATGTGGTTTAATTGAACTATATGTATATTAAGAACTTGTAGAATACATATAATTGTGATATTATCCTTTCCGAATCTCTAGTTTTACTATATAAAATTTGGTTGATATACGTACGACATATTCATTCGTTAATTGTAATTCTCTTTTCAAATTGAGATCAGGCTGTTCCTAATGGGATTGATCAAATATGAGAAGGGAAATTGGAGGAAAATACCAAGAAAGTTTGCAAGAACTAAAGACCCGAAGCAAGGTCATGCTCATGCTAAACAAGTCTTCAGAAGCTACCATTACCTTACTCATTTCCCTGCACAATGAAACGCCGCCCAGGCCCAACCTCACTTCCAACTCTTCGCCACCTTCAAACCCTCCTCCACTGTCATCGAGCGGTTTGAACATCGGACCTGAAACCATTCTTCCGCCAACTACAAGTCTCACTGCAACAATTCTTGCACAATTTGCAGCTGTGCTTCCTCCGCAAGCTCTGAAGCCAATAACAAGTGTGGTTGAATTTGCAGCCGTGTCTACACTAACTCTGAATTTAGCAACCAGTGCAGAAGAATCAATACTCATGCCTCTGTTCCCTCCTATATTTGAACCACCAGCACCATCTCATCAGAGGGAAACCTTGACCTTATTTCCGATGGCTGTTTCCTTATTCCCTTTTTCCCCGGAGAAAAGCTCATTTGATGAAGTCACTTCATCCCCGAAAGATCGTCGTCATGGTCAAGGGACTAATTACTACTACTCTCATTTGAAGTGGCGACTTTGCCAGAAAATTGAACGATCGGGTTTCCAGGAAAGCACGTCCATGACTGCGGATGCTTAGAGTTTTCGTGATTATCTTTCACTTTTTGAGCTTGATTTGGACCTCCACTTGGCTTGAATAGTTGAAGATGATACATCAAGTTCCTTAAGATCCTTTCTTTTATATTTGTGGCATGTTTATGTTTAATTTTCTGGTTCGCAGTTGTCTTAATTTCTTAAATTAATGGCTAGTGATGTGGCTTTATATGCATACTGTATTACCGTAAGTGCTGTCGTGCATCCTATCAAATATGTACAATAATGTTATATCCATGTTGTTTATTATTGAAAGTGTATGCATGTAATAAAGAAGAAGCTATCAGTTCTTGTTATTCTTGAATTACATTTGATGCTGAATCTTTGTTTTTGGCCAAGTGAGATTTTGTTTAATTTGGCGTATAATATCACAGCAATTGAGATGCATATGGCTAGTTTTCCTCAATTTCCTGTTAATTAGGGATATCACGTGCAATAATTTATTATTTTGAAAGAATTAATATTGAACCTGCATACATATAGCAATAACACTTAAGGAAATTTTGCCTTATCATTCTATGCCTGTATCCTTAAATCCTTCCTAAAATGAAGTATTTGCTTTAGGGAACTTTATTATTAAGTTACCAAAAATTCTCCTCCAGATAATTAGCTAGATTTATAAAACTCTCGTTCAGGAATCCGAACAACTCAAAACCAATATTAACAGCTTCAAGTTTGTTTTGGACAGCTAATTCCTTTCACAATGGAGCCATCGAAAAATCCTTGTTCCTGCTCATCTCCATTGCTGCACTCAGAAAAAATTGAGTGGACTTGGGAGGAAAATAAGTTGTTTGAGAATGCCCTCGCTGAATTAAATCATGATTCTCCTTCTCTATTTGAACAGATTGCTCTAAAAATTCCAGGAAAGAATGTCTCTCAAATCAAAGAACACTTCGATGCTCTAATCGAAGATATCAAACTAATAGAGCAAGTGTCAGAGTCAGATTACATCCCGTCGCCAAAACGTTACCGGACTGGTGATAAAGGAAAAGAACCTGATTCTGGTGTTAAAAATAAGATCATATATCAAGGAAGAAAAAGAGGAGTTCTATGGACTCCAAAAGAGCATGAGTATGGTGCTTTCTACATAATATTTAAGCTTTTCGTTTTCATAATATGGTTTAGTCTCAAGCAATTTCAAGTGATCTAAATAAGTTTTGCAGGTTATTCCTCCAAGGTTTAGAAAAGTATGGCAAAGGAGACTGGAAGAGTATTTCAAGAAACTGTGTAGTGACAAGAACACCAACTCAAGTCGCAAGTCATGCTCAGAAGTACTTCATTCGCCTTCAAAAATCTCGTGCCAAAAATATCAAGTCTTCTTCAAGCCTTAAGTAATTAAACCTCTAAAAAATATGAAGTTTGCAGCGTATTTTCATCTCTCTACAAGATTCGGTGCAGCCTATCCATTTCTACAATGTTTTCTTTATTGTTACTGATGATCTATCTAGCAATAGTTCATTCATTGGTTTAAAGAACATTATAATTGGATAGAAGCATGTTTCAATTACATTTGTATTGATCTTCGTTATTTATTATGTTCTATATTTTATAGATTAATGGGTTGAAGATTTTGCATGTATCATTCCATCATCCTCAACTCAAATACACAATCTAATTATCGGAATCAAGCACTTCTTTCAATGAAATCCTTTCAACTTGTATAAAGTACCACAACTTAAAGTAGGAATGTTTCATGTTAAGGTCACTACGATCAAATCCTAAATAATACACAACCTAATGAATTTGACAAAAAAAAAAAAGTGTTCAAAAAAAATTGAATTTTGACAATGATTCCGTGAAGGCAGAGAGGGAAAGAAAATGGGATTTTTCTCAATTGAAAATTTCTTTTCGATTTAAAGAGCTAGATATGGTGGAAGTACGAAATCATAGTGCAATCAGCGGGAAAAAGAAGGAGGAAGTAAAAGGTGAATAGAGGTTTTGCGCCATTGGAGAAATGCTCAGTGCTGGTACTACTCATGGCGCTCTCACTCCACTTTGTATCCTCTAAGTCAATATGCAGTTTTTTCTTTTACTGGATTTTCTAATTTACTGTTAATCCAACAATTTATGTCTTTCTCTTTGAATTTTCATTCATGATCTTGTAGGAAGTTTATGATTCTTTTTCTGATGTAAATTCCTTCTTTTTTTTTTTTCATTCTAGTTACTCAAAACTGTTAATTATATATGTTAATTTCTATGAATTGATGCATTTGTGCATCGTGTTCCATCGAACGGAGGGTTTACATCAAACAATGGTGGTAAATATTGAACTGTTTGCTTTAATGAATACGATTTAAAGGTTTCGTTTATCTTTCCTGAGCTTATATTGTTCTCTAATGGCTAAGTGATAAGGTGCATCCAATCAAAAATAATAGCATTGCTTCATGCTATACTACACTGTTGAAACACGGTCCTTCTGCATTTTGGAGAGGTTGGGCCAGCAAGTTTTTTGGATATGGTGTTCAAGGGGGTTGCAGATATGGTTCATACGAGTATTTCAAGAGCCTTTATTCCAATATTTTGGGAGATTTCAACAGTAGTCATATTCTCTTCGTTAGTAATGCATCTGCTGAAGTTTTTTCCAGCATCACTCTCTGTCCTTTCGAAGCCATTAAAGTCCAGGTTCAAGCGTAGCCTCATTTTGTAAAGGGCTTGGCCGATGGCATTCCTAAGCAGTATGCATCAGAAGGGATCTTTGGTTTAGTGACGTAAAAGCAGTAACTTTTTTAGTTCCATAACATGTTCCCCGCCTGGTAAAAACGTCTCAAAAATTTATTGTTGGTTGCAGTTTTTATAGGGTGCTACTACTACTTTGAGGGTCGAAACCTTCCATGTAATTCTTCTAATTCCTTCAACTTTAAATTTCATCATTTCCTTGTATTCAATTGGTTAACTGCAATCATTGCATGACCTTCAGGATTTATGTTCTTAAGGTTGTATTTTATCAATTAGTTGGACTTTTAGAGACTCTAGTATCCCCCCACAAAGCATTGGCCATCAGATAAAAAAATTGAAATACATAAGCGTAATACTGAAAGATGCTTAGATTAACGATCAGCTCAGCTTTCACGATTAGCTTTCACTTATGCTAATGGTACGCGTCTGTTTCGTATATTTCCATGATTAAGGATTCTAATTATGTTCATCACACATTGGTTGCAATGATATTGGTTCTGTGTTATCTTCAATGTATTGATTAATGGCATAAACTTAGTTGAAATTCTTTTCCCAGTTTCTATCGTAATGTTCTCGACATTTGAGTATTTTGTAGTCTTATCTTCATTGCATCGTAATGTTAAACGAAGAACTAAAGAGGATTGCTCGAAGTCTCAAGAACTTGGGGTGACATGTTTAACTGGCTACCCTGCTGGATCTGTTGGGGTTTTATTTCTTATCCTGCCCACAACATTCTCGCATTTCTTTATAAAAGAAAGGCCGATAGGTGCGTGCTGGTATCACCTCCTCGTTACATTCATGTTTGCGATACCTTTGCCATGAAATGGCGGCATTGATTAGAACGTAATATGCTCTTTTTTGATGATTAGGCTGTCAAGAAAATTGGGTTCATCAATTTATTCACGAGAAGCCTTCCTATCCGGATAGTGCTTGTTGGGCCAGTGGTGACTTTGCAATGGTTTTAATACGACATTACCAAAGTCTTAAGTGGACTACAAGTGCATATTTCCCTGCCTGATTTTTATACTCCCATTATTTGGAAGCTGTGCCTGCTGATTCTTTTATCAGTAAATTGCTTTGAGCTATGAAGTAAAATGTCACATCCTTCACTCAAACTGAACAAGTGAATTGGAGGAATGATTTTCATATGTTTTTGATTTAGTAGCGAAGCATGTTAAAATAAAGTCAGCAACCATGGGATAAATTATTGTGTTAAAAGTACTGATGCCTCTTTTGTCATGTGAAGTAGATGGTGGTTAATTATAGTCTTATTTCTTTTTTGTTTCTTGTGAAATGACATGATTTTGGCATTAAATTTGAGCAGCCCAACTAGTAGAGAAGTCACCACAGAAGTAGAACTAGATGGAGTAGACTAACTCGTCGAGAGAAAATACTACAGCTCTGGACTAATATAGAGTCATGATTATCCCCACCAAAAAAAGGGAACCAAACTGAGTCTTCTCTTGGATTCTGAAATTTCATTGCTGGTACGAGTCCAGGGCATTTTTATGCAGTAGCTTTTTCACAATAACCCGTCATCGTCAGTGTTGTGCATACGTAAGGTTGTGAGCATCATTTTGTATGTCTGACCACACTTTCAGTTCAAGCTCTTAAAACAGGGATGCAGTTATTATTGTTCTACCCATTGTCTGAGATATCTGTTAAATTATATGGTAACAAATTCATGCAGCAGTTTCCAACATTGCTCCACTGATTCGGATGTTTCTTTCTGTTTACCATCGGTATTAGATATAGCAAAGAATTAGTCAAGCAAAATTGGAAAAAACAAAATTCCGGGGAAAACACATTATCTTTAAAAGAAAAACATCTTGATTAAACAAAGAGTATGCTTGAGCACTGTAACTTAGACATAGCTATCAATCAACGATTTCCTCATTTCATCCACAATAGCACTTGGTTGAGCCTCCCTCAATTTGAAAACACTCTCGATAACAGAGAGCTCCGTAGCCGTGGTGTCTGACCCACAGAATGCAGTCCAGTCATTCACAGTCAACCCGGCAGCTATCACTTCACTTCCGCGGTTCACAGTCCCAGCCACCAAAGGTACTTGCAGAAGTGTTGATAGTTCATCCAAGTCTTCAATGGATGTATGGGGGTGGACCTATGCACACAAAGGCAGAGTTATATGTTAAGAGATACAAAGCGATAAAATGTGTTTCAGCGGCTGCTTAAATGATAACATATTTATTTCTTACCAAGCCACCTCTGTTGGAGAAGGAACAGTAACTGCCAACAAGAATATTACCGGCAATTGTCTGCCTAAAAACTTCTACTCCAAGAACATCTGCAATCATTTCCTCCGTTTCCTGTTGAAAACAGGAGAGAATGAATACATGATCATCAAGAAGATTCAAAACAATGAGAACTTGCTCATATGATCAATGCATTACTACAATGGCAGAAAGAAGGATTTTGTTCATATATCAGGAGATTAGGCTTAGCCAAAGGTTTAGCCCGGTTCCATCTTGGCACCTTAAGAGTAGAATTGCAGTTTTTTCCACTGAGACATGAGAAATGGAAGTCATGGTACTTTTTGAAAGGGAAAATTAGCAGACAGGCAAAGGAGAAACGAAGATAAAGAGAGAGTACACTATCTAATGTGTGTCTGCAAAATTATTTCAAATCCAATGCCAACTAAAGAAGAATTTTCAGAAACATCAAAACTAAAAAAACAAGAAAGCATTACCCTGTCAAGATCAGTGTGCGTAAGAGCCACATGGTCGTTGCAAGCTATGCAATTTCCCAGGGCAGAGAGCCTCTCATCAACACGCTGAACAACAACTTGATCAGGTAGACTGTTTCTCAAGTGTTGAAGCTCTTCAACAACAAAATAAAGAAAAATATGAGATAATGGGCAAATATTTCTCATGCTAATGAGTGCATATTATAAATATCAATTGATAGTTGTAGTAAACACTCAGACTACCAATCTATGGCAGGGAAAAGAAAAAGAAAAAAGAAACATCCAAACCTCCAAGGAACAATATTCTTTTTCCTTGTTTGAGTTTATGTAAAGTAATATGCCCTTCCAGGCACTCAAAACTTAGTAACTTGAAACCAGTCATATGGCATTGCCTAATACAGAATAGCCATACTTGAAATACAAGAGAAACGAAAATGGGAGAGTGAGAGAAACCATGTAATTCCTCACATTCAGCACAAAAACATCAACCTCCATACACTAAAAGAATTTCAGCTCATATTATGAATGAAATTTTGTCACTGATAATGGCAATGTCAGCAATCGTGACTTATCTAATGTGGAATCAAGCTATTAATCAAAAGATCCTCAGGCACAGTTAAAATTAAACTACAAAATACAACAGTAATCATATTAACAGTACCAAATTATAAGAGCAAACAATTGACCAAGAAATAGCTTCATGACAAATCATGATTTATCAGTATCTCACATAAAAAAAACTGGCTTACAAGAGCAAATCAAAGATTCACCTTGGTCGGTGGTAGTGTGAGGCAAGAGAAGCCCATTTTTGTTTCCTGCCATTCAAAACAAAGAAGTGATAACAATTAGAAATCTATGCCATACATAGATTATAGCTGGGAGCTTACACTATATATGTAAAAAAGAAAAAAAAAAAAAACTCACCGGCACAAAGCCTCCCAATAATCCTGGTGCCGCCAATGGATGCTTTAACCACAGGAATAACATCCGCTAACTCTGCCTCAAACGCACTGTGAATGCAAGAGACTCAACAATTTTAATTTCACACAGACAAAACATTAACTAATTTACAAACCCAATAAACAAAAATAAAAACAAATTACAAAAAATATTATCATAAAAAACAAACAAACCTGTAAAAGCTTTCAGAGCCTCCAATAGCAACCAAGCAATAAGCATTAGTGAGCTTGGAAAACACACCAACCTCGCATGAATTCTCAAACATAAGTCCTACGCAAATCAAACAGAAACAATTTTATTAGGTTTTTAACTAAAAATAGGGAAAAGATAATTAATTTACCTAAAGTATCAGGAACTCACTAGTTGCCATGATAACAAATTAACAGAAATTGAACCGCTCAAAGATGTATCAAATCAAATCACAAGCCCCTGCAAGAATCAAATACATAAACGATAATTTCATTAGCCAGTAAACACAAACACAAAAACGTATCGAGAAAATAAAATACCGCTAGAGGCTCCTGGCTTTGGTTGAAGATTAGGGTCTTACGAAAAATTATGCTTTTATTTAGGGTTTTGAAGAATAAGTACGCTTGGAAGCAAAAGATGAGGGAACGCAAATTTTTTATCAAATTATGTGAAAAATCTAAACTATACCAGCGTGGAATCCAATGTTTCTGGGCCCCAAAGACAATAATGGGCCGGTTGTCCAATCCACACATGCCGAATATTATGGTTAATTGGTGATTGAATGGCGAAATCGCTTTCATTAACACATAATTATGGTAACTAAAAAATAAATTAGAGAGATTAAACTTACAGGCCCAGGAGGATTCAGTCAGTTCACTCGACTACCACGAATATTACTTACGGTTCACAAATTATGGAAGGCCAGACGATGAAAAACGGTGTCGAATTGTGAAATTCCGCCGGCGAGCGTGGCAGCGTTTCTTTGTTTTCGGTCCCTTTTTGCAGGAAAAGAATGAGGTTTTACCGCGAAACGGTGCTTATTTATTACACTTTGTGCTTGCATTACGGACGCACTTCGGATTCCGTTTACTTTTTTGATTAGGATGATAATGTTTATGGGCCGTTTGGGCTGCGTGATTTTGGGCTTTTTTGGTAAGAGAAGTGGGCTTTTTAACGTTGCATTTCCATGTCTCCCATCTCACAGGAAGCTTTCTACGAAGACAAACATAATGAACTTACTTGATACCATTACAACTTAGGACAAGATCACTCCATCTTATCTATTCTCAACTTAACTAAATGCTCGACGACACATGCATAATTATCAATAGTTTATTGTTATTATATTTTAATTATATTACGTATTAATATCGACTTAAACAAACAAAATACCATCGATCTAACATCTAAGATAATGTCAAAAAGTATTTTCAAACTCATCCTTGCAATTAAGTTACAACATAGAACCAAACTTACCAAAACTGAAATAAAAGAATGAAGCCATTTCCGACTAATATTATTACACTTTGCTCATCATAAACAGATGAATAGAAGAACAACTACAGACAATCCAACTCCAAGTTATTGCCTTGGACAAATCTATAAGAGAAAGAGCGTCTACTGTAAAATTCAACCTCCTCTTGCTGCCATCCTCCATCATCAAAATTCTTCCAGTAGCTCAAAATGTCATACTTCATATTACTCCCAAGCCCTTCCTCGTTTCCTTTCTTCTTCGCAACATCCGTAATCCTACAAACTTTTCTCTTAGCCTGAAGCCGAAGGGATCCCCAACGTACTGCTCTTCTCACAATAACCGCCGCCACCAACTTTCTCCTCCTCCCCATGAATCTGCTGGCCAACCTCTTCACTGATCTCCACGCCCTCATAATCGGAACGTTAACCTTTTCTTGCTCACTCTCCGCCTCTGGCGCTGTAACTTTTGAGTACTTGCAGCCGTGGATGATCTCCATTTTCTAGATCTCCTCCTAGCTTTGTTTGCTTGGGTGCATGTATATTAATTTATAAATTGAAACGGTCGTATTTCACGTGGTTTCTTCAGCTTGGTCTAAGGAAGGACAAAATGCATAGTATCTAAATGAGTTTGCAGCTTGAGATTTGCAGATGCGTTGCATGAATATAAAAATGTATAGAATTTGGGCAGTTGTGGTTTACTTTGACCTCACTATTACGAAGAATCCAATGCCACTTTAATTATGCTGACAGCACAGGCACACCCTGCCTGCATTAAAATTCGGAAATGGGACGATGCCCCATAAAAATTAACAATTGGGTGGCCCAGCCTTGTCGTCTATTCTTAAAATTAAAAACTTGTTCAAGAGTTGTCATTACAACTTGATTTAAAGATGTATTATATGGTGTAACGAGATGAATTGCCGTCGAAGAAATGGTGGGAATTTCTCTTAGTGAAGCAGATTGGTAAACAACAGCACATGATCTACTCTTAAAGGAAGGAATTGGGCTCCTAATTATGCAAGTTTTTAATAGTAGAAGGGATCTTATCGCATCATCTAAATCCTAGTCTTCTATCCACTAAATTTGTGCTGCAAGTCTGTAACCAATGATTAACGAGGGATGATTTTTTTATTTAAAAAAAAAACAATAATTACTAGTTTTTAATTAAAAAGAATTAGTAAACTATTAATAAAGTGACAGTTACCAAACAAAGAAATCAAATTATGCGATTTGTTGGCTACCTGTTTTTAACATTATCAGCTTTTCAGAACGAAGAAAAGTCACCTCTTTAAGTATGAAAATGTTAAAAGTTTCTTTAGGCCACTAACTTTCGTCCATGAATCAGGCGAGGGTTATCAAAGTTCAGTCAATAAAGCAGAGTAAAACGATATCAATTTCATTGGCCTGTGGATGGATTGCCAAAGGTTTCAAGCATTAGACAAACTTTTCTCCCTATCTCAGACTGAGAAAATTGTGTCTACACCAAGTACCACCCATGATTTCTACCTGGTTACTTTACCACTCATGGTATGAACAATCAACTTTTAATAACAATGGGAACTAGTAATACAAAACTCTGGAATTCTTAAAGAAAACTCCGAAGTTTTATAATGAATGAATAAGAAGGATACTTAAGCTTAAATGGGAAACATTAATTAGCAAGATATATTTGATATCAGCAATTACATATCATAAAACACTCGTCTAATCTACATCTCTCCAAGAAAGGAACTAGTATAAAGGAGAAAATTGTTTGATATCCATAATCCGCCCCCAAATGGCTCAAGGGTAAAAGATTCAAAGACACAATAATGATTTTGACTGGTTAACCCATCACCAATTTGTCTTACATATCTCCCAAAATCATTCAATTGGAAAATTACAAACATTCAGAAGTTGTAGTGGAGGGGAAGGTATGTTGCGTAATTGTCAACATTAGCCCGAATGGAAAGTTGGAAATTCTCCAGATAAACAAAACAAAGACCATTTCTGTCCCAGATGTATGCATATTGAGAATTCATTATTTGGTCAATAATGTCTAGTTATGGAGAATAATGTCTAGATTACTCTTCAAAAGAAGGCAATGTCTATTAGAAAGTGATGAAAAGTGTAAACTCAAACTTGATTTTACAATGACGAATATGCTATGGAGTACAACAATTTCTTTCCCCTCCTGTTTGCCCGCTTCATTGTACACCTCATTATGGTTTCACAAAAACACAGATACAGATGCAATAAAATTGTTTTAAAAATTTACAATTAAAAGAAAAAAAAAAGAGTAAATCTACAATTGTTGAAATACAAGTCAGTGCCAAGTCTTAAACACCCACACCTGCCGTTTATGTGCCGGATCAACTGCACTATCATCTTTGTATTTCATATGACTTGCTAACTGCTCAAGTATCTGTAACATGAATAACACAAGCACGAGTAAGTCACCACCATAACTTATGAAATCCATGCATAATCCTCAACTTCAAGAGACTGTTAAGTTCCCATACAGTTACAAGTCTATGCTCCAAATTTCATATGATCCATGAACAGAATGGACTAGATGACAATTTTAATAACTTACTTTCTAAGAGATCAGATGATCTTTGTTTCCCACTGCAACTCAAGCTTTCACATAGTCCATACCATTGCGTTTCCTTTTGTTAGACCTTGAGAAGAAGCACAAGTCAACCCAACTCTTTTTCTGCTTAACTGGTTGTGTTTTAGCGTCTCTCTTTTCAACAAGATCAGCCATGTACTGGACAACTGCCTGTCAAAGATAAAAACAAGAATTAGTTCTGGAATCAAAAAACAAATTCTTGTTAGACATTCAATTGAACAGAGAATTACCTGTGCACCCATTTCAGCTATATGTCTAGGAGGTACTTCCAGAGGATTTTCTTCGACACGAAGGACACGTAATCGTGTCAGCATCCTAAAAGAATCTGGAAGCACCCTGATCTGGTTATTGCTAATATCCAACTCTTCAAGCATCTCAAGGTTTCCAATAGATCTCGGTAGGAAACGAAGATCGGCAAAATTGTTTCCTACATTCATCTTGACTAGTGTTGTAGCAAAACATAAGCTCTCTGGTACTGACTCGAGCTCATTGAAACTTACATCAAGCTCCCTAAGGCTTGACAAAGATGACATCGTTGTGGGTAACTGTTTGATGTTATTATAGCGGACTGACAGAACCTCTAATGTGTGTATCTTTCCTACCGCTTCTGGAAGGGCTTTAAGCCGGTTATAATCAGTACGAAGCTCCCTGAGCGAAGAGCACTGACCAATAGTATGTGGAAGTTCTTCAAGGTCATTAGTCTCCACATTCAACGTCTTAAGACTTATAAGTGAACCAATCGAATCGGGGAGCACCGATAGTCTATTTGAACTCAAATCAAGCTCTTCAAGGCGTATCAATCTGCTAAATGTAGCCGGCAGAGTTGATAACTGGTTTCCCCTCAGGTCTATACAGACCAAGCTAAGGAGATCTCCGATCGAATCCGGTAGCTCAACAATTCTGTTTGCGTGCAAATCCAACTTAGTTAATGAAGAAAGACCTCCGATTGTGGGCGGTAAGGCCACAATCCGATTCTCAGACAAATCTAACGAAATCAAGCTCGACAACTTTCCAATTGAATCAGGCAGCCATTCAATGTTATCCATCAACTTGTTTTGAAGATTGAGATCTCGAGTCCCTTTCTTTGAAGAAACTTCAATTAAACTAGCCAATTTAATTAAACTTAACTTCTCACCATCTTGACCTACATGATGTATTTACAGTAAAGCACGAGATAATGAACATATGAACCTCAAATTAAATTGTACCTAACCGAACGAAACTCTAAAGTCTCATACAGGAAATAAAATAAAAACAGTGATGAAAAATAATCAAAAGCTGACCTGAAAGGGTACCGGATTTTAAGCTGGAATCCAGTATCTGAGGAGTGGACGATTTAACTGTTCCGACACCAATACCATCTGAATAAAAAGAAGACTTAGCCTTCTTCACATAACTGTCATCTCTAGTAAACAATTCCGAAGTCTTGACAGACTCCTTCTCAGAGTAATACAAACTGGCCGCTGAACTATTATTATAACCAGTTGCAGCTGCAGTTGAAGTTGGCTTGGTTGTCTTAACAGCGGGAGCAGAAACGGAAGAGAAGGAAGATTTGTCATAACTAGAATTAGATGAAGCAGAAGAAGAAGGGAGACAATTAGAAGCTCTTTGAATAAATTCATCGAACAGAGCGTGGACATTTTCGAGATCCAGCAATTTCAAAGCCTCGCGCTTCTGTTCTTTGCTCTGAAAATACACCAAATTCTTCTGCATCTCTTGTAACACCATGAACAACTCTTCTGGCACATCAGGGCTCTTCTTCTGCCTCGCAATGGCTTCAAGTCTCGCTTGATCTTCCTTCTCTACATTTCGAATCAACGCTGTCGCCGCTTCCACTTCGTCGATCCCCGGCCTCGGCGGTAACGATTTGAGAATTCTCATAATCTCTTCCACAACTTCATCCATCGACTGCACGCAAATCTCCATTTTTCTCTTCTTTGGTTTCAATCGTCACGACATAAAATCTAATTCGGACGAAACTGAGAATGAGAAAAAAAAAAAAGAAGCGAAGAAAAAGAATAATAAATCAGCTGCTGAGCCGACGCAGAATTCCAGCTAATTCCATGCTGCTTCTTCTGCTTCTGCTTCTGCTTTGGCAGATTCTTAATTTTTATTTTATATATATATTTTTTAATATTTTTATATAAAATTGACGACGATAATGTGATTGGAAAATAATTTTCATTTTTCCTTTTTTTTTTTCTGATAATTTGATACAAAATTCCGTGAAATTGATAATGACTGATCGGTTATCACCAAGATCTACTCAGCCGTCACTCGTCATGTACAGCCAAGTCTGCGAATTTCCAAATATGTCCCTGACTACTTTCCTATATCACACGTTTGCCAACTGTTAGCTCGTTTGCAGAGTTTTATATTTATTTATTTTATTTCGACCGTGGCTTTAATTGTACTGGATGCAACCATCATTGGCTGATAACAAATATCTCAAAAGTATTAATAGATTATTAAATCATAGGTGCTTACGTCTTCTATTTGTTAAATTTTTCTTTAAAAACAAAAAAAAAAGAACATTTTTATAATCATATCACCTTTGATTTACAAAAGTTGTTTAACAAATATAATTATGAACGGTCTTTATTCATCATTTCAAAAAATTCCATGCCAATCTTTTCTAATTAAAATGAGAGGTGAAATAATATTTACATCCTTAAATTTTTACATTTTGGCAAATTCAAACTTAATTTATTTGTTTATAAAATTTTTACATTTTTTTTATAAAAATTTTGTGAAAATAACTAAGACTTTTATTTAAAATATAAAACAATCGTATTGTTTTGAAATTATATTTTTTTATAGAATAAAATTATTTAATATTAAATTATTAACGAGCCTTCAAAGTATTGTAGAATCAAACCAGTAGCAAATTAAGTATGAATTCCTTTAATGTTAAGTCATATACTACTATTTGATTGCGCTGGTCAAATTCTAGTACGCGAAGGATAGTTATTTTTGTGTCATTGTGAGATATATTTGTCACAAATAGGTAAATTATGGTTTTGTTTATAAAATTGTAAAATTTGAAGGACCTCAATGTTGTTGTTCCATTTAAATAGGAGGAAATGCTTCCATTTTTACATCATAATCATAATCATACTCATACTCATTAGAGAAAATGGATAATATGGTTTTTGTCATTAGAGGGTGGGGGACGCGAGGAAGCATAGGCGTAATTAAACAGAGATGGTGGGGTGCAAAAGCGTAAAAGCAGATGGCCGTCACTTTCCAAAGTCAGTCGGGGTTAGAAGGTCACAGGGTGAGTTGAGTTGGTGGAGAGAGGAGAGCCGGGGGGTTGGTTTTCTCAGTTGACAAATAAAATGCAGGAGGACAGGTGGTAAACGAAGAATGGGACACACGTGTTGATAGATGTACAGAAAGTGTGTCCAACTGTAACCAGCTGGCTCACGCCATAACCGTTTTTGGGCCTTCCCAACTACAGCAACAGCGAACTTATGGGGACGAGGATTCATAATTTAAGATAGGAAGATTGGCAATGCAAATGCAGCTATTATTGGTGCTATGCGTAAACGCCCTCTCACGTGCTCTGCTGTTGCCTGTCCCTTACCATACCGCCAACGCCGACCCCCCACCACGGCTCTGCTCTGTTCTGTTCTGTTCTGTTCTGCTGCTACCATTTCTATCCATTCCATTCCTTGTTTCTTATCCTTTATTTTTATTTTATTACTTTGTTGGTACTAACGTAACATAGGGCATAGGCCTTGCTATTTTTGGCCGAATGACATTATGTCATTAATGGGATTCGGAGAGGAAAGGAAAGGAAAGAAATTGCCACTGGAAAGTGGAAATTTTGTATGTAAGAATGCTTTTTTTTAAGATTGCATGTGCACGGTGTAATAATTCATTCAAGATAACTTGTGGGAAAATACAAAAAAGTAGAATTCATTCCATTCTCTTCTTTGAAGACTGGTTTTAATTCGAAGTTTTATCTGAAACCCAAAAGAGAGAGAGAGAGAGAGAGAGAGTAAAAGTAAAAGTGGTGGTTCATTTAAAATTCAAGAAAGTTGGTGATAGCTCCAAAATCAGCCTCTTTGTCTCTTATTCAGTAATCACAAGTGGCTATGGCTATGGCTATGGCTACCTCCCTCCCCTCCATGTATCTTTCTCCATCTTCTTATTGCTCGTATCCTTGGTTTCGTGTTTCTTCTTTCTGTCCATCCTAACCCAACTTGGAGATGCAAATTAAGCATATAATTAATTGTTTCATTACTCCACATCACTCTCATTTCATTAGCGTGGTAAATAGACAAAGTTACTCCTACTGTCCTACCAAAATAGACCACACATATTGAAAGTATAAACTCTCCCTTCTTTTGTATATGATTTTTCTATTGTTTTACATATATGTACGTATACATATACATATTTGGTTCTGTTAAAATTAATCAAACTGGTATTAATTTTTTATTCCATGTCTTATCTACATTAGGGATTAGTAATCCTATTTTTCTATTTTGGTCCTAGAATTAAAGTACACTAAAGTTGGAAAAACCGGACACAAAAGTAATTTTCCAAATATTTAGTGCATACAAAAGAAATAAGAGATACTACGAGTCCTTAATGCAAATACGAGAAGTTGATTGATAGGTATAAAATAACACCGTTTCAAGCGAAGCGAAGCGAGGGTTTTTCATTCTTCTCTGCTCCCAGCCGACAGGAAGAAGAAGGGCCTCTTGACACACCGACTCTTTTAAGAATTCTACGTCGTTTCGTTCCTACAGACTTACCGCGACTCTGAGCCGCGCCTCCTGCGACAGCCATCATAGTAGCTGAACGTTAGCTCTTTGTTGTAAGTTATTTTTATCCGATCTTGCTTCAATTTCATCGGAACGATCTCGTTTTCTTTAGTTTATTTCTTATCACTTAATGTCTTGTTTGTTAGATGCGTTGTCTGAAGAATACGCGGGTTTTTAGTAATTGTAGATATTACTGATTTAATTACCATGATTAGGTTTCAAACGTATGTTTGGTAATTCTTCGTGTTGATTTTGCCCTTGCAGTTTCATATGAATTTGTTTTGCTGCATCTTTGATTATGTTGTGCTAACTTCATGATTATCAAGCTTACAAGATCACCGTGTGTTGTTTGTGTAAGTTATGATGTTATGTTTAATGGACAGGTGCAGATTTTAATAGGGCTGTTGTAGGGTCGGCGCTTCTGGGGATCATGGGAATGGAGTTACCAAAAGATGAATCTCGTGATATGGAGGATGTCAATATTAGTGACTTAGAATTAGTCTACCATGTAAGGGAAGCCCTTACAGCAGTCCACTCGGTTAGTGCTTCAGTACCTGGCTCTACTTTTTCCTTATTGCCTAATTATTATGAAAATATATGCTTCGGTTTCTGCTTGGATAATTATTTCAGCTGTTGAAATTCTCATTTCAAGTATTAGCTGATTTTACAAATATATGCCGAATTTATTTCGACTAGGGTGATAGTGACAATTATAACCAACTTGTTGCGGTTATGCACCTTACTGGACGTCTTAACCCTGATGAGAAGGCACTGCTTGAGGTAGGTTGTTCCATTGATTTTGTTGCCATCCTTATTTTCCAAACGACATTCATTCATATTTTGTTTATCTTTAATTTCCCTTTTTATATCAATTTGGTAGACAAGTTTGAAGGCTTTATCTGGAGCAGTTTCTTACATAGACATTGACCACCACGAGTCTCTTCTTGCTTCTGTAAGCTGTTTTTATGTGTTTTTGTGTTTATTCTTATACATTAGGTATTATTGAAGTTGTTATTAGCCCTTTGATGGTCAAGTACTTCTCAGATTTTTGGAATGAGCATGTGGATCTATGACCCTGATGTGGTGGAAGCATTGATGGTCCTGATCATATCTTTGGTATGTGAGTTGCAACCACCTATATTCCTATTCTAGAATGATTGGTAGGTTCTTTACAGTTTTATGATTAATTTTCCTCTTGTTACATTTCAGGCTGCTTCAAATGGAAAATATGTTGATTCATGTTTAACCATGCTTGTCAGCAATTTCACACCACCAGGTTATATCATAGATAAATTAACACAGCCACATTTTATTGAAAGAAAGCACCAAGTTCTTTCCCGGGTGCATACAGCTTTGAAAAATATTGCTGATTTAGTGCCTCTTGCCCCGTTGAGATTATTGCCCATAGTTGTACAAAGAATGCCAACAGTTCGTAATAATCATGATCGTGTAAGTTTAATATGACCTTTCCAATTTGTTATTATTGGATTTATTGTCTACATCAGTCATAATGGACCATGCAAGTAAAATTTCTGCTCTCTGCTCTGTCTAATCAAATCTCTGGAAATTTTACTATATTGGTTATTTATGTCCCTCTCTCATGTCTTTCTTGGTTTTTCATTTCTGATTAAGCTTTTGGACACCAGTGAAATCTGAGTTCTTAACTTCCATCTTTGTGTTTATGTGCATGCATAAATGATTTTAATTTTAAGATTTCAGTTTTTATTTCAGACACACCAAAATGGAAATGCAAAGATCATTCTTCTTTGACATTTGGATAGACTATGCGTACAACCTGCCATGTGATTGCTTCTCTGAGTTAAATCTTAACCGGAGTATTTTATTTATTGATTTTTATTTTTCATATATTCATTTATTTTAATGGTTTTTGTAACCTCAAATCAGTTAAGCTGTATCACTGTATTGAGTTGTACTCTTTGTATCAGAAATTGGTGAATCTGAGGAATTTTGATTTATCCATTGCATTCCTGCAGTTAAAGATGATTGTAATATTTGCGGAGAACATGCTAAAGCTGGAGAGTGGTTCAATTGGAGAACTCGTTAGAAGCACAATGCTTATGGCAATGGTGGATAGGTTGATAGATTTGGATGTAAGTTTATGGAGTTGCTGTGTGAATTAGTGCGTTATAGTAGTTCTGCATTTGTATCTATGATCTTATTTGGCGAAGCTTCTTATAGGTGGAGATTGGATGGGATGACATCTTACATGATGATTTTTCTAAAGGTATATTTGAGATGGAATTAGAAGATGTGGAAGAGGAGGCTGTAGATGATGCTGACCAAGATGGGGGAGAGGTACAATCAGCATATTTTTGCCTTCCTATATGGAAAAAGAAAGATGCTACTGTTGTAGATTATTGGAAATAGTTAATTGTCACAAAAAAATTATTAACCATAGGAGTAAACTGGTGGATCTTTCTTTGGTGCTTAGTTAGCAGATTTGTCTTTTACTTGTTATAAACTAATGTGAAATTTTTTTTGGCAGCTTCCAAGTGGATCTTTAAGTCGGAAGAGTTTGAGTGGAAACCTAATTGCTGAATTGTTAGATAGATTGATGGTTCTAACTTTTGAGCATCTTGAATCCTGTGAAGGTGCTGGTCGTTTGATAGAGGTATTTCTAAAGTCTTGTTACTTTCTTTCTATTGCTTTTTGTGTCTCCACTTGGGCTCTTTTATTTTTTTTATTTGAAAGAATTATTAATTGTTGTGATTAGGTATTTGAAATTCTTCTCCAGTCATTTCAGATAACTGTTCTGAATGCATACAAGTCAAAGTTTGCTCAGGTAGTGCACAAGTTTTTTCTTCATATTTACTATTTTTCTGTTCTTGTAATGTTACATTGATATCCATAATATGTATACTTCTTTCTTTTATCTGTAACTATTTTGCATTATTCATTCTATCAATTCAGGAGAATCAAGCCACTTTTTTACTTTTCTGTATTAAATATTGAAATAATATCCTCTTATTCTGGGTTTGAGTATTTATTACCTTTTGATTGCTTTGATTGCAGTTCGTGATGTTTTATGCTTGTGCATTGGATCCCGACAACTGTGGTCTGAGGTTTGCCACAATGCTTACAGATACATTTGCTAGTGGTGTCTATCCCCCGCTCACCAGGTAATCTTGATTTTTATCTCAATGAATAAAAATTTTTTGTTGACTGTTGGTTTTGTTGTTTGATGACTGTGCCTGGCTTTTTGATCGATCAATTATGGACCTGTAATGCTGAATAATTAAGTGATTTCTATTTATCTCCCTCATCTTCTTACATTGCGTTAGAACGGATGTTTTTAAACCATGATGAGAACCTTTGGATTGTAACTAGCTAGATAACTCAATGCAATAGTTTATGTAGAGTTTGACCTTTACAAGTTTGATTTTATGAGGTCCCCTATTCTTATGACATGGTGAATGTTATCCAAGTTCAGGACTACACAAGTACTCAAATGTGTGCTTGTCCTACCATTTTGGACTTTTTGGAATATTATACACTCATCATTTGTGATGGGACAAGTTAAGAATAATACTATGCATCCTTAGTAATGATCCAAGCTTTTCCTCCCAATTGATGTGGTTTTAATTGATTGAATGAATATTTTTGACAAGTTTGAAAATCGATTTATTACCCCATTTCACTGGCAAACTGAATATAGCAACATCACTTGGGATAGAAAACTTGCAACAACTACTTGGAAAGTGTAGTGTATTACTCATGAGTTGTTTGCATCATATATGGTGCTAATTCTTTTCTCTTTGCGTGCAGGATGAGTGCTGTGTCTTATCTTGCTAGTTTTCTGTCTCGTGCAAAGTTTCTGTCTCCCTCTTTCATTGTCAGCTTATTAAAAAGGTACAGCAGCATTCCAGGTCTAATATTCTATCTTCTGTATGGAAGAACTATTCATTCTATCTTGTAAAAATTGGATCAGTTGTGGTTCTTGTGTGGCCCTAAATATTGTATAAAGTGTTGCAAGTGTGGATTTTATATCATATGTGGTTACCTTTTTATGGGCCAATTTTTGAAATTTCAGGTTGGTGGATTGGTGTTTGGAGTACTGCAAAATCCAGGGAGGTGACATAAATCCAAAAGCACATAGAGTTTTTTATTCGGGATGCCAGGTAACTGTTGGTTTTTACAATCTATTTTGGGAAGAAATATTTGAGTTTAGTATTTCATGCAAAAGAAAGAACTGTGGAGTGACAACAAATTTCATGGGAAAATATTCATACTGCTTAAAGAGCTTTCTAACCTCTTTCCCTCTGAATTGTGTGATTTTCCAATGGCAATGTGCTGTTTATCTGTTGGTTTACTATGGGTAATAATTTTTTGGTTTGCAAATAAATTGTTACTACTTCGAATTGAATCGATTTTTATAGTGGAGTGTTGGCTTTTTTATTCTGTACCACAGGCCATTATGTATGTGTTATGTTTTCGTATGAGATCTATAATGGATATTCCTCGGCTCAAATCTCAGCTTCTTCTTATGCCACTAGAGACAATTTTGAGGCACGAGTTGAACCCATTGAAGGTGAACAGTTGTTTTGTGCCGCATCCTCAAAAATTATAAATCACTTTAAGCTGTGTACACTTGCGAATCTTTCATTTATATCCCTTCTGTTGTGTGGCCTAATCTTCCAGTTATATCTTATTCACAGGTATGCCTACCGTCAGTAGTGACAGAGTTTCTCCGACAATCAAAGGCTGCCCGTCTGTTCACCGTGTCCAAAGCATTCATTTTCAATGACCTCTTGGAGTCAGATCTTTCCAGGGCGTTTGGTGGGCTGGAAAGGCTGGACATGTTCTTTCCATTTGACCCATGTTTGCTGAAGAAATGTGACAGGTATATTCACATCTTTTGGAGTGATTAATGTTTTAGCATAGACATCAGCATACTTAAAATTCACATTTTACATGATCACAAGTTTTCTGCCTGTAGCTTTTGTGAGGGACTGTTGGGAGAAACTAAAAATTTGAAACGAATCTGGGGATATAACAAACTACTGCAAATGGCTACGTTTAATGAACTCTTTTAAGTTGTAGTGATTTAGGTCACATCGTCAGCCTGTGCTTAAAGTTTTTAAAACAGTCCCTTAAGCAAATGGTTGGGTCATGAATAAGAACATTGTGCTTAAAATACTGATTCTTTTTTCTTGTTTTTGTTTCTGAAGTTTCATTCGGCCAAACTTTATATACTGGTCCATGGTTAGAACTACTTACCATGATGATGATGAAGACAGCAGCAATGAAGATGTTGAGGAGAACGGTGGGGATCATGTCATGGATGACGATGGCATGGCAAGGAGCCTTGATGAGCAAGATTTTGATCTTGATGAATTCGATTATGCATTAAACAAAATGTCCCTTACACCTAAGAATTCCTTAAATTGTATGTTTGAGGGACAATTAGAGAAACCAATGAAAATGCCATCAAGAATTAGGCCTTCCACAAGTCCGGAATCCTTGTGATGGAGAATTTCATTAGTCTTTCTACTCTGATAGACAGATTAGAGAATGGAAGGATTGCAGTGCTCAATACTAACAAGAATGGTGACACTAATTATGCAGATCTGATGATGGGTTTGTCGATATCTATCGCCGTTGAGGCTGGACAGAAGTTTAGGGAGATTGTTAAATTTCAACCACAGGGTGAATTCTGCTAATAGTTTTCGATGTTGTATGCTTTGTTAAATATTGGACTAAGCTGTCAGTGTTCGACACTGTAAAATCAAGTGGAATTAGTTGGAAGTGTTGATAAACGTCATGTCATGACCATAATGAATGAATTTTGATTATGCACCTGTGCCTAGTAAATCGATGGGCTTAAATTGAATGAATGATAAAGAAATCGATAGGCTTAAATTAAATGTTATTTTCTATTAATGAATATATAATAACATTTAATTTCTTATTTTCCAAAAAGGGGCCCCACGCGATTCGGACATTTTTACGCAACTGTTCAAAATAAAGATAGATACTTTAAAATGATTTTGCGAAGAGGTTTAATAACAACAGCAGATGTGAGACATGATTGCTAACAACAAATTCGACAAATAAACAATAATAATTAATTCCGAATAAGTAACCTAAAAGCACAAAACCTACCAAGTTACTCGACTTTGTAATAATGCAAATCACTCAAGAGCCCCCCAAAACGACAGAGGGACATTAGTTTGCTTCTACCCACTTCATGCACTCCAGCCAATGCAGTACCTAATCTGGAATCCAAATGTCTATCATCCAATAGATTCCTGGGCTGGTGCGAAAACAGAGAACATAAATGAATTACATAATGTGTGTGTGTGTGTGTGTGTACATATATATATATATATATATTAATATCCACGTCCGTTTTAACTGCTCCTCAACCACAGGTGATTCGCATAAAACAACAACTCTATTTCCATATATTTGGTATGCTCGGTGGATTGCTGTTACTACAGCCTCCGGTGCTCTGGTTGAGAGGGCTTCCAGGCCCACCTGATGATTCGCTCAGGTTTCCTCGTGATGGTGGGCTTCCGACTGCTGATATTCCCGGGATAAACCTTGGCAATGAAGATAAAGGTTCAGTTTGGATCGCCGACTTTGTTTCCTTCCAGCCTTCAGCCAAAAAACTACCGACAATTACCTGCAATGAAAACATGTCACTGTCTCGACTTGCATTATTTTATGCTACAGGATTTGGTTTGCATTTTACACTGTCATAAACTAACTCTTTTGCCTGCAATAAGAGCTTAGTTATCAATCTAGAAAAACAAGTATCAGCTTTATGCATAAAGAACAATAGTGAATGCTTTACATAACAAATTAGAGTAAATTATAATTAGGTTGGACTTGACTCAGTGGAAGGATACATATGAGCTAAAACTTGAAAAAAGAAAAACCTGAACAGGAGAGGCTGCAGTTAGGAGTCCTGCCACACCACCACCCAGGACACGGCCATCTGGCCCAGCCAGTGACACACTCAAACCACCTGTTCTGCTGCGTTGACCACCATTCTCAGAAAGGAGAATTGAACCAGAAAGAGACAAGATTTCAAATCGTCCCTGCACAACACAAGACAAGGTATTTGAGGCTTTATATAAGCATATTTAATAGAACATGACAAAATTCCAGCACATTCATGATTTTCTGCCAGCTTTCTGGACTGAAGCTTAAATTACAAAGTTATAAGCATATTATTTCCAAAATCCTTTTTTCATATCTCTACATACAACCTTCAATGTTCCATACACAATCAAAATAGAAACTCAGCAATTTTGGGTTAACCACCACTAATAATCACATTACGATGTAGCAGGACTATTAAATCTTTGATTACTATTGCAAACTAGCATTGTTCTCCACTAAAAGAAATATCCTTAACATTTTCCAATGAGAAAAAAGAGTTTGTTCTCAGCAAGCAATTACCTATATAGCTTGTTCTTGCAAACTGTATTCTTTATTAAATATTATGTAATATTGGTTAATACAAATTTTCTATATATTCAAGTGTAAATTTATAGTAAATTTGTCCGAATTGATTATTTCTTTTATGTAAAATTATGTCTTGCTCATGCGATATCTTATCATTTTCTTTATTTCTCTTTTCCAAATCAATTAAGTTGTGAAGATAAGACCTTACCCTACTCCCTTCCCTACCTCGTCATTCGGACTAAAGCTCAAGGAACATAAATATAGAATGTATAGAAATTATGATATTTCTACCAACCTCATAAGTTACAGTTCCACCAGATGTCATCGCTTGACGAAGTGTTACATTGGATATAGCACCATTAGCTGACAAAATGCAGACAGCTCGTGGGCCATTTTGAGAAAATGACATTACTTTTGCCAATACATCCTGCAGAACAGAAGGCACAATATATAAATTCAATGTTGCTAGCCAAATAAAAGGATAAAGACCAAACATTCAAAGTCAGAAACATTACAACTTCAAATAAAAAGAATGTGAGTAAAAGAAACTTGTCATTCATCTAAACAGATTAATACACCAAGTTAAACAAAATGTCAACTTTCCACCATCTGTAACCCAATTCAATAAGAACGTGGGTAAAATAAACTTGTCATTGATCTATACAGAATAATATACTAAGCTAAACAAGTAAAATAAACTTGTCATTGATCTATACAGAATAATATACTAAGCTAAACAAAATGTCAACTTTTCACCATCTGTAACCGACTTCAATAATTCTTCCTTTCCAAATTTATTGTGGTATGGCACATGTATACCATTACATTATTGACTATAAATTAAATAAAAACTAGCCAAATCATGGAATTAACTGTACAGATAACTGCCTTATGCATAAGTAAGCATGGCAGGAGAGAAATATTTAGCTGAAGTAAACATATAAGGTCAACAAAAATCTCCATCCAATTAGCACAATACATTATGCACAATAAGATAGCGTCCCTTCAGTTATTGTCCAATGCAATAAAACTAATTGCAGTAAAACTTATGTCCATGGTAGAAAAACAAATGACAAACTATTTTTTTTTTTTTTTAACTTTTCCTTTCGTTAAAGAAAAAAGTACCTCTCCAGGTTGCACTGTGATAACATGAGGCGTAAATCCAATCCCTGATGATCCTGCAATTCTTTTTAAAATAAGTTCATATATAGAATTAACAACAGAATTCCCACATATGTGCATGTGCACCTGCTCATAAGCCAATATGATACAATCATCAAATTAACAGTCTAAATAAATGAAGCGAACACATCACTGCAGCAATTAACTAGTTAATAGTGCTCAATAATCACACAACAAAGTCAACTGCCACTTACTAAAACCTGTGTAGGAGGGAATCAACACCACTTGGAAACATGGAAAGGAAAATCCTTAATCGTCAAGCAACATAAAGTAATATCAAACGATGTTCTTTTTGTCTTTTTTTCTAAAAAAGAAAAAAAAAAAAAAAGAAAAGAAACTGTAATTTACAAATTCTTCCAAAAAATAAAACTAACAAGGGCATATAAGTCATTGTAGCAAACAGAAGGACAGTATTAATCAATTGTTGTTGTGAATTGAAAGGCAAACTAGCACTTAGCATACAACAGTATTTATTTATTTAATAAAAAAGTAAAACAGCATTAGTTTAATTAAGCGGCAGTATATATAATTTGCAGTACCAAAAGCAGCTGAATATTGTTTGCGTGTAGACCCGGGAGGTCTTCCTCTAGCTTTCTTGTACGAATTCGACGAGGAAGCTGCCATCCCCATTGCAGACGGCGGAGACATCAAGTTAACGCCTAAGCTGTTACCGTTACTACCGTCAGGGTCATACTTCCTTGGCCGCCCGCGTTTACGCTTGGCTGGCTCGCCCGACCCGCCGCTAAGACTGACGCTGTTTGGTGGTTGCTGATGCTGATGGTGTTCTTGTTCGTGTTGGTGTTGGTGTTGTTGAAACAATGAGATGTTTGGTGGATAGGTTTCTGCAGTGGGCGGTGGTCCTGTTGGCATCATTGGCTTGTAAACGGCGGCGCCTTCAGCATTGAATGCTAACCGCATGTTCACCATGTTCATCTTCTCTGCTTCTTCTCTATCCGACATTTTTTTTTAATTTTTAATTTTTTTATTCTCTGCTCAAAAACCCTAATCCTGCAAATTTAAGTTGATATTTGGGGAAAAAAAAAAGATTAAAGTTTATATAACAACAAAAAAAAAAATTATTGAAAAAAAATCGAACTTACTGGAATCAATACGAAGAAGGAATTAGGGTTTGCGGATGAAGACGATGGCCGCTTCGAAAAAAAGTGATTTTTCAGAGAATTTCGTTATTTTTTTTTAATTAATTTTTTTGTTATTTTGATATTTTTATTTTTTACGTATTTTCTCAATTTATTGAAAAGGAAGACCAATAAAGGAAAATTACTTTTCAGAACACGCGCTCTCAATGCGTCAACTCTCAGTCATAATTTCTGATAATGAATTTACATAGATGCCCTCAATTATCATTTGGCTTCCCGCGGTTAATTAATAATTATTTTGGAACTGACCAAATGTCATATTTTGCTACTTTTGGTCCAGAATTAACCTAATTTCTTTGGGTAATCATTGTCATTAGCTACTCTTTGCGGAAAGTGCAAGAATGGAAGTAGAGCTCATGCAAACAAGGGCAACATTTAAAAGTGAATGAGAAAAAGAAGAAGTGGTCACAAAACAATTGCCATTGCAACTTGGGAGGAAGCATCTGAATCTTGAAATGCGGACATGTTGATAATCATACATCATCAATCAAACATTTCTTCTGTTAGATCTACAAAGCAGCTTGATAACTGTATACGTACTACATTGATACATCCAATAATATTCCTCCTCCTTACAGGCCCTGGGAAGTCCCTTTATGATCCTCTTCGTGCCAGAACTCCCATCCTCTGCAATTTGACTCGACCCGAAAAATTGTTTTCTACTAGTTCAAACGACACCAGAGATTATTTGACTTTCTTTTCTCCTTACATTTTGTAGCTATGACTTACTCACCTTCCAATTCGATGGTCGGATCAGATTTCAACTGTGGAGATTTCTCTTTGCTAGTGTATTTAGATCGCTTTGCAGAGACTGTAACCACTGCCGCGCTGCCATCTTTTGCTAAGGAGCTTTGCACAGTCCCTCAACAGGCTTCATATAACCAAAACCTACGAATAGCCAAAACACTTATCCTTAATGTATTTTAGTGTTTCATAATATGTTACCATGGACATTGGAATAAGTTGTTGCAGAAGCTTGTTACTAAGATATATATTAGTAAACAGTTGTGTTTCTACTCAAACCCACGAGAGCTTTGTCCAAAAGTGGCTTTTTTTTTTCTATGAATTTTTTGCGAAACAGAAAAAAAAAAAAAAATGAACGCACAGCACAGGATACCCCGTACACACACTCCTAATTCGTGTTGGTGAAGCTAATCCATTACCGCTTCAAGGCTTGACAGACAGACTGACAGACTTTAAAGTACTTTGTTGTTCTATTGAAACCAAAAAAGACACTTTCCTCACAAAAAAGAAAGTTAAAAAAAAAAAAAAGAAGAAGAAAGAAAATATACACGTACATACTGTATTGTAATTTATTGTTGTATAAACTTGTTGAACTCGTCTAGAAATTAATCTGAGAAAATAGTTAGCCAGTACCTGTATGTATGTATGTATGTATGTGTTTAAAATTAAAACCTCAAGAGAAAGAGGAAACTCGTTTGATTCGTTTACTGATACACATTTTGAACCCTGAAAATCTTACTCATAAATTTCTATTATGTGAATAATTCCCTCGGACCCATACAATGCAATACAATGCAGCCTGGCATCCTGCCAGAGTAGTTTTGGTCGGAGAGCATCACCAGTATATACCTAAGATCTTAGCTCGAGCGCTCTTTCTTAATCAATCTCCTCCTCGTGTACAGGACAGGAGACAGTGAAACAATGTACATAATACAGGGATGGGAATTGTTCGCTTGCAATGAACTTCGTCCTCGTCTCTCCAATATCGGTTATCTTAAAATCAGGTTTAGAAGGGTAAAACAAATATGGTCTATATATGAATGAAGCATTAGATGACTGAATATCTATCTCACTGTATCTATTAACACGAGTGAACAGCTTACTCAAATTAATACATCAATAATCCTTCCTGCAGGCCCTGGGAAGTCCCTTTTTGATCCTCTTCATGGCAGGACTGACACCCGCTGCAATTTTACTCGACCCGAAATTGTCGCTACTCATTTCTACAAGTTAAAACAACAGCAGAGATTATGTACAACATTTGAATTTTTTCCCTTAACATTCTTTGCCCAATGCAAGAGAAACATGATCACTTACTCACCTTCCAATTTGATAGAGCCATCGCTTATGAACCGAGGATGTTTCTCTTTACTATTGTATCCGGTTCTTTTTGCAGAGACTGTAACCACTCCTGCCTCGACCTTTTGCTCAGGAGTTTCACACAGTCCCTCAAAAGGCTTCATATAACAAAACCTATCATGTTTCAAAAGCAAACAATAAGGAAAAATATATTGATTTCTACTAAATCTTTCAATCCTGAGGGCATTCATTATTCCTTGTAATGGTTATTGACCACATTTTATTCATAAAACAAATTGCATTTGTCATAATGTTAATACAAAGCATTTGCAAGCAGAGAGCCATAAGGAGAAGAACAACATAATGATCAATAAACTGAATGTGAAGTAAACATGAATACCATTCAAGTGGTAAGCTTGTGGTGTTGAAACCGGGACTCAACATCCTCCACTTCCTACACTTATTACACTGCACCCATTCTTGATCAGGTTTATGTAGTGCCCCATCCTTAATCTAGAGGAAAATGAATTTTATTTTATCAATTAAAGAGGAAAAAAAAGAAAGAATACTTGCTGTAAAAAAATCCTAACAGACATTGTTAAACAGACAACAAAAGTGATTAAAACTAAAAAAGATGACATTAAATTGAAGTTTTTAAGCACTTATATTATTTTATGATTCAAATTAAACGTAGTCATGACAGGAAATACTAGAAGCCATACAAATAATTCTTAAGTAAGTATAATTTTAGTATTCAGAATCCAATATTTTAGCACAGTATTGTAAAGCATATGTATTTGAAAGGCCAAGTTGGAAATAAATATTAATGATTAATTTTTCTCCTCTATCCCCTTGGGAAGTGTTTAGCTAATTTCTCCTCCAGTTGGCCTGAATGCCATATTCATCTGTACAAAGAGGTTTTCTTGTGAGCAAAAGACTTGTATGCAGAAAAGAAAGACATAAAATTCAAAAGCTAAAAATTAACAAAACAAAACATCCACAGAAATTAGAGAAACAAGTACATTACCAACTGCAGTGAATCAAAATTATTGTCCCAATATTCATCTACTATTTTCCCCAGCCACTCCTCCAGTTGAGCATATTGTTCACAATCCAGAAATCCCTGCTTGCTGTTATGCACCCAAACACGACCATTCCCATCATCCTGTACCGTGTAGAAAAAAGCTTTCAAATGCAGTAAAGAGATTAACTAAAACTTAAAAATAGAAGTTTTGTTATGCTTTTAGAGAATTAAAAATGAAAAGTATGCCATGGGAAAACAAAAAAAAAAAAAAAACTACCCAAAGCAACCTAATTAAGAGACTATACAAACTTCTACCTGGAACATATCTCATATCTCTAGACAGACAAGTCAAACAATAGGTCCAAGTGAACCTCCCCACATCCAGTATAATTTATGATTATATCTTTCAGAAAAAAATAACATCAAAATACACAGACACAAGTTCAGAGAAGATTGCCAACCATTAAATCAGTAACATCTATCACACCAATCACACCTCGACCTGTATCTCCATTATGAATCATGCCACCAACTCTCTTGTAAGCCTAAAAGGTAAAGCAAAAGAATGTGTAAGAAGAAAGGTTAATGTACATAAGCAGAAATGCATCTCAATAAGTTTTAAGGCAGCTCAATTGTCAAAGGAAATCCAACAGCCGTTGATTTGTACTTGTGATTCAAAAACAAGACTTATTAAAACCAAAAAAAAACAAAAGAAATGGAAGCAAAACAACTGGTCAACTTAAATGGAAGTTTTCAGAAAGAGAACATTTTTAGAACAAAGGCATAGAATAAACTACCACAATATGACTAAGATGGCTTAGGCAAGAACGAAGAAACTTTAAACTCAAACGGTATCAGGTAGTAACAAACATTTAAGGGTAATATCGCACTATGAATCAAAAACTGACCTCAATTAAACGACCATGCCAATATAAGAATATTCCACCGTTCATTTGTTCCCATTCTAATTGACAGCGACCCAGAGTTAAATGTACAGGTTTTCCCATGATAGTACTGGTTTCCACCCAAGTCTTATTCAAAGACTTTGCTAATGGTCGACTTCTAACCTGTTAAAGTAAAAAAGTTTGGGAAAAAAAGGGATTAGGCAAACACGTAAGGCAAAAACAACACTGACCCTCAAAAAGAGATCTAAATGGCATGTGATTACCAATGAACCTTGAACATATATCCTCATTCGGGGAACTAAGAAGATGACTTCTAGATAAGATCGAAGTGAAAAATCTAGTGGCACCTAAGACCAGAGAAGAGAAATCATAAGCAAGAAACAAATTATCAAAAATTATAAAATTAGTTGGAAGAGTATGCCAACCTTTTGACTTATCTGACCAGTACGAGATCTAATCCTCCTAGAACGAATGAGTATGTCCCCTTGGTGAAAAGAGCTACCGCCATTCAGTCCATTATGCCACTCCAGACAATAATTTGACCCCCACTCATCTAAATTCCATACATATATTTGTGTTCCCGTGCATTTATCCCGAAACAAACCAGCTTTTTCACCAATCAAATACTTATCAAATGGTGAAAATTCCTTGATACATTTCAAATTGTACTTTGCAGAGGCTTCGGACTGGACACTGGTATCCAATTCCATAAACTGTCCTTTCCTGTAGTAGCTTACAACGGGAATCTCGACATTCTGCAGCAATAGAAGCATCAATTAAGCTATTTTTAAATGAGTCAAGTTCATAGTCATAAATAATGTAGATTGAACAGGAAGAATTAAAACCAAATAAATATCAGGTGACGACAGCCATACATCTTTCCCTTGATTTAAGGACTGTGAAAGAAAAGCTATAGATCTGGAATCAGCAGTCTGTGTAAGAACCAGAGCATCCCTGCCAAGCCGCATTGCTCCAGTCTAAAAAAATATCCAGCTAACCATTAGGCACAGTGAAATCATCCAAGTTATGACAGAAGTGCCTGAAACTATATTCATATGTCCATTTGAATAGAGGAGGTTTGAAAAAAAAGGGAAAACACAGTTCAACTCAAAATCTTCTGTCCCAGTTTCATTTATGCAAAACCTCATGGAACAGTGAGAAGAAAAGATTTCCTAGTTTGACAATACACTGAAGGAAATCAATAACCTGTAAACTCAAGGGAAAAAGCAGTGAATACATGAATTTTCTCATAATTTTCTCTCTTACTATCCTCTATTATTAACCAATATCAAACAGGATGAAAGAAATTAATTCCATTTTTTTTATATCACTTGTGCTCCTCTTATTCAATTCTCAACCCTCAGTTACAGGTATTGAACCAAGCATTAAAGGACTAGCTATAAGCACTCAACAAATTGTAAGTACCAATACATCATCTGGTACCAGTAGAAAAATTCCAGACTGATATTTGCCATAATTTACATAAAATACAAGCACTAACAAAAGTTGAAATTGAAATACTGAAAAGAATATCAGATATTAGATTACTTGATGAGGTTCTCATATAACATTCAAACAAGCAAACATTTGAGTGCCATTCTGATAATCAAATTAAGCAAGTCTACCTTAAATCCAACACCAAATCTTCCAATACGATCTGGATTATCTGCATCAGGCTGCCTGTGCCCAAAGTATGTCATTCTCACAACCTCTTGATGAGTCATCCCATGGCCATCATCAATAATTGACAGCATAGGAATATCTTTTCCAGCTTTCTTGAAAAATATGATCTCAATAGAAATCTCCAATCTGTCAAAATACACCAAAAGAACCAGCCTATCAATACAGATAACATAAAGACTAGGGGGGAAATAGCATGAATACAAGAAGTAAACAAACAAATAAACTGCAAGACATGTGAGCAAATTGATCCTACTTAGTTGCTTTGGCATCCCTAGAATTATCAACCAGCTCAGCTATTGCACCAAAAATCCATCCAGAATGTGCTTGACCAAGAGTTTGTAGATAACTTGGGTCTGCCCGCACATAATTTTTTTCAAAGGGTCCATTCTGCTTCACAACGCTGGGCTGCGGTGTGCTACAAGTTTCAAATGTGGACTCAAAAGCAAGGTTTTCTCCAACTACAGGTGAGAACTTGAGACTTGGAGAGAAATTATCTCCACTGGTAGCTGAAACTCTTGCCCCTACAAGCATGTTTTTTCTGCCAGAAGGCTCCTTGACCATGTGAACAGGTGAAGCTGGACTACCATTAATGTCAGTCTTTGTTGCAGCTGGTCGCACTTGACATGCCTCACCTGTAATCCATCAAAGTATCCCGGTTATAGAACACAAATTGACATGTAAGATAATACCTCCCATGACAGTGTCTAAAGCAGAAGTATACCAAAATATACAGAGTAATTACACAAACTTAGATCATCTAGTTATCTAGCAATAGAATAAATAATACAATAAGAAAAGTGACCAAAAATGTAACATTAGAAGATATAAGCTTCAATTCATATCAAATGGTAATAAATAAAGAGTCACCTGATTCTGCATGCTTTCGACCTTTAGAGGCATTGCAAGTTTTCTCCATCTGATATGCAACAGTAACATGGCTAAAATTTGAGGTCTGATCAGGAGGAAGTATGTAGAACTCCCAGTACTTAAATTTCACAACAGCAACCTTTGGAATATATGGTGTCAAAACTTCAATAGTATGTCTCCATGGAATGAAGTAAACAAGATTAACATAGATATCTTCCTCTTAAGCATTTAATGTGCTTGTGTGAGTCTTTAAATCACCAACCAGAAATATAACATTACTTAAAAGAGAAAAGTAAAAGAAAAGAATTAACCGGAAGAGCGAAAAATATGCACATTAAAAAGGCTAAATATTCACCCTTTAGTTATTGATTAAACAATTAATTGTACAAGCATTTCTTAATGTAAAATAAACAAAGTAGATCACGTCACTGCTGAAATACCTAAGATGCCAACAGCATTATTATAACAACTAGCTCAACTTTCATTCAAGATTTAAAACAACGAAAATGCTTCCATCCTTCAAAATGAGAAAATGTAGCCAAAATTTTATAGCCAATAAGTTTTCGTGGGCAGAATGAAAAACAACTCCGTTTCAATATATGGCATTTAAATTACCTAAAATAAACAATTTGTATAAAAATAAAATAAAATAAATGGTATAAACAGTTAATTTTGAAGGAATAATGTAACTGAAACAAAGCCACAAGCAGTTATTACTTGTCAACACCGATTGAAGTTCTATTATCAATAAACATAATGAAAATGAAATAATAACACTTTACCATGTCCCTGCTTTGCAGATAAGTCAAAAATCTGCCCCACTCCTTCTGGTCACGAGAACACTGAGGTGCAGGACTCAGGAAACAATGAGACATGCCATCAAGGTGTAATTTACTTTTTGCAACAATATCAAGTACATTCCAGTGGCAAGGTCTGTTAACAAAATTACCCCAATTATCAAGTTCACGTATGTATCCCTGAAGGTAATCAAATTATAGCAACAAATGAAACAGATTTGTTGGTTATGATGCTTTCTACCACAACAAAAGAATAACAAACAAAGAACAAACAAAAAGCACAGATTACTGATTATTAGAAATTGTATGCATACATTTCTTCGGGAGGGTTTAGGCATTGAGTCCGGCAGATAATTTTACTATCCTTGCGAAGAAAAATATAGTACTGCGAAGCATCTGCCGAAACCAAAAGTAGAAGTATGAAAAAATGAAATAATATATTAAATTGAAACTACTCCCACTTTGCTCCATACACATTTTCTCGTATATTCCAATCATTAAGAAATTAGAGTATATTAACCTTCACTGCTGTTCTTATCTACGTCCGACAGCATATCTAACTCTTCTTAGTTCTTAAACCTCACCTGTGAAATTAAGCAAAACAGCAACAACAACATCAAGTAAACAATTGGATTCCACGAGTAATGGAACAAAATAACACTAACTTGCTGATGAAGTATGTTACAACGAATAGCTTTTTTTTGCAGTAACCGTACCAGTGTACAAAACCCCAAATCCTTGCAAAAGCAAATGATGTTTGCTTCTTTTTTTCAAAGGAAACCAAAACAACACGAAGACGGAAACGATCGGCCACTCATTGCAACCATAGAAGGAAAGATTTGTTTTTCCTTTTTAAAAATGGGGGGAGAAACAGAAAGGTGACCAGCGAAGCAAAATGAAGAAGAATGCAAATCAAAGAGAAAGGATGGAGATTAGAGACGATAACAGTGAGCAAAGGCCTCGTTCGAAAGGGTTTTTGTCGGAGACCAACAGAGTTGTACTACTACTACTACTACTTCATTCTGTCACGACTGCGCCGGGACTACCTGTATTCTACTGTCTATTTGCCACTACGACCTCGTTTCTTCTCTTCGCTTCTCTTTCACTTATATTTTAATATCTGACTATGACTTGACTTTGAATTTTGTCATATCCAAAAATTTTGCGTGCTTTTATTACAACTATATCCTGCATCGGTGCTCTTACTGTATGATTGATGATGACTCTTTTCTCTCCGATCGTCCGAACCCAGTTAACCGATTTTATCTTTTAAAAAAGAAAAAAAACGATCGTGCAATACAACCCGCTTTTTGATTTGATTGTTCCGTTTGTTGGCAAGAGTTCCATGAGTTGGGTTGGATACGGGCTTTCTCCTTCCTTCCTTTCTTTCTTTCTTTTCTTTTTAACCAGAGTAGATAAACCGGGCAAGCGTGCCTACAGGACAGGACAGGACAGGACAGACAGCCACAGGGGATATTTCTCTGAGAAAATAGTTTATTTATATTAATTTCAGTGCTAAATTAAATACCTCGTAAATAATAATAATAATAATAATAAACAAATTAAAAAAAAAATACACTTGTTTCGTTCATTTACTAATACAAATTTCTCGTCCAATTTTAACTCTGAAAACTCTAATTCTGTAAATTTCCATCACCTCTTCGTATGATTCCTTCATAAAACATCAACTTGTGAAGCCACAACCAGTCTGTGAGATACAAAACCATTTCTCCATTCCACTAAACGCAACCATACAGCCCTGAAATAGCATCGGTCTACATTTGTTTCGAAACCTTCAGTATACCCAAGTGTCAACCTCCACCTCAAGCTTTTCTGAATGAATCTACTCGTGCGCGTGCACATGCCTCCTGGACAGACGGAATACAAATCAACGAAACAATGCATAATACAGGGATGGGATTTATTCGCTTGTAATGGACTCCATCCTTGTCTCTCCAACATCAGCCATCTTAAAATCGGGTTTAGAAGGAAAGACAAATACAGTAGATGCAGCATTCGATGACTGAAGCTCCGCCGAATATCTTACAGAACTCACTGTAACTTTGGGTAGCTGTAGCAAACCAGAGGTAAGTGGCACAACTTTGTAACATAGGACGTGCTCAGATTTTGGAATAACAAAAACTGTGTCAGTGTGAGACCCCGATAACACAAAACTTTGTGCATCTGCTAGAGAGAACTTGACCTCTTGAAGCAACTTAGTCTGGTTTTGAATTTTAACCACGTATGTGAAGGGTTCTCCAAGGATGGCGTAAGGAGGACACTCCAAACTCACAACTAAAGGAGATGACTCCACTTCTACATCAGGTAGTTTATGTTTAGTCACAACCCCGCTACAAGCAGAATGATTATTACTTCTGCAGTCCCTCCTCCATCTCAGACACACTGATCCCAGCCCGAGCTTTGAAGAATCGACTTTGGGAACCATTGCAAATACCTTCTTGAACTCCTCACCTGGCACAAGAAACAAAGGGCCAAAAAGATCTTCACCTCCATGTTTCACAGAACATAAACTTTCATTGCCACCCTCATTGTCAATAACCATTGATAGTAACTGCAATGGGACCTCTGTGCAGTTCTTGGCAGAAACAACAAGCAAACTTGTTTCATTCAAGGGCAGTGATGCCAACTGCTCAGAATCAGGGACTGGCTTGATCCTTGAGAGCAACAATGGATCCCGGCGAAAGGGCAGCATGAAGCGATGGCTGATTGCAATGGCATTCATTCCTTCAATTTGCAAGCTCTTGTGGACATGGACCTTCTGTGCAGTTGATTCATTGCTAAGTAGGGAATAACCCAAAGACACGAAGAGCATAACTGGTTTAGGTCTATGCCACTTGATTTCTAGTTTGCAGGACCATGACTCGCCATTTTTTAGAAATGGAACAGAAACCAATCCAAAAGATTGCTGAATCTTTTCAATTTTGTCTGGACCCAACTGATATTCATCTTCCCCTTCAGGCCCAACAACACCAAGAAGCTCAACATGATGACCATCCATGGAGGATGGCTCTGTTTCCCTTGGACTGAACAAACCACCTCCTCTTACGTCCACCAGATTGATCTTTAACTCACCAGCATAGATGTCATGGCCTTTGGAGGCCACAATAACAGGTACCATGAAGCTCTCTCCGACCAACGCAGGGCCAGAAGCACCTAAAGTAACATCTACTTGTGGGTCTGGTTCTTCAACTTGAGTAGCCTTTTGACTGGAGAATGCTAGAGCAGGATCCTTGGTTGGAAAAGTCTCCACCCGGTCTTCAAACTTCCAAAGAGGTAAATCGTCCAGAGAAGCAGGACTTTCAGCTCTGCAACAGATTGTGAAGTGGGGTCCCATTTTTGCAATTACAGAGATGCATTCAAGCTTTCCACTTTGTTCTGGATAAATTCAAAAGTTATCTTAGACAATAGAAAGTAATACATGATGGATAAAAAAATTACTGAGATACTACTAGGAATTCCAGTGCAAGTGTTCATGGGGAATTAATGAATATTTAAACAAGCAAGCATTGCCATTGAAACAGGCTCAAAGGTTAACTTGCCAAATACGTATGCCAATTCAACAGTAAAATTTCTGGAAGAAACAGATTTAGGACTTGCAATTCGTAGTTCAAAGACCATTTACTCACATGAAATGAAGATGACCTGACAATAGAATATATAGCAAGCAGCCACCAAGCCAAAATTCTAATGGCTACAATCTGTTGCCTGTGACAATGTAAAACTGAGGATTACATCCTAATGCACTAGTGGCATATCATGATATGGTGAGGTCTCATCAAAACTTTTCAAGTGTAAACCCCCAACAGAATGAGGTCCTGATAATAGGACAAATCATGCTTATGCTATCAGCAAATTTTAATACTTCCTAGTTGAAAGAACTTTGATTGGTATAAGAATGTTTGTTTTGAACCAAAATTAACCAAAAGAATAATAAAACCAGACATAGTGCAGAAAAGAATAGTTCACTCACCAGATTTGATGTCATACGTCAATCTTAGCCATTTGTTTGTAACAAGTGTCAAAGAAGGAGTATTCTCTACTCGATGATCTTGTTGACCATCATTTGTTGCAGCTAATTTCTGAGCATTCATGATGACAAAATTGCACCCAGATTGATTGAAGCAGACTTCTAATTGGTCAATCTCAACCGCCATGGGTAATTGTGATAAAAGCGACACAGTAATTAAGGAGGATATACCAGGTTTGATAATTTGTTCGTGAAAAGCGACTGAAGCAAGCAGTGCTACTCTAAGGGGACTGACAAGATCAATCTCAAGATGAAGCGGATTATCCGCACTAATTTTGATACCATTATTGTCTTCAACTGACACTGACCTTGCTTGCCCAGGGACAAGCCCAAATATTTCTCGGTGTATAATTTCTCTCTGTGAGAGAGTTGGGGGACCAGCTGGACCGCATTCTTTAAACCTGAAAGGCTGAGCATCTGGACCAGATGATACTGGCAGAGCAGCCATCTCAAGGGAATATTCAACAAAGTCCCTAACTGTGCCTTGTTTCCTTGAGCACTCTCTTAGGTAACCCAAGACCTCCCATAATAAAGTAACCCAACCCTCTTGTCTATATTGATTTGCAACACCATCAAAATGTTGTTTTGCATTGCTGAAATCACCCAAGGCAAAATACTCGGCAGCCATCTGGAATCCACAAAAGGAACCCATCCTCCGGGCTTTAAGATTACCATATGATTCACAGGATTTTTTGAGCAAAGCAACAATTTCATAGGTATCTTGAAACCTTTTCCCTTCTGCAATAGCATAGCGGGTGTACCCTTCATCTGTAAGACTGCAAAGTGAGATGAAAGTATAAGGCAACGAGTTACAAATATATGAAATGATACAACTGATAGTAATGATCTACATATTCAGCAGTAAAGACATACACTTGCATAGTAGCAGCTTCCCCTTGCTCAAGTAATTGAGCAAATTGACCAACATAAACTGAGGGTACTACAGAATCAGCACCGCTATCAATCTCATTAGCAGATTCTGACATTGAAAGAGCAAGTTCCAATGATGATCTTTTCTCCTTCAAGTAATGTGCAGATAACTGTTTCAAGAATAATTATTGTGATTCAGCTCATCAAAAAGTATAACCAAAGAAGTAAAAGGTTACACAACGTCTAAATAATCATTCAATGTAACACATGTGCAAACGAACTATCAATTTGGTAGGTTAAAGAAACTGGAGCATTCTAGATTTAAAGGTTCACTCATGCAATTATACAGTGACAACAAATGAGGAGATGTACGGTCATCACCAAGGAAAGATTTTCAATTTCATGCTTTAACTGTGAATAGAAATTTTGGAAAACTGGTATGGTAGCATAGTACATGGTTCAATATTGTTGAGTAGAATATATCACTGTGTAGCAAGTAAGAAAGCAAGTGATCACATAATCAATATCAAAAAGTCAGGCTTCCTAATGTTAGGTATAGATGATGTATTGCTGAAAGTCATTAGTATACATTTTAAATGGAAAGAAACATAAGCCTTGCATGACATATACAGAATTGCAAGGAATGGTAATTTTCAGCCTAAGAATTATACCGTAAAAGTCCTACTTGCTAGGAAGGTGAAGAAGAATAATGACCTGATAGTAAAAAGATGGATGAAATTCCCACTCAGTCAAAGGTCTATCTGCAGTGCCTAAAGCAAGAGATGAAATGCTTTGAGTTGAAACAAAGCTTGTCTCCAGTAATTCAGCAAACACCAAATATTGTCTGCTCATCCATTCCCAGTGAAGGAATACAACTTCAGGTGCACCGACAAGCTTCCTGTACAAGGCATTGTGCTGACGGAACCATGTAACTGCTTCTTTTATCTTACCACCATGCAATAACAAAGTTGATATTTTAAAATGCAATAGCTCGGCAACAGTTTTTATCTCAACCAAGCGTTGAACAGGCGGCAACCTTGTTGATGTTCCAATCATCTGCTTGCAAAATCAAGTATAAGCATTGCATAATGATTATGACATGGTTGAATTGCATAATGGATAAAAAAAAGACAGAAAAAAAGGTATATAAGAACAAAGCACCTCCCGCAATGTATGATAAGCATCCTCGTAAAACCTCAAAGCTTCAGCCCAATCTCTTCGAAATTCTGCATACACAGCAACCTAGTAATCCAAAGTATTTAGATCAGTAATTTGCAATTGAAACAAGCCAACGAGATAAGAAAAATGCAACAAGGTCATATTGTCTAACTTCTAAGTTATAATTGTATAAATGGAGGCAACAAAAAGTCCCCTCTGTGAGTATCTGTTGACATAGAATAAGGAAACACCAAAAAAAAAAAAAAAGCATTGCATGCCATTACGATCGTCCCAATAACAAGAAGCCCTATAAATGAAGCCTTCCTTTTCGTTTTTAGGCTTCTCCAACATTAAATGTTGCTACTTATAGCATATAATTTTCCAATTTGATATACCAGGGCAGTCAACATAATGTCAATCATACCAAATGTAACAAGCTTTACATCAACATTGTACTGTACCGGAATAAGCATTTGTTGAATGAAGAAAACGAAACAAAACAAAGATCCTTACTTTAAAGGAATAGCGAATATGCAAATCTGTAGAATTGACGCTCTTCTTCTCAACACGAGTTCTAATTCTTCTTCCTTCATCTCTGTAATAAGTAATTGCTAATTCTGCAAATACGCTCCCTAGCCTTCAAAACAAAAACTAAGTTTCAATACAAAGTAAATAAAACTAAAGATCCTCAGCCAAAATACAGAAATGAATAAACAAATATCATACCTATTAAGAGATTTTTGTAATTCAGACGTATTGTTAGGATGGAAAGTAACAACATATTTGGAATCAACTTCAGCACGCTTTCGCAAAGCAATAGAACGATCTTCATTAATAGCATCTCCGTCATTAACGATCACAACAACCAATAATTTTATATTCCTCGGACGAATTGCAGCCTTGAGATTATCGAGATCGGAGCAAACCTGAAGCCATTGAGCGGGATCTCCAGAGACCTGATCGGAACTGAAAAGAGCAGCGACGACGGAAGGAACTCTAGTACGGTGTTTGATAAGCCAGTCCCGCTTCAGTATTCCGCCTTGACATTGACCTGATGCGGCGGATGATGAGTCAGCTTTCTTGGACAAAAGGAGGAGTAAATTAGATAAGTTCGGCAAGGCTAAAGTGTTGATCGGGGGCTGATCGGAAAGCAAATGCATTGAGATGAGCTGGTGGTGCTCCACCGATCCTACCAGTGAAACTAAAGTTACTGGCGGTGTTCGCCACTCTTCTGGGTATTCTTCCATTTTTACTACTTGCTAGGATTTCAGTCAATTCTGTGCGTACGTATTAGATTACTCCAAGCCGCTATGAATAACTATAACACCATTTCTGAGTTCTGATGCAAATGCAGACTCATTGTCTATCCAAATGGGCCGGGCTTCAACGTATTTTTTGGGCTCAATTCCCGACATGTCTTACGAATTTTTCGCATGTGCTTTGTTTGAAAATTGTTCGCACTAACAAAACACGGGCAATAACTTCAAAGCAACATCTGTAACCTCAAATAACAGCATCTCAGTACCAAACGTAAGTTTAGTTTCAGGGGCGAAATCTAAGATCTTTCAAAATGAAAAGGAACCCACTTCCACTTGCGTCTCTGTTCCATGCGAGTACATCAACCAAATTCAATTTTGAAGCAACTTAATTGACATTGACGAAATTAACTTGGCACAAATCCAATAACATGGCTGTTATTCTGAAATAATATTCCTGCCTTCCAAATTCCAATCTTCATGACATAATATCTTCCCCACACTCCAAAAAATGAACTCAACCAACTAAATAAAACCAAAACATTTTGCAAGATGAAACCAATAACTAGACATAATTCTCCTTCATTAATAACTGATACTTTACAAATGACAGGTAATTACAAGAAATTTGTTCTGAGGTTAGAGTTTAGTTGCAGAATGTAGCTATCTTTACCATATCTTCATGGCTGCAGGAGAGAGACCATTTTTCCTGCAGAAAATTTTTTCATTTTCCCCCTTCTAGCGAACCAATGCAATGACAAAACAGAGGACATTCTTCAAACCACAAAATATTTCACACTCCCAGAGTTCATTGTGATTTGACATTGTGAACCTTGATTATCGTCACTATAAAGTACCTGCAATGCTCGAAGTCGTCAAACTCAATCAGTAAATAATTTCATTGATAAACCTCCTGATGCAATTATCTATTTCAGTATCACAATTTCTTGTCAATCAATTTTTAGGTACTTTCACAGAAGTAATAAGTTAAATACAAACTTCAAATTACATCACCTCCCTCTATAAAATCTCAGTTTCCAGATCTAAGTGTTCATGTCTTACTCACTTTTACCAATCCAAATACATCATTACATAGTGTTTAAATGAGCATAGTCATTGTTTTACAAAAACATAACCAGCTGAGCGAGTAAGTGAGGCTATAGAAACTTAAACACTAATAGTATTTCCATCCAAGATTGAGAAACATTGATTTATTCTTTATTTAAAAAAAAAAATGCATGCATCTAGATATGGACATAGTACATTATCATTAACCTTGCTTCATCACATTCACGTATAATTATCTATATGATATAATGAACCGCCAATACAACTTGAAATATACTAAGAAAGCAAAATTTGGAGTAAATGCACCACTTAACACTTTCTCTCATTAGTCATAATAAACATTGATATGAATGCATAATTCATTCAAGTTTGTTATGTATAAACTGCATTGCACAAGAGGAAAACAGACAATACCTCTATAATCCCGCTGCAGTTCATGGGTTACCTAAATTCTAGATTTTAAATAAACAACAGGAATAAGATGGGTAAAATGCTAACTTCCTCCTCAAGATCCTATAGAAATGCTAGGGATGCAAGGAGAATAAGGACGAATTGTTATCATGGACAGTTCTGGAGCTGGCAGCTACTCCTGTAAAACCCAAGGAAATGGTCTTAAACCAACTCTTAAACATGTGTCTAACTACATGAAAGTTTAATTTTACAGCACTAAAAAAGTTTATGAGCCTCAGATTCTAGAGCACAGATTTTATCATGCAAATTCTTGAGAATGCTTACAAATGCACCCCAAAATAAAAATACAAAGGCACCCGAAAAGGAGATAGAAGAGAATAGAGAACTAAAGATGTCAATAGTGAGGCTTAACAAACAAGTCAATAGAAAAGCATCAAGGAAAATGAAATAAAAAAAGACTACCATAAATACTAAATAATTATTTGTGTAACCCACTATTAGAATAATTTCTATTGAAAACAAGAATATTGCATTTCTAACACAATACTATGCTTTTATATTCATATATGCGCCATGGTATTGGAAATTTTATCTACAGACTCATGTTAGAGAAGCTTTATCTTGTACAAACTTTATCAGAGAGCATAGTGATCCCAACTTAATAGAAGATAACAAAAAGTTTTAGAAAGAGATTATTGCCTCTATGATATGGAGGTTGAATAATAGGAATGGGTGCTGCAATCACACCATTGTCATTACTCCCACCATATTGCATAACATGATGACCTGTTGTGTGAATCATTGCACTATCATGACTACCAAGAAAATGATGATACAATTGTTCATGCGAGTATATTCCTGGAGCCCCGTAAAATTGAAAATAATGTTGACCCTCGTAAGGAGGGTAGACATTCTGCAAAAGATAAATTTACCAAAGCAAATTAGCAAACTAGTTAGCACGCTCTTTTAATACATAATATCACCCCGTAAAAGATGAATTCAATAAAATTACAACAGAATTGACCTGTGTGCTGAAGTATCCTGGTCTGTATGTCGGATACCTACATTAAAGAAATGAGCAAGTGTCTAGAGAGTTTTTTAAAATTATAATTTTGATTCTACAACAAAATATTATACTACTAAGAAACAAAATTTATGAAGGTGTTTTGTTCTTTGTGTATTTGAGAGCAGAATGCTACATGTTGACCTAGAATTTGCAACTAAAAGTACAATTACTACTCAACCAGTGAGCTAGAAATGCCACTGAAAAAATGAAACTTAAACATCCAACTCACCAACAAATGCTAGGTTGATAACTATAATAGTGAGCAGGACTGGCAAACGTAGTGATGGCAGGCCTTGGACGCCCTATAATAAGACATTGAAAATTGCTACCTTTTTAAACTGGCAGCATCAAGAGTTTACACAATTCTTAAACAATGAATGTTATATATTTGATTAGAAAAAATAAAAAAAAATTAAAACTTGAAGGAATTAGTAGCCATGTACCATATATATGTATAAAACATAGCATTAAGGTCTGTTACTGTAGTGGTACATAATCCTAGTCATCCGATGAAAAGAAATTGTAGATAATATTTAGGGTGGTATTAAATATTCCTCTTGGTATTATCTACGATGGTTCCTGCAGGAATTCTCTAGCATTTGAAGATAAGTTATAGCTAGCACCAACTTGGTCTGAGAAAAGGGTTCAGAAAGCTGGTATCAGATGTTTGCTGCTCAAGAAATGTGTAGTAGTAGATAATTACGTCTTCAGTTATCTAGAATGGACAAAGGGTTCTTCCTGTTTCTTGGTTCCATGAAGTAAACTGTTAAATGCAAAAAAAAAAAAAAAAATACCGGGAGAATGCAGATCTGGTCGAGTTCGGCCAAAATACGCAAGATTACAGTTTGCTCTCCGGCCACCGATCACCGGACTAGGATTAGCACAAGCTCTCTGAGCTGATTCTGGATCACGAAATGTCACCTAAGAATATCACCCAAAACAAACCACTATGATTATGTGTTTGATTAAAATGACAAATATGCAAATAAAATAAAGCGAAAGTACTTACAAAGCCGTAGCCTTTGGAACGACCGGTGTTCTTATGAGTGATGACGACGGCTTCAATAATGTCTCCGAACTGCTCAAAATAACGGTGGAGCGTGTCGTTTTTGGTTTCCCAAGCCAAACCACCAACGAATAACTTCCGGTAAGCACTGTCACCGCTAGCAAGATCATTGCCATGAGCCATCAAGTTTGTAATCAGCTTTTCTTGAAGAGCAGCAAAGAAATCAAGCAAAGTGTTTTTGCTACTTCAGCACCCAGCCCACTGTTTCCATTCCTCTGAGTTCGAAATCATAAGATGGAAATCAGAAAATATACGTGATTTAAAACTTGGAATTCCAGAAGGAAAAAAGAAAACAACAACTTTCGGAGTTACCTATCAAAAAGATTCTCCAGTTTTTCAAAGGAAGGAAAAAAAAATGAATGATTCGGATTAGTTTTTCACAATACCATCATATTACCAGACAAAATATGCAGTTAAGTCCGCGGAAATGAACGTGTGCGATTGCGTGGGAAAGGATCTGGCAATTTGCCAAGTGGGAATAATCAACCAATAATGCTAAGTGGATTAAGCGTCAGAGATACTGTTTATCATCTGTAACGTACCAAAGAATGCACCTTTGAGTTCGGGGTTTTATATTTCCTTAATTAAATACTCTCTATTGTTAATTATGTTAAGAATCAAAAATATTAATTAAAACAAAATTTCTAAACAATATATAAGTGATTTGTAATTTTATCACATTTTAATAAGTATTACACATATTTTTTTTTTTAAATACTTTCAACACCACTTGTTCATAGTTTTTATAAGTATTTAGTTGTGTTATATTTAAAATAAATAAATAATTAAATAAATTTATTAAAAAAATAAATCAAAAAAGAAATTCAATTATTTTTAATAAAATAAATATAATCAAACATATTTTAAAATATAATAATAAATATATAATATATTTTTATTAAATTATAAATAAATTAATACGACATAATTATTTTGATATGATATCTCTATGTTTGGTTACTATTATGTGACTTAATATTGAAGTCATCTCAATGGGAGTAAAGAATCAAGTTGTATATAAATATATATATATTAAAATAAATAAATAAAGATAAAAGGATAAAGATTTAGGAAGTTGTCCTAAAAAGTAAGCTTCCTCCTCTTTATCACGAAAAAGACAATGAATTCAGAAAAGGATGATGGAGGGGGTGGTGGAAGGCGTGTGTTAGTCTGTGAGACATCTCCTTTGTCAACACTCTTTTAACACTTACTTGCGCTGCTGACTACCATCCATCATATCATTATTCCTCTTCGATTATTTTTATTTTGTACATGTCCATACAATACGAATACGAGAATACGGTCGTCCCTTTCATAGAACTTGAGGTCGGGGTGGGTGGGTTTCATTTTGAATGAGCCAGGCCTATTTAGACGCTTCACTCGAATTCAATTCATGAGTTAATGGGCCTCTGCCGCTTTGACTCCAATACAACCCAATGAATTTACAACATCAAACTAATTTAACATCTTAATGAATGAATGAATGAATTAATTAATTAATCTTGAAATTTCAAATTACAATCAAAATCGAAGATAAAAAATAAACTGTGCAGGAATTCCATAGTAATTAGAAGAAGATGTTACACGTGTAGTATTTTTGAAACAGAAATTATATTAGAAAGGAACAAACCATCCATGTATTTAAGGTCAAGTTTTGTTAACTCTATAAAATATTGGTAGAAGAATTAAAAGTCATAGAAATACATGTAACAACGTAAAAATATGCATATGTGCGTGTGTGTATGTATGTATGTATGTATTTATGTATTATAGTTAAACTTGCAAAATAATCCCCTTACTTTTCAATTGGTAGACTAGTAATAATAATAATAATAATAATAATAATAATAATAATAATGAATGTTGAATGGTAAATTCAAAGCAATAGGGGTAGTGAAAAACTTTAGTCAGAATGAGTACCCATTAATTTTCAATAAATGAATAAAAAAAAAAAAGTAGGTGTACACAAAATTAATTTTCAATAGAGAGAGAGAGAGAGAGAGAGACCATTCAAAGTTAATTTTCATCACTTTTTTATTTTTTTTATTTTTATATTTTTATTTTTTGGGGGGTTTTGTTTTGACTGGGGCATGCAATTGCGGGTAGGCTATTAATTGAAGCATTGTCCTCGGTTGTGTTGAAGGATTCACACTTGCTACGTACTCAGTTGTTATCCATACAACTGAATTAAACCAGCCTACTAGTGTAGTTGGTTGCAGTGTGAAATCCCATTTATTAAATAATAAATAATTGCCAACTTCATATCTTTCCTAAGTCAATGGTTGTGATCCATTGTATTACATGCATGCATGCATGCTTCCTTTCCTCTCCTTGCATTCTAAGTTGTTTAATTTACTCAATCAAAGAAAAACAAATTAATTCACTTAACTTTTGTTATAATAATATTACTAAAAAATCTATTCTAGTTAATTTATTAATTATTATCTATCACTTCATATTTTATTTTTAATTTCAATTATATCTATTTCACATCTTCAATTATTATTATTATTTATTAATTAATTTATTTTTATATACTATGATATAGTATGACATAAAGAAAAAGATGGTATAAATAATTATTCGTGAAATTAAATATTACAAAGGAAATTAATTATTTTCCATAATTCTCTACTATGGTATTTATTTTGTTAATTGAAAATTTTGCAGTCCAATATTGACTAGTATAATCTGCCCGGCACAAACACCATTTCTGTTATAATCGTTATTATTATCAATAATTAAGATTTACCTAACCATAAAACCTAAACAAAACTTGTACCCAAATAATATAAATCTATCTCAAAGGGAGGGAGGGAGGGAGGGAGAAAACGATACTCTCTAGAAAGTGGAGTTAAAAATATTCTGTTATTAATTTTAGTTTAATTTATAACAACTCATCATTTACAACTGTTGTTGATGCCCTTTTTATTTGGTAATCTCTTAAAAACAAAAAACTAAAAATAAATAATCACTTAATTTAAACCCAATTTTTGTTAAAGCTGTTTGTTATTTATAGATTTAATGAAGAGGTAATTAGGAATGAATGGGTGACAGACGGACAGCAAGTAAATTAAACAACAAAACCGCCACCCGGCTGTCCATGCTAACAGACTTTCTTGCATTTGCATTCTGCTTCTTCTTCTTCGCTGAAGAGCTTCCTAAAACTTAACTTTGCTTTTCCCTTCAACTTTCATTACATTTACACCTAATTCTTCCTTCACTCTTATGCCATAATTAGCAAATAAAATCTTTCTTTTCTTTTTCTATAAAATAAAAAATTAATATATATACCCACAAAACATAATCTCCTCTTTTCTATTCCTAGCTTACCGGATGGAACTTCACCGGAAATGTATTGACAAGACTAAAAATTCCGGCGACCAATCACTGAAGCCCCTTAAGCAGCCGGATGTGTGGCCTCTGCCGCTTTATTTCACAAATGGGGTGTTCTTCACGTTGTTCTTCTCCGTCGCTTACTTTCTCCTCCTCAGATGGCGTGAAAAGATTCGCACTTCAAGTCCTCTCCATGTTCTCACGCCCTCGGAGATCGCAGCCTTGGTTTGCTTGGTGGCTTCCTTCACCTACCTTCTTGGTTTCTTTGGCATTGGCTTAGTTCATTCAGTTATCTCCAGTCGGGATATTGTAGACGATGAAACGAACCAACAGTTTATTATCAAGGAAGACAGTCAAACTTGCACCGCCGCCTCCACCATTGATCTCTCTGTTCCTCGTAAACCGAAGCTGGTTCTTACCCCAACTCCCACAGTCACACCTTTGTCCGAGGACGATGAGCAGATTGTTAAATCAGTTTTATCAGGAGTTACTCCTTCTTACTCACTCGAATCTAAGCTCGGAGATTGTAAGAGAGCAGCAGCGATCAGACGCGAGGCATTGCAAAGAATGACAGGGAAATCTTTGGACGGAATGCCATTAGAAGGTTTTGATTACGAGTCGATATTGGGACAGTGTTGCGAGATGCCAGTTGGGTATGTGCAGATTCCGGTGGGAATCGCAGGGCCGCTGTTGCTTGACGGAGAAGAGTACTCAGTACCAATGGCGACGACGGAAGGGTGTCTGGTGGCCAGTACAAACAGAGGATGCAAAGCTATTTACTCGTCAGGAGGAGCAACTTCGACGTTGTTGAAGGATGGAATGACCAGAGCTCCCATCGTCAGGTTTTCCTCCGCCAAGAGGGCTGCTGAGTTGAAGTTCTTCATGGAAGATCCACATAATTTCGACAGTCTCAGTACTGTTTTTAACAGGTTTCATTTCTTGACCTTCCTTTTTTCGGGGTTAAGAGCTTATTAGTTCTTGGTAATTTGGCGAAATCTTACTCAAATTTGTCAAGGGAAAAATGAATAATTGGGAGGTTGGCCCGTGTTTTGGATTTTCTCTCAGCTGATCACTTTCACTGTGGATATAGCCTTTCATTTTCATTTATTACTCTTTTCCTGAAGAATGACATTTTTTGATGTTTATGTGCATTTTATTTCTTGAATTGACGGTCTTTTAGTAGATTTATTAAGAGTTTGGCAAAGTCCTATCACTGTTTCCACAACTTTATAACAATATCGCAATCAATTAAGTAATTTACTTTCTGTGATGCTTGCAGATCGAGCAGATTTGCAAGATTACAAGGAGTTAAATGTGGCATAGCTGGGAGGAATCTCTACATGAGATTCAGCTGCAGCACAGGTGATGCCATGGGAATGAACATGGTTTCCAAAGGTGTCCAAAATGTCCTTGATTTCCTCCAGAACGATTTCCCTGACATGGATGTCCTTGGCATTTCTGGTAAGTCTCTTGCTTTTTTATTTCTTTTTCCGGTACTTCGGCTACATTCATATAATTAAACACACCAAAATAGAAAAACTGTCAAGGTATAATATATGTATACAATTGTTGATGTTAACTGTGCAGGTAACTTCTGCTCAGACAAGAAACCTGCAGCTGTAAACTGGATAGAAGGGCGTGGAAAATCAGTAGTATGCGAGGCAATAATAAAAGAAGAAGTTGTGAAGAAGGTGTTAAAAACAAATGTGGCTGGGCTGGTTGAACTTAACATGCTTAAGAACCTAACAGGATCAGCCATGGCTGGAGCTCTCGGAGGATTCAACGCTCATGCCAGCAATATTGTGTCAGCAATTTACATTGCAATTGGCCAGGATCCTGCTCAGAATGTTGAGAGCTCTCATTGCATCACCATGATGGAAGCTGTTAACGATGGTAAAGACCTCCATATCTCTGTTTCCATGCCTTCCATTGAGGTAAGTACTAGTGCTGCTGCCTGTAACTTAATTACTTTGAAACACCTTTGAATTTTACGGTGTTAATATTTATCATATGTTCATAATAATTTATACAAAAGTTTAAAACTTTAATTCTTATTAAGTAAAGGTCGAACATTAGATATCTAAACATAAAATTTTAACATATAGCCGATGAAAATTTCAAATACCTTACTACCGAGTAAAGAGCCCTAGGATGGGTGGCAACTAGAAGCCAAGATCCATTGAAACTCTAAGTTTAGCTCCATTATATCAAACAGTACTTTTGACTCATTATGTTGTATATATATACATATATATTCTTCTACAGGTATTTTATAACTATTACTATTTCATAGCTTAGGAAAACAATGCTTTGAAAATTTTCAGATAACATAACCTGACTCGTTTCTCTCATTCCAACAACATTAATATTTTCTGACTTTAGCATTAGTATTTAATTCATACACGTAAATGAATATATTTATAACCAGGTGGGTACGGTGGGAGGTGGCACACAACTGGCATCTCAATCAGCTTGTCTGAATCTCCTTGGTGTTAAAGGAGCTAACGAAGATAACCCAGGTTCAAATTCAAGACTCTTGGCCACTATTGTTGCAGGTTCAGTTCTAGCAGGAGAACTTTCACTCATGTCTGCTCTTGCAGCCGGGCAACTTGTGAAGAGCCACATGAAATACAATAGATCCAGCAGAGATGTCAACAAAATTGCCTCCTAAGGGAGAATCTGCAACCCCATGCAAGCAGCTGTAAAAGAAATTGTTTTAATAAGAAAAATAAATTAAAAATTTGCAACTGAATAGAGAAAAAGACAAAGCCTGCTACAGAGCATAAACATATCAGTGATTTCAAGTCTCTTTCAAATTAAAAAGAAAAAAAAAGGCCTGCAATTGTGAATTTGTGCAAGAGAGAATTTGGCTGGATCTTGGCTTTTGTTTTTAGTTTTGTTTCTGTTTGCATCCGATAAAGAAAGTTAGACAGACGCATGTTGGCATCAACAGACTCCTAATATCTGGTATCTTTTGTTTTATGGCATCCTAGCTAGCCTAACAGGAGAGATTATGTCATTGGCTCCCTGTGCTCTTAAGTTACATAGATCGTTGTTAAACTGTCTTCATAGTTGATTTGTTTTACTATTTTAGGGGGAAAAAAACAATTTGTAATGGTAGTGTGATGATCTATCTATATCTGTTGTGTTAATTAAATTGTTAGTGTCTTGTAGCTTTTAATGTTTTTTCTTTTATAGCATTAATTAGTGTGCAAGTAGAATACAGGTTTTTTTAGCAAAATCACATTGTTCCATAGTTTATAGATTCATCTGTCTTTAATTATGTTATGTATTGGTTTAGTTGTTAGTATTTGCCTGCTCTGTCTGTCTTCCATTTTCCATTATATGTAAGATCTTTATAAGTTGGAAGTTACTGTAGATTTTTGAGAACTTTGCATTGGGTGACAGATTGATCAGTTGGGTATCGACCATAAATTGTCTGCTCCGTTTTTACAATCGAGTGGACCATGTGTAAACTCCAGTAGTGTTAGTGTAAGGAGGTAGGGTGGTGTGGTGGTGTAAATACAACCGCAAATCAAAAAAGGTGAGGCTGATTTGTATGTATTGATTAGATTTCTTATTATAGGGATAGTGTTGTGGTAGCACTTGTCATTTTCACTTATTCACTGTTTCAATTGTGTATGGCATTGGCATTGGCATGACAAATGCATGCATGAATCAATCCTTAAGTTGAATCCGAATCCATCTTAATTGATTATTTTCGTTAAGATTAAAGGGTCTTTAATCGTATGAAAAAAAAGTTCATGAATGTCACGTGATGCATGAAGTGGGGTTTTGTCATTATAAGTAGTAAACAAACAAACAAACAAACAAACAATAGTGTATAGGGTTGAATGTAATCAAGTAATGACCTCCCTCACAAGCATGGCACTTAAACGGGATGATTTTGTTTAGTAAGAAATGTGACAAGGGACCGGGAGAGCGCGAGAGTAATATCACCACAGTGGAAGGAATTCGGAAGCACACGGAAAAATATGTCGTGAAAGTAAAGGGACTTGCGCATCGGATGAAGCAGAAGCACTGCCGCATTTGCCTGAGACTAAAGCAAAGCAACATTACAATTACCATTTAGGCAGAAAATACAATTCAAGAACCCATGCCATAGAGTCACTGGATTAGGATTTGGGTCAATTGATTGCATTGATAATTCCCTAGAAATAAAAATCAAAGCCGATACCAAAAAAATAAACAGAAACCAAGCCAAAGTCCAGCTCACCACGGTATGGAACCATATGTATATTTATAGTCTCTGTTCGATGCATCCCCGTCTATGGAAACCAAACCCACGACCACATGGTTAAAATCCATGCGCTCTACCGTCTAAGCAAAGACGGCTTCTTCTACAGTGCTTACCGCTAATCAATACTTGTTAAGTAACATTTAACGGTCTTAAAACAGTGACCAACGAACTATGGATTGGACGGGACCTTGGCGTAGCTGCGTTTTGAGAAAGCCTTTTTCTTCTTTTCATTATTTCGAAGAGAAATGCTACAAAAAAAGATTGGAACTTGACGCAGCTGCGTTTCCAAACATGATAGGAGTTAGAAGATTCAAACATAAAAGCTTAGAAAGGTAAAATTTCTCTATATGGAGGCAAGTATAAAATAAAAAAAGATGTGCCATACATGCTCATACGTATTGAGATCAAAAGATGGTTGTCGCAACTCAAAATACCTGGCAAATTGTAAAACAAGCGACTGTCCAAACCAGACCCAACACATCCCAGCTGATTTAATGATGTGCTGGCATCATGAAATTCAAAGAGCCATTCAAGAATGCATAAAGCTAGAATTAAAATTGCAAATTCTCAAGCCACCAAATCCAAACCAGAGAAATGCCACACAGACAAGAAGGCTGAACAAAAAAATTTCAAATATTCGATTCATTCCATCTGACAATTCCATTCTAAAATGTATTTCAAATACAAACTGAAATCATATTCCTAATCCAATTCTTTTTTCCAACCAAATATTGATGTCAATAAACAGAACAATCCCATCACTAGAACTGGCACAGACAGAGCCTTATTTGTTCTTATTTAGACTAAATTTGCTTCTAGTCTGAGCAGCTTCCATATCCCCACCACATCCTACAGTGAAGATTCACTCTTACCCTCTTGGGATCCTATCTCTTGCAAGTAATGCTCGGCTTCCAAGGCTGCCATGCATCCTGAGAAACAATAGAATAGAAGGTGTTCAGCAAACTTAATGAGACACAAGGTATTCATTTGAAAAAATAATAGTCTTAGAAAATATGAAATACAATGATAGTAGATCCAATGGGCCATTGTGTGAGTGAAAGCCATCACCAATGACTTTTACATGCCAGTAAACGGAATGGAATGTAGAGATAATTAATTCCTTTAATTTTGTTTTAATAATCACACATCTTCCATCAGCTCAAAATCCTATGTTTAATCATTGTATAGATTGTTTGAGGCATGGTACACCACCACCATACTATTCAGGTTATGCCTGTTCTTTTCATATATTGCAGATGATTTCCCACTGTTCTACATGCACTGAAGATTGAAATTCCCCCAAAAGTCCAAATGTTTTCTTATGTGAACAAAATTACTAGCAAAAAATTCACCAACCTCCCCATAGGCCAAGCAAAATTGTATTGACATTATGACATCAACTACTGGAATTAAGGTTGACTTCAACCTTACATAGATGTCCATAACATTAGAAATTATCAAGCTAAAGTCCATCTCAACTCAGCCAGATTGAAGCAGGCATAAGTTCAACAAAAAAAACCCATTCAACTGTATAACAAAACCAGCCAACAAACAGGTAAGTTAGTAAGCCTCAGACTCCTGGATTTCCACATTTTTAAGCCTAATCTGGCCAAGTGAAGGTCTGCTAAGTTTGAGCTCTGCTTGTACAGGTCCAATGACTGATAGAGCATAACAAGTAAACGGCTACTCAAGTCTCAAAAATGCAGCCAAAAAGACAAAAGGAACATAAAGTTTATTGGTTAAGACATTAAGACATTGGATAAAGCATGGCTTGGGTGATACAAACCATTTCTAAAGGCGAAATTTTCAGCTGATACACCCAAACCAAGTCATATAGTATCTTAAAAGCATTGGCACTCATGATTTAGCACAATGATAATTTGATGAGTTACCAAATTGACACCAGTAATCACTCAAAGTTTCAACATATCCAAATTCATTATTGTTGCAAACCAATAGCACCAATATTTGCATTCTATACACCTTGCTTTGAAGCTGAGGATTGTACAAGATATATGTCATCTAAAGCAGTAAACTATAGCTTATGCATAAAAAAATTGCTTATGGTGAATCTAATTGGTTAGAATACATATACATTATAGCAAAACTCATTGATTAATTAGAATCTTTCAACAGAAATATAACAAGCGCAGAGGGAGAACTAACCAGTGCCGGCAGCAGTAACAGCCTGCCTGTACTTCTTGTCCTGAACATCTCCAGCAGCAAAAATGCCACGCACATTAGTCTGCGTAGTTCCCGGTTGAGTAACAATATAACCATCAGAATCCAGCTTCAACTGACCATCCAAGAACTTGGTCGCAGGCTCATGTCCAATGGCAAAGAACAATCCAGATACTTTCAAATCGGAAACTTCTCCAGTCACTACATTCTTCACCTTTAATCCACCCAGAACCTTCTTCTCTCCTTCTCCATAAGCCTCTACAACAACTGAATTCCAGATTACGTCAATCTTAGGGTTTGAAAGTGCTCTGCTCTGCATAATCTTGGAAGCCCTGAAAGAATCCCTTCTATGAATTATATAAACTTTTGACCCGTACTTGGTCAAGAAGTTAGCTTCTTCCATAGCAGAATCACCTCCGCCAATCACAGCCAACGGTTTATCCCGAAATATTGGAGCGGCTCCATCACATACGGCGCACGCCGAAATCCCCCGGTTCCAGAACCCTCCGGGACCTTCACCCGAACCGGGAAATTGCAACTTTTTTGCGACGGCGCCCGTGGCGACAATTACAGAATCAGCCAAAACGGCTTTGGAATCTGTAAAGACTTTAAAAGGAAAGGACGAGAAATCGACTTTGTTTACCGTTTCGGTGAATATCTGTGTGCCGAAACGGACAGACTGCCTGCGGCAGCGATCCATCAACTCGATGCCGAGGATCCCATCGGGAAATCCAGGGAAGTTCTCGACGTCGGAGGTGGTAGTGAGCTGCCCACCGGGAGCTATATCGTTGGCCATCCATCCTTCAAACAGGATAGGTTTCAACTCCGCCCGGGCTGTGTAGATCGCGGCAGTGTGGGCGGCGGGACCGCTACCGATGATGCAGACTTGAGTCTTAAGGGTCTGGAGGTCGTCCATGGCGTTGCCTAATTTAGGAGCGGTGGTCGTCGGAAAAGAAGAAGCGGCGGCCGCGGCGGATGAAGTTGTGACCAGGCCGAGAAAGGTACGCGCTTTGGAGAGCAAAGATTTCAGCTTATTAGGGGCTCGACAACTCATGGAGACCAATGAGTTCAGCTTATTAGGGGTTCGACAACCCATGGATATTGCGATACGCACGTGTATTATTTTGGGCTTTTGGGCGCCAAAACGCGTTCCGAACGGGAAATTCAAAGTTTCTAGAAGCTTAATATGCAAAGGTACAAGTACAACGCAAAATTAGGAAGAGGAGGCAGGTATATATTATGTTTTATTCGAATTAATTTTGCCCGTTTAGGGGGCAAGCTTAGCTTAGCTTAGCTTTGCTTTGCTCTGCTACAATAGTTTATCCATTTCCTCCACTGTCAGATAGCATAAAAATTAAATTTTTTTTTTTTAAAAAAAAAAAGGGAAAATGGAACATACCAACGGCCGACATATTGTTCCAGAGAACATGTTCGGCAACAAGCAAGCCTAGTTAGTTTAGATTTGGCCCAACATAGGCCTATAACTTGTTTTCCCATAGATATTATGGGCCGAGAAAAGCCCATTGGACAGTCTGAATGCTTTAGTTGAAAAGCGGATGAATTAGTGCTAAGTGGCCAACTCGACATCATTACTGATAATAAAGAGGTTCTAAACATCAATTAAAATAATACAAAAGAGAGAGGCAAAATCATTGAGGCATAACTCCACAATTTCTATAAAGTCGAATATAATAATAATAATTATTATTATTATTTATGGCACACAAATTTATTTTGTTCCAGCTCTAATTTTTTTCTTCTATTTTTTTGATTAGTCAAATAATGACAATGGGTTAGGTTGAAATTGTTTTCTAAAGAATTTTCAACCCTACCTACTCCGAACCTGCCCGAGATTGCCACCCTCCTGATGCATTATATCACGACCGTAGATTTTTTTTCATTAATAAATGAAACATTGATCTTTCGGTTTCTCTCGTTCTTCTCACAGAAAATACAAAAGTTCAGGATGGCATATCATACCATATGAATTATTGTTATACAGACAGAAAGACAATTAAGCACTTCTTCCCAAAGCATCCTCGACTCGAATGAAGCAAAACAAATGCAATCAACAAAAGTTGTAGCTCTCCCAAAAAAAAAACATATAATGTAAGATAATGCATGTCAAATATATTTACAGTAATTTCTAATCTATCATTGGCAGCAGCCTGGTTTTTGATCCACAGAAATCGAGGACCGTTTGATGAACTCCAAGCAGTCTGCAATGGCTTCTGCATAGAAAGAATTTGAGCGCCCAAATGATCTCATTCTACAGTCTGCTGATTCCATCACTAGGCTTCTCCTGCTGCTGCTGCTGCTGCCGCCGCCGCTGTTATTTCTCTTTATGCCATAATTTCTGTTGATTCCTTTCTTCAGCGATTTCAGAGCTTGCCCATATGAAAATCTCCACCTGCTTAACAGCCTGAACAAGTACACAAACCTTGCCCGTAACCCTTGAACTGAAAATCTCCGGGAGTTGAGCTTAAAACCTCTGCTTCCATGGCTTCTCCTTCCATTAAATCTGTTGTAGCTCATATGACTCATCTTCCAGAAAATTTAAAACTAGTTACGTCTTTCTCTCTAGTCTCTCCGACTCCGTGTGTGTTTGTGTTGGGATTAAGTCATATGAATACAAGTAAAGGTTGAAGGAGGACTTTTTGGAAGCTGTGGCGTGGATTGTGGAACTGGAAGGAAAGAACTTGGAAAACGGTGTTGCTTTTGGAGTGTTTTGTATTGCGTGTTGAAGCCTTTGGAATTTGGACGGTCTTGCGCGGAATGATCAATGTTGTATGCATTGTATATGTTTACACGCGATTTGATTAAGAATTAATTTTTTGTGTGTTAATTCGGTGTTATTTATGTAATTAAAAAAGAAAGTAAATGCAATAATTGTCAAAGTGGGGCCAGAGGGGACAGAGGAAAAGAAAATTGCAACTATTACTTTTCCAAATTAGCTGACTAAAGCAACCTTATGATTAAGACTAATAGTTGTGTGTTATAGTAGATAATAAAGCATTTTTTTTTTTTAAATAAATAAGGATCAAAAGTTTTGACTAAATAATATGTGGTTTTTTTTTTCTTTGTTCTTTTCGAAGAAAAAAAATTAATGGATTGGCAATGGCTAGCTTTTTTGAAGAAGAATTCTGGTGGGTGTTTTCTTTGATTTTTCACTTTGTATCCCATTAGAAAGAAATAGTTAGAGCATTATTTTTTACCGGATAATAATTTAAATCTTCAATTAACAACAACAACAATAATTATAACAATAGATTAGTGTGGGATGTTTTCGATGTTTTTTGTCCTAACCACCGTATCTTAGTCATCACTTAATCAGAGTTGAAAAATTATTAATGCAAAATTTGAACCAACCGCCATGGCATAAGTTGGAACATGGGCGGTAGTGTTTTTCAAGGGGAAATAAAAGAATGAACAAACTTGTAAGTATGAAAGAAGTAAGAATGCCATGCCATGCTACGTTTCCATTTTCAGTGAACAAACAGATAAAAGCTTAAGAAGTTGTGATGCTATTCAACTTGGGTTAGTATACAGGTGAACATTTGAACGGGGAAAGGAAAGCCAAACGTATATATAAGCGTAGGTCATCAACTACTCTTTTTTAGTTTGGTAATGGCAGGAAAGGCTGCTGTAAAATCAGGGCATCCATGCAGTTTCAGTTTGACAAGCGTAAGGCAATTGTGGTGTGCATTAACATTAGCCGCTGGCTTGACTGAACTGTTGAACTTACAGGGGGCTATTCTACGTACACTGCACACTTGATTTCCCTTGACCTTTCCTTTCCTGCTGTATGCCGTATGTATTTTGTTTTGGGGTAGGTGGTAGGTGCGCAGGCAGCCCAACTTCTTTCTACTTGCAAGACTTTCCTGCCTTGTGTTTTGGCGACAACTGAAAAAATATGTCTATAATTTATATATGTTTGTTAATGGTTTGGTTTGTTCTCAACACAACACAACAATGGGACAAAACCTTGATTGAGCCCTCTTTCTTTCTTTCTTTTGGCCGTTTAATCAGCACAAGATTTGATAAACCTAACATATTTGACATTTTTCAAATTCAAAGGTCTACCATGGCCGGGGCTGGCCTGCCTGCCTGCCTTCTCATATTGATCAGTAAGTGAAGCATGCTGAGTTTTGGAAATTAATTTTGATTTTTAGTCTACCTAACACCTAAGCTGTATACAAATTTTGTAATGACTAATGAATTTGAAAATAATATGTAATTCAACTTTTTAGCTAACAACATCATTACATCTTAAATTCCATAAATTTGAAAACTAATTATTGTTCCGTGTTTAGTTACAACCACCATTTTTTTTTTATCATGTAATAGCATCATTATTATTATTATTATTATTAAATATATATATCCCACTTTAAATGTTTCTTAAAAATTATACCTTTTTTTTTTTTTGTAAAATACTAGTACATCCAAAACTCTTCATTCCTCTCCCATATTTATTTGCACTTCAATTAGGAATATAATATTGTGGTAATCGAGGACCCAAAAACAAAAAAAAAAAAACATAAGTTCCAGAAATGCATTAATTACTCCAAGATTGAAAAAAGAAGATGAAGAAGAAGATGATGATGATGATGATGCATAAGATTCCAATTCTCCCTTTTTACTTGTTCCAATCCATCAATTTAAAGGCGAACAAATATAAAGTTTGTTAATTAAGTGGGTGGATGAAAATACTTGTCGCCACTTCGTTTTCAAGTTTTCTTCTTTTTGGTCCCAGTAATAATTTGGGCCGGGAACGGCGTTTGTCGCCTTTCCCGCCTTTTACTTCCTTCCGGGTCGGAGGTCTCCTACCCAATTTTCCTTTTTATAACAATTTTTTAAAATTGTTATAAAATAAATAGTCAAGGTAAAAAAAATAAAAAACACCCATAACCTAAATCACCGAAGCCCGAATCCGTTGGCCGTTTCCCTCTCCTCTTCCTAATTTTCGCCGCCCGCCACCAAACAACTGCTGTAACGAACGGCGGTCTACGGCCGGATACTACTGCTGTAAACCTACCGATTCGAAGACATTTTTTCTTTCTTTTTATTCTTCAAATCAACGAGAGCGGCGCCCACCACCAGCCGCTCCGAGAGCCCGACGCTAGTGACAGCCGTCCATCATTGCCGGCGTCCCAAAAAAGGGTTAATTGCGCTTAACATTTTCAGACTGACGATTAACCATGAACACATTTAACATTTTCAGACTGATTTAGTTCATTAATTAGACCAAATCCGTTCGTCCATTTTTTCCTTTATCGTGCTTGCATGTTGTGACTTCATGTGATTTGTTGTTTTCACTTGACGTAAATAGTTTGAGGAAGAGATTCTAACTTGCTTCGTTGATTTGATTCAGCCATTGGCTAATAAACTGTTAGTATATAGATATTAATTGTTTCTCGTTATTGCTTGCCTCAGGAATTTTTACATTCGTTGACCAAAAGATAAACGACATTGCAGTAGATCAGTTAGATCAGTCATTGCCTGAAGATTTAATTGCATCTTATACACGAAAAATGAACTGGGAGCACGAAAAAATAAATTTAACCGGATCGATTAATAACTTATACTGAATGACTTTGTGCTTTATGTGTCTTGAGTTCATGTTGTAGGAATTAAGAAAAAATGACAAAGAAACGAAGTCAGTCACCACAGTTTCTCCTCCTCCTCCGGATGAATCCCCTGCTGCCACAACATCCCCAGATGCCACTACAGACTGCTCTCAAGGAGAGGAACTTCTATTGTCAGCGTGTGCTCAGATACCTATCTCGTATCCTGAAGATGGGGTGCTTAGCATTGAATGGATCCAAGATCTCATGTTAACCTTCGATTGGTCTTCGAGGGATCTTCCGCCCGCTGAGTTTCCCTCTGTGTTTCCTGTTCATGTATTTGACAACTTGGTGTTGATTGCTTCCAAGATCCTCCATACTGAGCCCAATTGTATCAGAATCAATGGCCTTGACCAGAATTCAAGCGTTGTTGTTGTTGGAGACGTTTATGGGCAGCTGCATGACACTCTTTTTCTTCTGCAGGATGCTGGGTTTCCTTCTGAAAATCGTTTCTTTGTGTTCAATGGAGATTATGTCGACAGAGGAGCTTGGGGTCTGGAAACCTTCTTGATTTTATCAGCCTGGAAGGTAATACTTTTATCTCTCTGGAATTTTCACATTCTGTTATGATTTTGACATGTTATTTTTCTTCTAGTTGTAATTGCCAAATAGAGTATATCCACTCTGCAGTAATCATGAATCTAAGTATTGTACATCTGTCTGTGGCTTTGAGAAGGAAGTTATGACAAAGTTTGGTGATAAAGGTTAGCATGTGAACCAGAAATGTTTAGGCTGCTTCGAAGGGCTTCCTTTGGCCTCACTAATAAGTGGGTGTGTTTATACAGCTCATGGAGGAATTTTTTGCAGTGTTTCTCGCACTACACCAAACATATCAAAAGGAAAGAAGAACCAGCAGGTAATTCTTAACCCAGGAGTTGACCGTTTATCTATTGGTTCATTGGAAGAATTAGCTAAAGCTCGAAGGTCTGTTCTTGATCCTCTGTGGAATCCACACCTCAGCTCGAACTTGATTCCAGGTGATGTTCTATGGTCAGATCCATGGATCAAACCTGGTCTTTCTGAGAATAAGGAAAGAGGCATTGGTCTAATGTGGGGCCCTGATTGCACAGAGGACTTCTTGAAAAAGTTTTATGTAAAGGTGATGACAAAATCCAAATTTTATATTTTAAGTTGACATGTTAATGACAAAATCCAGATTTTCTCATCTCTCAATATTGGCATGTAGTTTTGCTATTTTAAGTTGACATGTTAATGACAAAATCCAGATTTTATCATCTCTCAACCTTGGCATGGAGTTTTGCACAATCAACTAGTTACATTGATATGAGAACTAAAGTTTAATGTGTTTTGTTGATATACTCAGCATATCATAATGTAGACATATTTTTTCTGCATGCATTGTTTGCAAAGGTAAAGGCATTTTGATAGTTTGATCATTTGTCATGCATAACTTCTTGCAAAAGCCTTGTTCATGAATCAAACATTTGGTGATTCATTTCTTTTTATCCTTGCTCTCTCTAGTTTTGTAAACTTCATGCTTAATGTAATGTACATTATTTACCTTACTGCAAACCTCGTTTATGATGTCTAGAGCTATTTAAGTTACTCATTAAATTTGTGTTTTATTTTGGGAAATGAAATCATTGATAGTTGTAAAAGAGCAGTTTTTTTTAGCCATAGGCTTAGCACAAGAAAAATAGGAGGCTGTCTTTAAAATTTTATCTACAACCCAACTTTTGAAAACTAAGCTACAATTGTTGTAGAAATAAAGACATTTCAACAAGCTATACTGTTAGCTGAAATGGGGTTTAGGCTGGATTTGTCCATCTCTGGGGAGGGGTGGTTTGGTTGGTGGGTTGGCAAATTAAAATCATTAAGGCATGTTTGAACTTGATCCGGACTAGTTTAGATGGAATTCTTTTCTATAAACCTTTTTGTTCTGAGTTGTTGAAAAGCTAACATAGAGGCTATCTAACTGGTTTCAATTCTTGTTTTATGTTGATTGTAGAACTTGCTATCCTTCTGTGTTATAGAATTACTGCATGTCTATGATTGGTTTGCAAGCATAACATATACCTTTCGATAATCAGATTGAAGAATACTGCTTATTTTTATGATTTATCAATTGCAAAGCTGTCAGTTGGTTGTGTGTATTTTTCCTGCTTCTTTGTAACAAACTAATTGATAAGAGGTATAGGTACTTGAGTTTTAGTCAAATCACATGTGAAAATAGAAAATTATCAATTACTAATCCTTATTAGTTTTCTTTTTCTCTTTCTCTTTCATTGTCAGCTAATGTTCCAAAGCTAGTTGATATTTAGATTGGTAATCTTGCGGTTCTAATATTGCAGTTATTTTTGTTGCTTCAGTTAATTATCAGATTACATGAAGGCCCAAATTCAAGACAAAAGAGACCTAATTTAGCAGGAATGGATAATGGGTACATGATAGACCATGACATAGAATCAGGGAAGTGTATTACTCTATTTAGTGCTCCAGACTACCCACAGTTTCAGGTATCTTTATTGTCTTATTTCTAGTTTCTTTACTGCCAAAGTTAATGCTCATGCTTCTATACAAATTTCTTTACAAACTGTTGATAATGTTATGCTCGGTCTTAAATCTAGTGTATAACATCTCTATCTCCATGAACATTGGGGTTCCATGTAGGATTTATGTTCATATAAACACTGCTTATCCCTTGGTCTTGACGACTCTTGAACCCCTATCAATAACCATGGGGTTCTCAAATGATATAGTTCTTTTTCCCTGGTGATTTATAACTTGCCATTTGTCTGGTTTTCTCTCTTTCTCGGACCTTTTTCTCTTTGCTCTGAAGTCATTCTTTGCTGTCTCATTGCACTCAACCTGGCGCCCTGGCTTCCTCTTAGAAACAACCTTAAAACATATGTTGAAATGCTTAAATTATTTGGTTTTCATGTTGAATGCATTGTAGGAACCCGGTCCATGTCTTGCTAATTTTAATGTTATTATTTAACTACTTAAAATGTTACTGGACATGTTATTCAAAATGGTGTATTGTACTTAAGATGTTACTGGACATGTTATTCAAAATGATATATTGTATGTTATATTACATATGGGACAGTTACCCTTTCTAACCATTTTAGTTTATTTTTTCCCTGCAACTCTATATATGGTATGTTGCAGAGTGAAGAAGTAAGTAATTCACTGTCAAATAAATAATTCATTGAAAGCAATGGTGAAAAGAAAACTTCCCTAAATTCCATGTTCATTTTTTGAAATTTCAGACCACATTTATATAGAACAAAAATGTGACTTTGATTTCATATAATGTGTATAATATGTTGGACAAAAGGCTATGATGTTTGACTTCCCTGAGAATTAACATTAACCTCAGAAATATATTGACTTGTATGTATATTTATTTTGGCTGATCATTGTAATTAGATAATTTTGGATAGTAGCGAATTCACGAGTTTCTTAAACTGCTGAGTTATATATAGCAAGCATAAACTTTATTTTGGAGAAACTTTGTAGCAATAATGATATAGATTAGGACAACTAATTGGGGAAAATGGATATTCATGCATCTTCTATTTCCTGAGTTGCTTAATTGTTCCTTTGTCCATCATGTAGGTAACAAGACAGGTTCAGAAATAAAGGGGCATATATAGTTTTAAGACCACCTAACTTCGACCATTCAGATTTTCATGTTTTCGAAGCAGGTACTCCAAGACCAGAGGTGAGTTTTTACTTGTAGATTATGAAAAGTAGGATTATGTGAATGGATTAATACAATGAAAGCTCTCATACAGGCCAATCCCTTCTATGATTTCTACAATTTAATCGACTCAGATGAAGAGTTGGAGTTGCCGTCGGGGGAGCCTTCTGCATGAAAATATCATATAAATATTTGAATTGTACGTTCGGTATTCTACTTGTTTGTTTTTTTGTTCAAAGGGTATTTTTTATTTTGGCTGCCCTTCGTAGCTGTTCCATTATCTGAAACACGTTGTTGTCTCGTAACTTCTAATGATTAGAAATACAGCTCTCTTCTAAGATGGAGACTTTTATTTTCTTTCTTCTTCTTCTCTCTCACTCTCTCTCCTTTTATTTATTTATTTGTCGATGCTCTTATTATATATTTGTTTTTATTAGTCTTGAAAGGGTTTACTTTCCTTTGTGATTTGGAGGGCCAATTGGGCTTCTTTTTTAAATTGATTCAGATGCATTGGTTACATTCATGAAGAATTTTCCACTTTATTTGAGGGCTGTTAAGAAGTAGCAGATACGATAAAAAAATCTTATCTTCATTTTCCATAACACAACTTGTAGTGCTGTTGACACCCAGCTCTTGAAAACTATTTCCAATACACTTCTCCATCTATTAATTTTTCATCAAATATTATTTTTGTTAGCATCATGAATAACCCTCTCATAAGTAAACTTTCGTTCTAATACTATTTGGCTTTAGAAGATGAAATGATTGTTTACCCATGACTTCAGTCTACTGGAATCTTACGATAATTAAGACCTCCGTTGGTTTAAACTCAGTGTTCTTGCCCTAACAAAATTTTCAAGTTCCCTCATGCCATGACCCAAATAAAAATGCAATCTCAAATGTATGAGCGAGTTGGGCGCGTACAGGTATATGATTGCTGCAAACAGCAGCCTAATGCACAACTAGATGAAAACTTGAGTTTAAGCCTAATTAGAATCATGCTGCTTAAAATCTGCTGTAAAGGGCGTGACTTTGCTAAAAGTGATTTCAACAACATTTTACCAAACACCTAAATTGAATTTTGGCTCATCAAAAACATTTTTGGCCAGCCCTAACAAGCCTTAATCCCAGGTAATTTGAGCTAGCTACATATCTAACAATAAAACACATTCTACAGCCTCTTTCGCCATTACTGCCAAGGATGGAAAGAACGGGAGGTGGTAACAAAAACGTAAGGATTCTACTAACCAACTAAATCATCATTGTCAAAGAGAAATTTATCTTATAATATAAATCAGATACACATAGGTTAAAACTAACAATATGGACATATGCAATTTGGACAAGCAGCGCCAGCCGAAATTAGCTTCAAAAGAGGGTTGAAATTCAGCTAAATAGCTTCATGCCCCTTACTTCCCAATCTCTTGGGCCTATGCGTAATAAACATCCCAGAAAACTACTGGCCAGATTGCTCAAATGGGACACGAACAAACAACTGACCATGCAGGGTGACCACAGCCGATGTTTGATGGGGGTCAATTCTTGAGGGTAAGCTCACAACCTGGCACCGGAAAAAAAATATATTGTTGTATCTCTTGCAAATTTTTGTGCGAACAAAAAGGCAAACAAATTAAGCAACATCCCTTGATTTATTTAATTGGAAAACTTTAACAAAAACTTATTTATTTTATTTTTTTAAAGATTAATTAGGTTGCCGCAGGTTCTTTTATAACCAATTATCAGAAGGCAAAAGTAGGAACAATCAATCATAAAGATAATTTGAATTGACTAAAAATGCTTGTTTTTGATGAGCATACAGACTCATAACCCAAAGTAAGAAAACACATAACACTCACGAATAGCAGTCATTACATGCAAAAATTATGTCATTCCACTAAAAAGCCATAACATATTTACTGACTCACAAGACAAACATAGGACAGTTGAGAGAGCATTTTCACGCGCATTCCCTTTTATGTGCTATGCACAACCTCTCCATCCAGTTTTTGTTCTCACAACAATCAGAGTGTTTATTTAATTATCATCATGAAATATGTGTGCACCTTTTTGAAGGGTGTGACACCCCAAGGATTATCAGGATGCTCCGGTTCACCACTTATAACCAGGCGTCCAACCGGATCTGACTGAACACGAACCTGAGTTTTCCGAACAACAAGATATCAAATACTTTCAATTGGGATACATCAGCAATAAAGTACCACAAATAAAATAGCAAAGCGAACTGCCACCACTGTAGCTAATTCCTTAATTTCTCTAGATAGCTAATATGAATTTTCTCAAAATGGTCACACTATTGTATGATATATCTCATACTTCCAGAAAGAAATGTTTTGTTGTAAATTGAATTGAATGGATCCCATGTCCAACAACTAATCAAGCAGATCAGCCGCCTTTGTTGCTGATCCTTGGTTCATGATCAACTAGTGCACATACATTCATATTGAGATATCTCCAGATTTTTTTTTACTCCTCTGCTTGTGTTGTCTGTGACATAACTGGATAATCTCCCACCACCCCCTTAAAAAAAAAAATAGTGCCACAACAAAATAGCCATCAGGTAAAGCAAATAGTAAGCTGCCACCTGAAACATCAGTTGCCCCAGCAACTAACAATTACCAACTTGACCTTGACACCTCTTATAACCAGCCAACTATTGACTGAAGTAAGGCACATCTATGGAGGGTCATAATAGAAAAAACTGCTTCTGAATACCTCCATAGCACTAAATGTGATATAATGATAAAGAAGGAAGATGAAAGAATATACAAATATGATCACCAAAGTACACATGCTTACCTCCTCACGGAGAAGCCCTGGCACTAATGCATAGACCTCAAAACAATCTTTCTGCAACATTAAATATATTTCACTACAATAAAATATAAAAGATGGTCTTCAGATTCTATCTAGTACAAAGTGAACTTACGGATCTCTGCACATTGATCTTCACCCAATCAGCTGCTGGTCCAACATCAACTACATCTACGTCCAATCTAGCAACCAAAGAAGAGAGAGGGAAAAAAGAGAAAATATATTCACCCAATTTCACCAAATCTTATATACAAATCAGACATCAAATGGTCAATGTTTATAGCCAAACTCCATTGATAATGTAACAGAATCTTAACTGTGATTTGGATGTTTTAATACGTGCAGCTTTGACAGCATGTTCCACATATGATGTCTTCTTACGTTTAAGTAAACCTGGTCATATAGGCAAGATTCAAAATGGGAGAATGTTGGTAAACCATACTATGCACAAGGATGAGATCTTATTGGAATGCCTACCAAGCTGCTTTTCACTCTTTTGCAGAGACAGAGAATTCTTATCCTGCATATTCAGATTGATTACATTAACCAAAAATGTGAAAAGAATAAACATTCGACAAAATACACAATAAATTTCTCAAGAGTTGAAATCAACCTTGATTATAGGGTCAGTAACTTCACCATTACCAAGAACACGTTGTGAGTGCCAACCCTGCATGGCACGTGTTGCGGCATCCCTCCTTGCTCTGCCAGATCCTGAAGCCTAATTACCATGAACACGTATTAACAATGTTGGAAAAAGTCAAAACACAGGTATGAGTACCAGCGGCAAATGTATTGTAATAATAAACCCAATTTGGCCCCACAGCCAAATAACTCATTCTGTAATGTAATGAAATTGGAAAAAGGAAACGCATATACATTGTTTTCACATGTTGTTATGTAATTTTCAAGATTGAATATTTTAGACAGAGGTTTCCAGGTAAATAATTTCAGAACGCACGCTTGTTTGTCATCCTTTTGAAAGAAACTTTGTCTGACCAACTAAAGTAGTTCAGAACCAAGTTTGGGCAACAAGAACCCAACTGTAGACTTATTTCCCTAACTAATTTATATTCTGCTCATTGTACATGGGTACACCTGTAGGATGTGAGTTTAAATTAGAACATTTTTTCCCATGGACTTCTATTAATAAACTGTAACAATTTCAACGACTTAGAATGAGAAAAATAATGCCATGTGAAACCAAAGAAGAATAAAATCACATAATTAATGATGAACTTAGTTGATTTTACCTGATTGTCAATATTCATGGGTTCCGACTGGGAAGCAACAGGTAAACTAAGCTCACCACCAGATATCTTATGTCTTTCATAATCAAGAAGTGCCTGAACAAACAGATTATACAAACTAAGCATATGAAACCAAACAAAATATTATTAATGAAAGCAGCTAAAAGAGAATGTACAAGCAATAAAGAAAGTTTTGGAACTAAACAAAATATTATTAATGAAAGCAGCTAAGAGAGAATGTACAAGCAATGAAGAAAGTTTTGGAACTAAACAAAATATTATTAATGAAAGCAGCTAAAAGAGAATGTACAAGCAATGAAGAAAGTTTTGGCCAAAACACTGCTAAAATAATTGAGGAAAAAAAAAAAAGAGAAGAAAGATCAGACCTTGTTTGGCTCTCAGACAGAAAATGTTCAAAAGTAATTGGAGGAAAGATGGTCTAGTTGTTATGCTAATTCAATCCCATTTCCAAACTTCAAAAGGCACAAATAGTAAGTCATGTCTTTAAGAACAAATACTAAATATCAACTACTTTGCATGTCCTCTATTGCATCAACATCAAGGAATTATGCTATGCCACAAAGTCCAGACAATTTTGACTCGAGCTCTGAGCACAGAATGAAAGTGGTAACATTCTACCACAAACTAACAAGTGACTTCAGCATGTAAAAACAGTGAAAAAGCATAAAGAGCAGCTGGTGAATGCTAGAGATCCAACTGATGACTTTGATGTTTATGAAAAAAAGCTGCATTCCAAAGTTTCATGGTTTACTCGAACAGAAATTTGCAGAAATGCACTGGCTCATGGGCACACCATGCAAACAAAGAGGTTAAGTATATGTAGCGCAAAAGTTGCAATGAAATTCAAAAATTAAGTGTTTTTGTGCATCCATCTAGGTGTGATATAATAATAACAGTACAATATTTATAATATAGCACAACAAAATTCATGACTCTATGATGACCTTCTCATAGAAACCACGGAATGTCCACGACACCGTTGTACAAGTCCTGCATAAACAATAGAAAAGAAGGTAAATCAACAATTAGTTACCTGAACTAATTGTGATTGCACAGAGAGAATGCATGTCTGGCACAGTGGATGGAGTTAAAAAGTAAAATAAAAGCTGAGCCTAGAGAATCTCAAATTTATCAATGATTAATGGCAAACGTCTTGAGACTCTGGAATAATATGAAACCAATATATATATATATATATATATATATATAAGGAACCCCAATGTGCATGTACTGAAAACATAAAAATTGATTGCCTTTGCAACAGCATAACAAAAGCTATTTGCCCAGCACCTACATGGCAGTTTGCATGCAAAAACCAATAACAAGATTGAAAAGCCACATCATATACTGCTCCTTACTTTGGGGGTTTGAAGGACTCTCCCACTTGCCGCCACAACTTACATGAGGTCACCTATCCATATTCAGAAGTCAGTTATGTATCCATATTCAGAAGTCACTGAAGAAAGTTTTTGAAAAAGGAAAAAACAAAAAGGGAACAAATTCAATTCCTATAATATGCTACCATAGTGGTACCATCAAATCATATTACAAATCTAGCAAAAGTTATACAGTTTCCAGGAAATGTGCAGACAACACTATCACAAAAGGGGACTCTCATCTCCAAGCCATTCATTAACTCAACTAATGATTACAGTAAACAATCATTTAATGATTTTTACGAACAAAGTAATCTTAGTCTATCCATTTAACAAACCATATTGGGTCTGACTTATAGGCAGACATTCAACATAATACACCACCAATATGGTAAATATATTGGTATTTTCATGAAAATATACTAACTTATTCCAAAAAATATAAACATTTATTATTAATTTTCATATAAACCTTAGAGATTAACATGACATTACACAGTCATTATTACTCTTACTATTTCTTCACATAACATAATTTTATGAGTTTAAATTTTGGAAAGTGCCCTGTGCATGTTGGAATGCCAACCGGGAGATCAAGATAAGACTAGTTTATACTAAAATACCATCAAGCTTGAGCTACAGCCATAAAATTCTGAAGCACAAAAAGTCAAGGTTGGGAAGAAAGAGAATTCCTAAAACAAGAAAAGAAGTATATTCAAATTTGTTGTACAAACGGTTATTTCATATTTAACATACATTAACCTACATTAAAGTAGCAATAAAATAAAAAAAATGAAAGTGAAATTGTAAAAGTTTATCAAATTATAGAGTAACTAGTGCATACCTTGTCATAGCCACCCAACCTAGTTACAGCTCTCCACAACCTTCATTCCCATAACATTATTAAATTAGATCAGACTAAACAGTCACTGCCAAAGAAAATGAAAATCTATCATCTATAAGCAAGCAAGCAAGTCGAAACTAGATACTTACTTAAGACAATTCAATCCCTCCCCATAGAACTTAGGAGGCTTAAATTCATTGTTCTTCTCCCTAAAGAAATTTTCAAGTTCCTTCATGAAAGCTGATTGCTCCTCTTCTGTTCCTGATTCACTACCCTCATAATCTCCATCTAAAAGAAATGACTGCCACGTGTTGGATTTCTCATTTGTAGCTGGTGTAGCAAGCTCTGTTTTCTTACCCTCGTTTTTTAGTTCTCCCACATTTACTCTTTTAAGTTCTATGTCAGAAGAAGCAGCAGTAGGCTTAGGAGTAGCAGGTTGTGCTTCTGAAGAAGGTTTGACTTTGGAGTCTGCAAGGAGTTCAGGTTTGGAATCTGCAGAAGGTTCAGCCACGAAATCTATGGTGGTTTTCACTCTGGATTCAGCAGGCCTGGAAAATGAGGGGTCTTCCACCTTGGAAGCTGCAGGGGGTTCAGGCGTGGAATCTGCAGGGGCCTCCACCATAGAATCTGTCGGCACTTCCACCCCAGAAGCAGCAGGGGCCTCCACCATAGAATCTGTTGGCACTTCCACCCTGGAAGCTGCAGGGGGTTTGGGGTCGACTGAAACAATGTGGCCAATCTCAATCCCCGTGTTTTCTTTAGTATCAGGAACTTCGCGAGTTTTAGCTTCGATATGAGCAAGTGGTTGACCATCAGGCTCTGCTGAACCTGTAACTCCACGAGCATCTAAAGAAAGGCAAGGCGGTAAATCTTGCTGAGGGGTGGATTGTGAATTAAAGTCGTTAACATCTAAAACCGTCTTAGTCTCAGCTAGAGAAGTCCCATTCTCAGAGGCAAGAGAATTAGCCTTTTCCAAGGGCACAGAACAAGAAGCCTCAGCATGAGCATCAGTAGGATGCTTTTGTTCGGTATTCTTCGAAGAAGCTGGCATGTCTTCTCCTGCTTCTTCATTCTTCTTATCCGCCGTATCATTACTCATTTCCGGTTCTATACCACAAAGCTGGGCAAAAGTATAAAAAAAAAAAAAAACCCGAAAATATCGAATCCAAAGTTGAAATAAATTTTTTCTTGAGAATAATAATGTATAACGATCGATCTATGAAAGAAGATTGCATGCTTAAATTAAGCCATTTCAATTAATTTATGAAAGGAATAACAAAGTTGAGAAATAGAAAGTTAATTACCTGCTACCGAGAGGACGAATCGAGAATTGAGATTAACTGATGGGAACGACTGAAATCTTTTTCGATGATCGATTAAGAAACCCTAGTTTATATCTTCTGCACAATCACAAATGCTCTTGAAAATCTTTTAAGGACAGTTTCCACAACAAACACGTGCCCGTTTATTTTGTACATAATAAATGACGTCGGCCTGGGCACGTTTATTCTTCACAAATAATTAGGCCCGATGCAATCTAAGCCCATGCAGTAAGATTCGGGCTCTAATTATTTGGATGAGATGTTTGGGCCTTTCTTTCAATTGACAAACAAATTGCAAGTTGGTTAGCCATGGAAATGAAAATAATACTACATAATTAATTAATCAGTTTTCTTTCAATTCTTAATCCAATCAAATCAATGGTGCATTTTCCAGAACAATGTACGGTTATTTGGAGCTAATCAAATGACAGCACACCAGCTAGAAGAAATATGAACGCTAGAGAGTGAATCTGAATCATAACACACTTGGGTTAGATTAGATTATATTATATTAGATTATATTGCTTTCCATGTCATCTTAACACAATCGATAATGACTTTTTTAGGTTGTCTTGGAACACCAATATAGCATCGCACCATCCATCATTTTCAAGTGTAATTTAAAAGATACATACATATGTGTGTGTTGACATATATAATAATGTAATATTTAAAATACATAGTAAATAATATTAAAATAAAGAAATTATAAAAAAAAAATAATTATTAATTACTTAACAAATATTATTATGAGGATTCCTCTTTTGTAATTTTTCTTTTAAAAAAATTACAAATCAGTGTTGAATTTGTTACATGTATTTTTTTAATTTTAAAACAAAAAAAATATGTATAAATCAGTGTTGAATTTGTTGCGTGTATTTTTTATTTTAATTACAATTGTTGAGATGATATGCCTAACATTGCTCGTTTCAGTTATGAAGGGAGCTAGTGAGCCCTGGTATTCCTACCTACGTGCCCGGGCGGCAGAAAGCCACCACTTCCACTTGCCACTCCACTCAATTTCACGATAAGTGGGCATTTCTTACTTGTTCCACGATGTGAACAGCCAACTGAACTGAAATGAACTGTTATGTACTCTTTTAAGTGTCAACTTCTACCAAAACCAAAGATCGAAGTTTGAGCCCAGCAAAAGGCAAGGCAAAGGATTGTCTGCATTTGGTCTGTATGTATCCCTTCTTCCATATTCTTATTTCTTCATTTGCATTTTCGTCTTTATTTATTCTGCTTCCCACTATGAATTGTATTGTCTTTTCTAGGATAACTTGCAAATTCTAGGCGATATGCATCTCCATTCGCCATCAAACCATCACGAACGATTCTTTTTTTTTTTTTTTTTTTATCTTTTTAAATAATAATATTAATAATATTTGTTTTAACCTCTGAATATACGTATATATAAATATGTGCCTACTTCCTGATAGTTGGATGAATGTTACTTGCATGTTTTCCCTTGCTACAGTTTCCCTTGTAGCCAACTTAGAACACCGCTCCACTCTGTATTCAAGCTTTCTCTGATTTTCTTCTTCCTCCTCCTCCTCTAATTCAACTTGCAAAGTGTAATATTGATTGATGGCTATTAAACTTTTCTTCTTCTTCACTATTCAAGGGTTACATTTCATATACACTAGATTTTGTTTTTAATCTCTGATTGCGATGTGAATTTTCTTAGTTAATGGATTTTTAGTGAATTATTAAAGCTTGTTTCTATAACAAGTATTGATCATGTGATAGTATGTGTCGTTTTCTCTATAGGACTGGAGACAATCTGAGGCTTAAGGACTCTGGCAATGGAGCTTCTCCACCTCTTTATGACTGCATTTATACCAGTTTTAAAGGTACTCTTGCTCACTGCTCTTGGCTTATTTCTTGCACTAGAGCGCATAGATATATTGGGAGAGGAAGCGCGGAAGCATTTGAACAATGTAAGTCTTATTGCAATTTTAATTGCAAAATTCTTATTCCTTGTTATAGTCTAAATGTTAACTTTACCTTCCAAGCAGTTAAGGGATTTGGATTAATCACTGCCTCCCTAAATGAATTCTTATAGAGGAAGAAATAATAAATTACTTGCTTACAAATCCTACATACTTGATTAGAAAACAATTTGTTTGCCTAGCATAAGAAAATCTCATCTGATTACTTTCAATTTATACAGGTTGCATTTTTTGTATTCAATCCAGCGCTTGTTGGTAGCAGCCTGGCCAAAAATGTAACAGCCAAAAGCATGACAATGTTGTGAGTTTGCCTTCCTACCAAATAATAGGCAATTACTTTCTTCTAATGTTTACTTTATGTCTTTTCCCTTGTTTTCTCATTTTATAAAACTATGTAGGTGGTTCATGCCATTCAATATTCTTATCACGTTCATCATTGGCTCAGCTCTCGGATGGGTAGTCCTAAGGATAACAAGAGCTCCTCGGGATTTATGGGGCCTTGTTATAGGATGCTGTTCTGCAGGTACTTTTTCCTCTATCCCTCTCTATATATTTGGCCGACTTAAGGTAGGTGGGTACAAATGTTGTAAGTTTCCTTTTTCTTTTTCTTTTTTCTTTTTTTTTTTTGCCATATGATCTTAACTAAAGGTTTGCTGAAGTACCAGTACCTTTTTCATGAAAATAAAATCAGTTCTTTGTTTTATTTCTACGAGTGGTTACTGATTTTTTTTTTTGGTGAATTTCGATAGTCACATTAAAGATTACTGGGTAATGTCTCTAGCCCTGTGTCTTGGAGGCTGGGACAAAGTTTTAGCTGAACTTAAAGACGCACTTTTTTTTAAAAAAAATTTTTGCAATCTATAAATTTGTTTTGACACTGATGTAACAGGTAACTTGGGGAATATGCTTTTCATTATAATTCCAGCGGTATGTAAAGAAAGTGGTAGCCCATTTGGCGACGTTGATGCCTGTTATAACAAGGGAATGGCGTATTCTGCACTTTCTATGGCAGTATGAACTTGGCCTAACTTGCAAACGTCAAGATAAGCATTTTATTAGTTGCCTTCTGCAGAATGAGTTAGTGAGAGTGACAAACTGATTCAGGACCTGTTTCAATATTTCTTCTTATCATATTATTGATGTTTCAGATTGGATCCATCTACTTGTGGTCATATGTGTATAACATACTGCGGATATGTTCAAGTACTAATTCTGAAGGAGAGAAACAAAATGATTTCACGGACAATATAAAGCCCATGGGAGAAACAGCTGAAAATGTTTCAAATTCTCACAGGGGACCGCTGCTGCCTTTAAATGGGTTCTCAGCTGGAAAAGACCATTTGAATTTGAATCATTTTGAACTCGATTGCACTACATCCGACAAGAAACCAGAGGTTTGATGTGTATATATCAGTGTACTTAATTCTCTGTTGTTGAAGCTTTTTTTGTCAATTTTTCTTCTTTTTTCTTAGTTTTTCTTAGAAAAATTCCTCGACCATGTTTAGTTTTTCCTCTGCTTTACATTTTAATAATGATCTTTTAATTAGTGTGAATATATTAAACTGAAAATGTAGAGGAAATTAAATCTCCTGGCTTTGTTAAAATGCTTGACAACTTGGCATCGTGTAATATTTCTGTATTGAAGGTCTTGGTGATATTGCTGGTAGCTTTTGTATTTCTGGCCATTCTTCAGATGATTTGAGAGAAACTCATCTTACTTTGCCAGTTTTTTGTGGCAGGTGACACCTTTAGGAAAGATTAAGCACCGTGTCCAAACATTTGCAGCCAAGATGAACATGAGAAAGCTCTTTGCACCTTCATCAATTGCTGCGGTACGCTTATAGCCATATGATATTCTGAAAGTTGTCACCTCTTTGGATAATTTCCTTTCACTGTGCACTTGGAATATATATAATCGCCAGGAAAGGTAGACATATAAGCTTCAGAAGAATATTATAGCAAAAAAATGATTATATGTATAAGATATGCACATATGGCATAAGCTATGCAAATAATTATAAAATGGTTTCATTATCTTGATTTGTTTAAACGATATTTGGTGATCCTTTTTTTCATCAAATAGCATTTAATACTAAATTATGATCATGGTCACAAAGCCTTGATGTATATATGTATATGGTGTATGAATATGAGTCTTTTAATTTAACATAATTTTTTTGCTTTAATTTTTTAACTATTAAATTAATATATTTTTAATAGTTAAAATTAAATTTAAATTATATAACTAATACATCATCCTTAATGCATATTTGATCCCAATTATTTAATTTAAATTAATTTAATGTTATATAAATAATATAAAAAATTGTGTAAAAAATAAAATTTTTTAATTGAATTAAATTTTTTTTTTAATTTTTTTAACTTTTAATTTTTAACAACGTTGACATATAAATTATATTTTAATAAAATTTACAAATTAATTTGGTATCGGTGGTATATATAGGATTGTGAATTATCCAACTAAAACGCTTGTTATGTTAAATAGATCATTGGTTTTACGGGCGGTATAGTACCTCCGTTTCGGAAGGTGCTAATTGGTGAGCGTGCTCCTCTTCGAGTGGTTGAAGACTCTCTTTCTTTGTTGGGGTGAGTGTTATTCCTTTATGCTATGCAGCCCTCGACGAAGAGGTTTTGGTTTTGTTGTGGTGATTGATTAATTTAGACATTACCCTCAAACTTTTGAACCTATATTAGGTAGCCCTTAACTAGTAAGTTGAAGTTTTTAAATCATGACCAACAGACTTTGTTCTTCCGTCAAGATAGACTGCTGTCCACATCATGTTTCCTAATATTCTTGTTTCTTTTATTTGGTTCACAGGGATGCAGCAATTCCAATTGTCTCCTTAATCGTTGGGGCCAATCTTCTTAGAGGCAATCACTAACCCTAATACCAATTTTTTATTTTTCATCCTTATTTTGCGTTACTTAAGTTTTGTTGGAGTTCAAAGTCAAAAACAACGATGATTGTGTTCCTCAGGTTTGAAAGGCTCACGGATACATTTGTCATTGATTATTGGGATCATAACTATTCGATATATCGCTTTGCCACTGTTGGGAGTGGTCGTTGTTAAAGGTGCAAACCATTTTGGCTTCGTGAAGTCAGATCCATTATATCAGTTTGTTCTTTTACTTCAGTTTGCGCTCCCTCCGGCAATTAATATTGGTATAAGACTACTGTAAATTGTTGTCAACTACTCTGAAACAATTTTCTTTCGAATTCTGCTAATGCTGTGGACGTATGTAGGTACAATGACCCAATTGTTTGGCACTGGTCAGAGTGAATGCTCAGTAATAATGCTATGGGCGTATGCATTGGCGTCAATTTCACTTACATTCTGGACAACATTTTTCATGTGGTTTGTGAAGTAACACCCTTTCTTCTGCTGCCTTTCGCATGCCTCACGCATCTCCTCCATCATTCTATCCACAACTTTTTGTTTCTCCTTCACCTTCTTCTTTTTGTAAGCATACCTTTCTTCGGTGTAAATCATGTTTAAATGTAGAAGAAAAATTGACAAATAAAGGGGTGCTTACAATGACGCACTCTCTCTTTTGTAGTATGCTATGCTTCTCGTATCTTTTATCTGGTTTGATTTTATTTTACATTATTTTAGACTGCAATAGAGCATCGTACTTTGCTTGCTTAAGAGCTAGCTTCGTAATTTTGACATGATTCTATCAGGGATGTTCAAACAGGGAGAACAACAAGCAGCAACTCGTTTGAATGTCTCAGCAAAACTGTGTTTCAGTGTTTAATAATATACGTAAAAATTTCTATGCCGCTGTGGAAGCGATAAAGTATTGGCGAGATTAATCCCTATGTATTGAATTGAAGACTCAATTCTGGTGTTTGGACTACATTCTTTTTATGGCTTATGACATGAACAGACAGTCTCTCTTCCATTTGCTGTTTGCAGAACTTGGAAATGCCAAAACAGAGACACAGCAAATATTTAATATTTTAGACAGAAATAATGAAACATCTAATTTTGTTCTGACCTTGAATTAAAATCCTTTCATTGAACAAATTCCAATCGGAATTAGGCCACCTATTTTACTATTTACGAATAAATAGCATCGATTTTTGTATTTTGCTTGTGTTGTGTGAATAGTAGATTATTGATCACATTAGCAAATAACTTTTAACGTATGCCTTTAACATATGTGGTTAGATGTACTACGTCGATCATGTGACGCGGATCCAACGGCGTCGGAAACCCCAAGAGTTAAAAGAGAAGACGCTTATGTTATGGCACCAGCTGCCAAAGCAGTCATCTTTCTGCTGCCTCTCTTCCACCAGATTACCGTCGATCAACCGCATATTTCATACAAGTTCGTTTTTGTGGCGGCAACCGGCGCTTGGCTGTTTGCATCTCATATAAGAAACTAGTTGGTTGAGAAAGGCACAAGGGAGTGCTCGGTTCTATTGGATTTTAGAAAGACTGATGCTCAATTTCTGCACTTACTAATTTTCAACTTTTTAGTGGGGCACTTACGTAATTGTATTATTGTTTTGGATGGTTTAGCAGTTCTATGGTGCTGACTGTAGTCCCATGATTGTAAAAATATTCTATTGTTTGTGCTAGGCAATTCATGTCATTAGGAATTATGTCCCTGAACCTGATTGACAGGAAGGGAAATTATGAGTAGTATAGTGTCAGCTGGGTGGTTGCCGCATTCGCTCGTTGAAGAAGATGCACTTACCGTGCCAAATTTTGATTTTTAAATTATGAGGGATTTTAGTGTTGACAATGATAAGCTTATATGATGTGTACCCTAATTAACATAGTTTGTTGTCAGTAATTTATCTTCCTTTTGTTCGCTATACTGATCTCAGTAATTAATGTTCAAAAGCTGGTTAGAAGCAGAGCTGCAAACTTGCAGCAATCAGTCTTCTTTCCTCGGCCAAAAAATAATAAGGTCGCATGAATGCCCAATACAAGAGGAAAAAAGGACGGATTTTGGAGGAATGGGTAACCATAACACAATCCATCATGTCGCAGAGTCGGGAAAGCAGATCACTGTGCTTAGTGTTCCAGGCTGAGACTACCCATAGTTTAGTTTCTTTGCAGTCGAATTTAATGCTTCTTGCTTTTACGTGAATGTCCATGTAAACTGTATATACGCTCGAATGAATGCATATTTCGTCGTCACAATTTGTAGTGGTGGTCACCAATAGCTTATAATTGTATAATATTTTTCAATGTTTTAGGTGATCAAAACGAGCTCTCGCTCCCTGAAGAATCAGCAGGGTGATTGCTTCTAAGTCATTGTGTGCGTAACATGAAACAAGTAGTCAGCGGCAGAAATCAGTCTCGTTGCAGCAACATTAACAAGGAACTGAAATCTCAACATTTGCGTTAACTCGACTAACGTGGAGCTAAAGCGTTGCTGCATCAAAATAAATATAAAGCTCATAAGATTTTCAGCTTTTGAAAGCTATGAAGAATTGGGGCAATAATCTAATAATTTTATCTTTTAAAAGCTTTTACCTCACATTTAAAGCAGTAATGTGTATGCGAAATCATTTATCAAGCTCATTCATAAATCAGTAAAGAAATAAATTAAATGATTCCTTCTCTTACCGCTTTTCATTTCCAACATACTCTCTTTAATCTAAACCTTCCCTTTGTTATTCATAAATGCTGTACTTTTAAGTTTTATCTTCCTCTCGATCTTTTCAAGTACAAGATACAGAACAAGAAGCTGGCCCATAAATAAACATAATACCACATGGGAACACAAGTTCCTAAATTAAGTGCTGATCACAGAATCTTCAATTGAAGATCAGGATGTCCAACCCGTGCTTTGTTCCTTTCGAAGAGATCTGCAAGTGCTTCAACAAATTGGTTGTGTACTTCAGTTACCTGTGATAGCAATACAGGAAAAATAAAGAAAAATATCTAAGAGTTGCTATTCCTATGTTGTTCATTTACAAACTCATAAGAATTGATGCCCTAGGAATTCTATTGCAAGCAAGCAACTTTAACAAAACAAAATACTAGATTTCTTAATATATTAGATTTTGGAACAGAAAGAAGCAATTTTGTCTGCAAGTATAACGTACTATAACTTCAAGTCATGGCTTTGTAGACCTGAGAATATCTAATTACTATGTAATTTTCCTTCAACCTTCATGTGGGAAGCATTTGCAAGATGAATACAAAAGAGCATGTGATTGTCTTCCCTGAGACAGTGCCCACTAAAACCCGAAGGATTACAAACACATAGTTAACTATTTAGCCACAGGCAAATGAGAACTATATTAGGCCTGCAAATTGTAGTAACATCCATACCTCTTCCATGGTCGGCTGAGGACTTTTCTTCAGCTCTATTGGTTTCCCAACCACCACATGCATTGGGCATCGATAGGGTAGAGGAGATCTGCAAAAGTGAAAATTGTCAAAGAATCCAAACAGCACTTGGTAACTACCACCTTGCACATCTCCCACATATTTTAGAAATTCACTGATAAGAGGACATGGAAGTCGCAGAACCGAAATGTCTAGCTATTTAAAAGTAGCCCATTTTGCTAAAATTTGGAATATACATTGTTTTGCTCTTGAATTTATTTTCTGTCCTGAAATATTGTCATCAAAACAAAAAACAAAGACTACTGTTCTATATTCTTATGAAATTCTCTCATAAGTACACGTGGAAGTCGCAGAACCAAAGTGTCAAGTTGCATGCCAATAGCTCATTTTCTAATCGGCTTGCAACAATGAGAATTTGACAACAGTACAGGGAACAATAGTTTCTGTTTTGATGACAATTTTTTAATACAGAAAATAAATTCAAGAGTAAAACAATATATATTCCCAATTTTACCAAAATGGGCACAGTGTTATATATCAGGAGACATACAAACCATTACTGATACATGATATGCAAAAGTACTTATGATGTCAACAAAAACATTTTGATACCTCAGGCCAACTCCACTACTTTCATCAACAGTAGATGAAATAAAATTTACTTAATAGATATTAATGACAAACAAAGAAGCTGAATTGCAGAAAGAACAAATACATGCAGGCAATTTCAGCATACCCAAAAAGTCCCCAGAAGTATATTGGGGTGAACTTGATGGCTCTGGAAAATTTGAGGTACAACTTCCCGCTTGGCTTCCACCAATTGTAAACATGTGACTGTAGCACAATTGAGAACAAAAATGGAGAAACAATTAAATGATACATGAGACACCTGACATGTAACATGGACAAAGAGTATCAATTGACAACATGGAATAAATTGGAAACAAATGTGAAGGATAATTTTTGGATAAGAATGTTAAGAAACAGATTAACAAGGACATGGAAATCTGCAAACAAGTAATCTTGTTGCAGGACTAGTATGAGCATTTGACAATAAAAAAAAAACAACAATAATAGCAATGCAAGTATCACAATGGCAATGCCTCTAGATATGAACTCTGCAGAAAGAAGAATCTATACCTGACCAAAGCAAAAAACAGGAACCAGGGGTAGGCCCAACTCCATGGCTATGCGAACAAATCCTCTTCTTGTCTTAAGAAAGGCAATCTGCAATCAATCTAAGTATTAACAAAATGCTAACAAGATCAACTAAATGAAGATGAGTGCTCCTCTGAACAAGTGGTTTGAACAGCATGATAAAAGAAAGAGATGAGGTACCAAGAGAAATGACTGATCCTAAATGCAAATAAGGCATTTAAACAAGCACAGTATCTGTTCCATCATTGGGCAGATTGTTATTCTTCCATCTTTCCATAAGATAGACAAAAGTTCCAAAAGAAACAACCAAAGGGGCAATAGAACAACAACATCAACAACAAAAATAATAATATGCTCATCCTGCAAGATTTATCCTCCTCAATTCCCCTGGTGTGATGCTACTGTCAAGTACCAAGGGAAATTATTGTCATAAATCTTGGCATAATAGTAGCGGACAATACATAAAAATAGGGAGAAACAAAGAGGAGTAACCTCTGAACCATGCTCCATGTGAAATGTCTCTTGCACTCCACCAGGCACTATGATGCAACTATAACCAGCAGCCAAGAGAGAAATGAAGTTTTTCTTTGTTGCTGCTGTAAGACCCAACCATGTCCATATGTGCCTCAGAAATGGTGTGTAGAATATCTAGTCATTCAAAAACATTTTTTAAGAGAAGGGCGAGGGAAGCTCTATTAATTATACATGGTTGCAAGAATTAAGGGAGATGAAATCTTACAGCCGTACTTGCAAGGACCTTTACTTTTGGGAGAGGCATGAAACCAGTAAGGTCAGCAAGTGCAACAACCCCAATTGGCAAAACCGAATGTGGCTCATAACCAAAAACTGCATGAAATGGAAAGTAAGACTATTAGTTTTTTAAACAGGGAGAAATAAACAAACAAAAGTTTTCAGGCTAACTACAAAGTAAAAGCTGAAAAACAAAAATTGTAGCACAAACTAATCGATACTTAAAATTAGGCATCCCAAATGTTGTATCTTAATTACAGCTTAAGTTAATAGTTGGCTTGGCTCGGACAAATCACCAGATTCATGTCCTGTGTTTGAAGGAAACTAAACGATTTTAATCTTGTCGGTAATTACACCTTAAGTTTATGGAAACTAACAAACTTTGGGGCATCACAGTTTGAATTTATGTTTGCACGTAACCATCCGACTAAAATGGTTTGCTAGCTTTATCATTCAATTGGATTACAAAGGAGGAGATGCAGGATAAGCACCATATTGATATAGACTAGAGAAGACACTTAAATTAAGTGATAATAAAAGAGAACAAGAAAATAGAAAGGAAAGAAAGGAGAAAAACCGTATGCACGATCGGGATGGAAAGCATTGATATCGTCAACGTGTAAAGTGACTGGAAAATAACTGCAAGCGTGCTTACAGATATACCTGGGAATATGGAGAAATTTGTGAAGAAACAGAAACAGAAACAAAAATGTGAAAATAGCAGAAAGAGTAGCAGTACCTGCCCAACTTTCTACCTAATTTGCTATGTTCATCGATGGGAAGTAACATAAAGAACAATAGCAATCCAAATATTCTGAAAAATGGAAATAGATATACTATGTTAACAACAAACTTGAATTGAATTATAATGAGAAAGAGAAAGAGAGATGTTATAAGAAACTCACATAAGGGATTTGGAGAGAGGTAAGAATACGATGGAGATAAGGACCACAAAGACGTTGAAATGGATAGCACCAAGCCATATCCCCAAAGCAACCATAGTATGCAGTATATTCGTAGGAAATTCTTCGTTTGCTCGATATTCTCGATATCCAGGGCCATGGCCATGGTCATGGTCTTTCTCTTTCTCCCCAAGCGCCATATTCATCAATGGGAAGAAACGTTGCACTGCACGCGTGGTTTTTGGTTAACAAAACAGAAGTTTCTTTTAAACCAGACAGACCATTCTTCCAGTCCAATTTTTCTTCTTCTTCTTCCTCGCTTTATTTATTTATTATTTTAAAATCATCCTCCCGACCCCTCCCTTCTCCTAGCCTCTCGAGCTTTCCGGCACTCGCATCACATGATTTTGCCACGCAACAAATCAATTAATAATGTGTTAGAAGGTAACATAATAAATCCCACAAACGATCGCCCACGCTCTGCACCACCGCATCAATCGTGCGCTCACATTCACAAATCACATGCACCTATCTGATAAGTGAATCAACCGAGACCACCCGGCCGAGCCCAAAGTTTAGCCTTTGACCTTTCCATTGTCAAGTGGTCATGAAATACACGTTGCTATCCTAATTACACCCCTTAGAAGAAAAGGCTACAACCTCGGCCCAATAGTTTCCCTTTGTACACTTTCCTGAACGCTCCTCGTTGATGTTCTTTTGACACTCGTTGTCTGAACGAAGAATAGCCCTCAACAGTGCGAGAAAAACCAGGTTCACTCTTCTTGTTTAATTCAGAGTCTAATTTAAACTAGGGATTTTTCTTATCCATTTTATAGTCACTGTAAAACAATAATATTTTGCAATTTCAGATTACATCATTTACTTTATTCTTCAACCTTAATATTTAATGAGATACTCGTAATAATCATTTATTTGAATCGCATTATATTTTTACTCTTTTTGTAGTGTATTTAATGTTTAATGGAATACACACACAAATACACACACACGCACGCATGTGCATATATATATATATATATAAAAGCAATGTCAAAACATTTAAAAAAAAATTTATTTACATCTTTTACGTTCATTCTTGTTTAAGGCAAACAACGCATCCAATCCAATTATTGTAATTTTTAGTAGATGAAAATATGATACACCATCAGTAAAATTAAAAACAAATTCCTTGTCACAATTAGCGTCACATGATTACTACCGTCGAGGCAGGCATTAATCAACTAAAGCACTTGCATTTCCTTGTAATAAAAACGTATCACCATTCATCACGCGACAACAATAGGTATACAATAGTGGAGTTGGAGTGAGCGCGTCAGGATTGCTGCTCTGTACCAGTTCGTCTTAGATCCTCGTCTGGTTCGTCAATAAAATTTTATTATTATTTCAGGATTCTAATCACCTCTGTCAGTCAAGTAAAATAATAAAGAATCATATGCATCTAAACATTTGATAGCAATAGGAATTAGCAATACCAATGCCAAATTCTGTCTCCTGCGATGTTAATTATCATGAATGATAGCCATTTTTATTCCACAATAATAGCATCCACGCAAAGTCGCCTTCCAGGTGCATCGAAATTGACGGATTATTGAGCATATTGGTCACCGTGATCCACGGTTTCCTTCAAGATAGGAACTGTACATAATATATTTCCCAGCCATCCAGCTCGTCAGAGTTGATTGTTATGGCTCAGCACACCCCGTTGGACTTTCCATACGTTAGGTTTGCCCGTGTTGCCCGAGGAAGTAAAATCCAATACAAAAACTACACCCATTTGCCTACCTGAAATATGCAGTCGTAGTCCAACAAAATTGGAATGGTACAAAAAGAATGAAAGGTAGATTTCCCGTAAATGTAATCATATTATAGGGGCAATAAAGTCGAGCTGAATTTGATTTTGGAGCTGTCAAACATTGCTTTTGCGATTGGGTGCCGTCGTGAATGCAATGACAATAAAGTTGTCTGATACTGATGCTGATGTTGATGCCGACAGTGAAAGTAAAAATATCCTCATCTATGAAAAGCTCAAAAGATTTCTCGTTTGTTGTTTTAACGGTTCCGGATTTTAGGGTAGCAATGTGTCCTTCCCTCCCTCCCTCTCTCTCATACGCATCCCGCACTAGCAGCAGCAAGTTGCAGTGAACTCATTCTTTATTTACTTAATTTTTTAGACAAAGTACAATTCTCCTTCTTCCTCTGTACATTAATATAACACAATCACAACTAAAAACAATACAGCATCCTCCTGAAACCTTTTCTTGATTTGAGCTCTCTCTGGCTTTGCTTCTTTTTCATATTTTTGGAAAAATGATTTCTTTGGGGGTCTATCTCAGGAGTCATTGCTGCTTCTTTTATCTGCTAGCACAAATCAGCATTTGCTTTTCTGCCAAGGTGGGCTTTTGGTTCTAGCTCTTCCTGTTGCTACCTTTCTGGATTTTGGCTTTGGTGTCTTTTAATTAACTTTTATTTGGTGCAGGTTTATGTAGTTTACATGGGAACCAGAACCGGTGAAGACCCAGATGATATTCTGAGACAAGACCACCAAATAAATGATTGCTCTTGTTCACAGCGGAAGGTCTTTTTTTTTTTTTTTCATTTTATTTTCTGCATTCTTTTTTTCGATTTTTTTTCTTTCTTGTTTACTGATTGGTTAAGCGTAATCCGTAATTTGTCACAACAGCATGGAGCAAGCACAGACATCTCACGTTTATAGTTACAAGCATGGGTTCAGAGGCTTTGCTGCCAAGTTGACAGACCACCAAGCTTCCCAAATTGCCGGTAAGTTGGTGGGCGTGACAAACATTTTCAAACCGTTGTATATTTCTTTCATTTGCATATCGAACATCTCAATTTTTTATGACTACAGAGATGCCAGGAGTGGTTTCTCTGCTTCCAAATATGAAGAGAAGGCTACACACTACTCACTCGTGGGATTTCATGGGTCTTATTGGCGCAGGAGCAATGGAGATACCTGGATTCTCCACAAAGAATCAAGTCAATGTTATAGTCGGCTTCATTGATACAGGTGAGAGAGCAATTTTTTGTCAATCTCATTTTTTGTTCTATGGTACTTATTCTAAGTATATATTTTACAATGCACCTACTTCCCTCCCTTTTTTACTAACGAAAAGTGCGATGCATTTCGTTTTTATACTGTCTAAATTTGCTTCTATTGGGGATTTAGTTGATGCTTAGCCTTTTATCTTGATTAATGCTATAGTTCAGAAGTCATATAAAAGTGTACAAGTGCACATTCACTTATTAATATCTATTCACCGCCTTCCAACCCTGGTTCTACTGATAATAACTAATTGACAATAATATAAGACTTCATAACATGCAATTAATTGATTTGTGAATGCTTTTACCACATTCCACTTAAGTTCACTGGAGGATGCTTTAATGGGTTTTCCTTACTTGACTGAAACAGAATTGTTGTGTTTACTTTTGATCACCTACTGATGCAGGAATTTGGCCTGAATCCCCAAGTTTTAGTGATGGTGGAATGCCTCCAGTGCCAGCCACATGGAAGGGGCAGTGCCAATCGGGAGAAGCATTCAATGCTTCCTCTTGCAACAGGTTAACCATAGATATACCTTGTTTTATCATTCATTCATGAAGTGTTATTGATAGGTTCATCCTCAATGTTATTGATAAACTCAATTGTTTGTGACACGGGAAAGTGATTGGAGCAAGATACTATATGAGTGGGTATGAAGCTGAACAAGATATTGTAGAGACAGTTTCATTCAGATCTCCAAGGGACAGTTCTGGTCATGGTAGCCACACTGCATCAATAGCTGCTGGTCGCTATGTGACAAACATGAATTATATGGGATTGGCAGCTGGAGGTGCTAGGGGAGGTGCACCTATGGCCAGGATTGCAGTGTACAAGACATGTTGGGACTCAGGTTGCTATGATGTTGACTTACTTGCTGCCTTTGATGATGCAATTAGAGATGGAGTGCACATCTTCTCATTGTCTTTGGGTCCTGAGTCTCCCCAGGGAGATTATTTCAATGATGCCATCTCCATAGGGTCATTTCATGCAGCTAGCCGTGGGATTTTGGTTGTTGCTTCAGCTGGAAATGAAGGAAACAAAGGTTCTGCGACAAATCTTGCCCCGTGGATGTTCACAATTGCTGCTAGCTCAACGGACAGGGATTTTACCTCTGAGATTGCACTCAGAGATGGTACTAGTTTCACGGTAATGCTGTTTTCTTCTTTGCGTTCAAAACTACTTTTTGGTATTTTAAATCGCCTTATTGCTTCTCATTCATCAGATAGGGTGAAAGTCTAAGTCTCTCTGAAATGAATGCCTCTGCAAGGATTATCTCTGCCTCTGAAGCCTATGCAGGATACTTTATGCCCCACCAATCCAGGTGAAGCAACAGGTACTTGGGAGTGTTATTATGGTGTCAATGCCCAAACGCGCCTTTAGTTATTTTTACGCGTATACTTGTTTCTGTAGTTACTGTTTGGAGAGTTCCTTGAATAGTACCAAAGCGAGAGGGAAAGTTCTGGTCTGCAGACATTCTGAGAGTTCAACTGAGTCAAAGCTGAGAAAAAGCATGGTAGTGAAAGAAGCTGGTGGAGTTGGGATGATTCTTGTAGATGAGGCAGATAAGGATATAGCTATACCCTTCGTGATCCCTTCAGCTATTGTTGGAAAGCAGATAGTGGACAAGATTCTATCTTATATTAGTCATGCAAGGTCTATTCTAGTACTTCTGTGGCTGGAGACTTGAGTGTTGATAGCGTTCAAGTTTTTCTATTTTTTCTAATATAGGCTGCTATGTTATTATGAACAGCAAAGCCATGTCTAAGATTTTCCCTGCTAAGACTATATTGGGATCTGCACCTGCATCTCGTATTGCAGCTTTTTCTTCCAAAGGTCCCAATGCCCTGACCCCAGAAATTTTGAAGGTAAACTATTGGCATCTGCAGCAATTATTCCAATATTCCATGCATGCATGTTTTATGCTTGTTTGAGTGATAACAAATAAGATTCCTTATTTATCAATTAATAATAACTAGGATTTCCTTTATTCAGCCTACTTGCTTTGTTATATTTTTTTGTTGATTATTTCATGCTTTATGTGTGTGTGTGTGTGTGTGTGTGTGTGTCTATATATATAGTTTCTTCCTTCTGATTATTTGCTATGCACTTTGCAGCCTGATGTCACAGCTCCTGGTTTGAACATTCTAGCAGCCTGGTCGCCAGCAGTTGAAAAAATGCAATTCAATATTCTTTCAGGAACTTCCATGGCATGCCCATGTAACAGGGGTTGCAACCTTGATTAAAGCTGTTCGTCCATCATGGTCCCCAGCCACTAGCAAATCTGCAATAATGACAACTGGTATATTTCACACTCTAAACCGTTGTGTTTTTTAGAAAGGTTTATCAAATAAGTTGAGGTGTGATTTGAACCTCAATTGTTCTTTTCTCTCATCTTCCAATTATGAAGTTTTGGCCACCTTCTATTAATTGTATTAGCAACTTTAGTTTTGATGAAGTCATTTCATAATTAATCATCAACCAACGATCTTAAATTGTCTGTCAAGGAGTCCAAAAAAGGGTTTGTACCTTCTCCCAATGAAGTAAAAGAAGTGTGAAGCAAACCATGTCGAATATGGGAGTATCTCTTTTTTTTTTTTTTTCTTTTTAATTTTTATGGATTGTTTTGTCATTAGATCATAACTATTTTTTTAGGACCCTATGATTGAGTTTATTTCGACTGAAAAATGCAGCTACCGCCCTCGACAAGAACCACAAACCAATCATAGTAGATCCTAAAGGAAGAACGGGGTAATGCTTTTGATTATGGATCAGGCTTTGTAAATCCGAGAAATGTCCTTGATCCAGGTCTCATCTACGATGCACAGCCAATAGATTATAAAGATTTTCTGTGCTCAATTGGTTATGACGAGAAGTCACTCTATCTGGTGACAAGACCCAATAGCACATGTAATCAGAAATTCCCGAGGGCTTCGGACCTGAATTATCCATCTATCACAGTGCCCAATCTTACAAACAACTTCTCAGTGACTCGAACTGCCACAAACGTTGGAAAAGCGAGTATTTATAAAGTTGTAGTATCTTCACCCGGTGGAACTAATGTTACTGTTGTCCCAGAGCGATTAGTCTTCAACAGCTATAGCCAAAAGATCGATTTTACAGTTCATTTCAAGTTGACTGCTCCATCAAAGGGCTATGGTTTTGGGTCCTTGTCATGGAAGAATGGAAACTCAAGGTCAAGGGTTACCTGCCCTCTCGTTGTCCGGTTTGCACCTTCCAACACGGGGCTGGTCCGCTAAGAAGGCTGTATATACTCAGTTGCTTGAAAACTATGAGATCCATATGGATACAGCAGTACTGTTATGCCTATGTCGATGCAGAGTAATAGAAAGTTCAAAAAAGATCTATGAGACGATAATGTATCTTTTAATGCATTTCGTCTCTACGGTATAAATTTTCGAAAGCATAAATCCTTAATAGATTGGCGTATGGGAAATCTAGCTTGTTATCATCTATCCTATTTCTGTTTCATAGTTTACAAGAGTGTTAGAGAGTTCCATTAGCAGGCCACATTCATGAGAATTGATCGCTCTTATTATACCAAGTACACAGAAGAAATCAGACAAATTTTGCCTCGAGTTGTTGTCTCACTGGATGCTATCTTCAATTTTCTAATGTTAAAGAGTTATCAGTACCTTCGATCCAACGGATCCCTCACCGAGCCAACCCAGTTTGTGCATTGGCCAAAATATAAACATGAGATCTACAAAATCAACAGTGCCAGACACGGTTCAGAACCAATTTGCAGACCTTTTAATTCTAAGTATTTATTGGTATTTAGCATCAATGTTACCAAAAAAAAAAAAAAAAAAAACACACTCATCTGAAAGCATATAACATATTATCATCAGTTCATCTACTAAAGGATTACTGATGATCATTTTCAAATATTTGGAAGTAGTCGGTAACCAGTAGCACCATTCAAAACACATCTAGGCGTTAAGGATATTGAGGGCCCTCAAGGGTCTGCATTTCGGAAGGATCAATCAGGCCTTCTAGCACAACAAGCTGGTCCAAGAGGGTAAGCTTCTCATCTTCAAGAGTCTTGACTTCGTCTTCTACCTCTCTCAACTCCTTCCCCAACGCAAAGCTTTCTTCTTCCAGCAGCAAATATTTTCTTCTTAGAGCCCGATACTCGTTTTCAGATGTAGACGAGTCTTGCAATGAATCCGAGTTTGACCTCTCTTGTAGTTGGAATAATGGCGAGACTTCTATCTTCAAATTCCTTTTGGAGGTCTTCTGCCCTATTCCTAATGGTAGTGGCATCTGCACATTTTGAATCTCTTTAATTTCATTTCCTTGCAACGGAAGTGAGGCAACTTTTTGGGATGACATTTTCTTTTTACGTTGCTTCAGATTTGAAATTTCCTCAGGTAATGGCTCTCTTGGATCTTGCATAACTCACTACAGTAACTACTGCCATGAAGTAAATTCAACAACACAAGGAACAGAAGAGTAAAGAAAGTCAAATTATAGTTGAAAATAAAAAATAAATGAAGGCATTAAGTATTACAGCAACTGATATTTGAAGGGAAACAAAAAAATGGAAGACGCTTTTCGTGTCCATATGGCCCAGCTAACAAAAAATAATAATAGTTCAATGGCTTTAGGAGGACATATATTCGAGAAGAGAGCTGAGCATAACTGAAATTCATATGTTATTCCTACTAAACCTCAAAGTAACACTCCTCGATCATGTTACACTCTCTCAAGAAATAATCTCCAGATTTCAACTCAACTAAGTTGAAACATTAATAACGGAGACAAATTATCTAAGTCTTCGAATAACTGAAAAAAACAGAAAATTAAAAGAAACAAATAGACCACCTTGCAACAATGAGAGAATAAGAACACTTGAACAAAGAGACGCTCATTTCCCATGCGAGTGGATCATTGACCCCTAATGTTGTTGTCATAGACTGCAGGAAAGTAAGTCAAATTACACGCTACAAGGTGTTTGGCTGAAAGGGTGAACAGTGGCAATTAGCTAACAGGTTGCTTGATTTAACAGAACAATCAACGATTAATTTTCATGTTGTGTGAAGTAAAAGTGAGATTGCTAAATCATCATGTTTTCAGTTTCAACGCTTCTACACCTGACTTGAAAAGGCAACAGGCCCTAATTTAGCCTAATTTTCCAGATTCTCATTCCTAACCCAACGGAAGAACCCTAACAATTTACTCAAGAAGTAGATGCACAAAATTGTTGAATAATGAAAACACAGATAGAAAGATTACCTTCTCAATCTGAACCAAGAAATTAAATTTTGTCATCGAATTTGGTCAGAGACTATTGTTAATAGAGTGGAATGATTATGCGCTCATTGACTTGACTTAAAGGCTCAAACCTAATGTTTGTGTTTTGTTAGGGAAGAAAGGATAATTGGACCGGAAATCCGAAAATTGGATTCGGACTGGGTCCATTTCTCAGTAAACCCCCTTCCAGGCTGAAAACAAAAATAATTCATTGTATTAGTTGGTACAAATTTAATAATAAATTAATAATAATAATAATAATACTGTTTTAAATGAGGAATAATTGGCGCCCACTCTTGTGAGCCCGTCTTCACATTGCAACTTTGTCCATTCTGATAATTAATTGATTTATCTTTGGTTACATTATCTGTAAAGAGATGGCTGTAAAGGAACCGTCTTTGCTGGATTACAAGTTGCAACGTGGTATGGAATAAAAGAAATTTGGGGCTGGGCCTCAGGCTGTCAACCCCCCGCCCCACCTTTTTTTTTTATTTTTTTTTTATTTTTTTCTTGTCTTGTAATAGTAAATAGCAAAAACAAATCCCATATTATTATTTATGTGTTATTTCTGCTAATTTTTCATGCAACAAATTGTCGTAATTTACGTCTACAAATTATAATTTTTAACTAATCACGTGTCTACATGTACAATAACAGACTGAACAAGTGCTTGTTTGGCAGCGGTTTTCAACTAAAAATTTAACTACTTATATATGTATTTAATTATTAAATATATATAATAAATACTTATCAAAATTAATTAACAATAAAAGTGACTTTTAAATTAATATCTTAATTATATACCAATTAAAAATGTTTGAGGACTTTTTTTTTTTGAACTAATTTTTTTAATTTATATATTAGCTCGCTTTCTTTATAATAATAATAATAATAATGACAACAATGACGATGATATTTGATATTAAATTAAATTTTTATATAAACTCTTTCATAAAAATATTGGACATGTGTTATTTAATATCACTTTTATACAAACTCTTTCATACGACTTATATATTATATATTACATGTTTTATATAATTTTTTTTTATTTTTTAACTCTCCTTAATTTTTATTTACTTATAAAAAAAATATAGGATATACAACCTTTAATATAACAGTCCATCACTTTGTAACACGCGTGCATACATATTCTATTTATTGGTGTATATTGCTTATTTGGTGCAATCAATTATCATAAAATTTAGACTTCATACACCCTTACATAATTATAAATAAGATTGTATGATTGTTTAAGAGTTGCCATGGTATCAATTCCAAATTTTAGAACATCCAAATATTCACACTCAATATAATATATATATATATATATTTACATAAATAATTATTATTTATTTATTGAGATGTTAACCAAATTATATCTGCAGTATATTTTAAAAAAGAACTTACGTAAGAATCAACAAAATATAACATTCAAGAACGTTGAGGAGAAACGGCCACCTAGCTGTATTTAGAACTTAAAGATGCTGCCATTGTTCAATTTGCTTAGTTAGATTAAAGAGGAGTTTAATTGTTTATATATATATATATATATATATATATATATGGAGAAATTTAAAATTTTATGTGCCGTGAGAAAATTGAACTTATTATTGAATCTACAAAAAAACAAGTCAACATCCATAGGACAGATTTTGGAAGTTCATTAATGACAATATGAACTATATTATTTGCTAAATAAATAATACATGCATTTCTTTATTAAGTCTTTTGTGATTAATGTTCTACTTTTTTTTTGTTTTAATTTTTTTAAAACAAGTAAACAGTCCTTTGGTTAGGAGCAAATACAGCCCCCAAATAATAATAATAATAATAATAATAATAATAATAATAATAATATACCAATAACGCGTGATTTCGCATGAAAGTGATATCAACTAGTACAATATAATATTATAAAGGGAAAGTTCTGAGCGACTGTTGGTAAGACGAAAAAACATGTTCGAGTCTTCCATCTTCGATCATTTCAGACATACGCAACCTTGGAAACAGAAACGGTAGGTTGTTCTGGCCCTGGGAATAACCATAAGCATCGTCGGTACCGTAGTCGTTGATACACACAGACATAGTGGCGAGGCAACCGTGTGTAATGAGTGCGGCAGTAAGACTCGCAGCCATCGTTATCATATCGGGGTTTTGGATCTCGGAGGCTCAGAAACTGAAATTATCAGACCATGTTTTTGGTCCATTCAACAGCTCCTACTACTCAACTTTGTCAGTTATTACGCCAGCCACAATTAGCAATGAAGCTCTGCAAGTGACTCCTGATTCAGCTGGTAATTTCAGCCTTACTAATAGGTCAGGCCGTGTCTTTTTCAATGATGCTTTCAAGCTTTGGGAAAACCAGCTAGGTCGTGGCAAGGAAGGCAAAAAGTTAGCGTCTTTCAACTCTTCTTTTCTTATCAACATCTTCCGTCTCAGTAACTCCTCGGCTCCTGGAGAGGGCTTTGCCTTCATCATAGCCCCCACCCACTCCCAGCTTCCGCCCAACAGCCATGGCCAATACCTCGGTTTGACCAACTCCACCATCGATGGCCATTCCTCCAACCACCTCGTTGCCATCGAACTCGACACTTTCAAACAAGATTTTGATCCAGACGATAATCATATCGGTCTTGACATCAACAGCGTCCATTCTAACAAGACCGCGTCCTTGTCTGACTTGGGCATTCAGATCGCCCCCGTTGGTGCCAAATTTTACATGGTCTGGGTTCAGTACGACGGCGTTAAAAAATTGCTGGATGTGTATATGGCAGAACAAGAGCAGGGTCCACAGGGATCGATCATTTCCAGGCCGGCCAAACCAGTCCTCAGTGCGGATCTAGATCTTAGCAGCTTTGTCAACCAGTACTCTTATTTTGGTTTTTCAGCGTCCACGGGGAACACCACCCAACTTAACTGTGTTCTGAGATGGAATCTCACGGTGGAAGTCTTACCTAGTGAGAAGGGAAATAACAGTTGGCTGAAGATCGGTCTAGGAGTAGGTATACCTTTATCGGTATTGTTGGTGATAGGAGTTTCATGGTTGGCCTATTGCCTGCATAAAAAATGGGTTGCTGGTTCTGATCCTAATATTCTGGGTACCCTCAAGAGTCTACCCGGAACTCCAAGGGAATTCCGGTTCCGGGATCTCAAGAAGGCCACTAACAACTTTGATGAAAGACACAAACTTGGTCAAGGTGGTTTTGGTGTAGTCTACAAAGGTGTGCTGTCCAAAGAGAATCTTGAAATTGCCGTCAAGAAATTCTCAAGGGATAGCCTCAAGGGTCAAGTCGATTTCTTGGCTGAGCTTACTATCATTAATCGTCTTCGCCATAAACACCTTGTTCGTCTGCTAGGTATGGTGCTCTGTTTTTTTTTTTTTGCTATGGAATCCTTTATTTCTGCACTGCTACGAATCAACTATGCTGACTTTGAAAGATTCCCCAAATCGTCAGGACCCAATAGATAGCATCCGACTCATATGATAATTGTTGATCGCCTTTAACATATGATTATTGCTTGTTGCTCTTAATTGGTATTGCATTTAACTTATTCCTGCATATTTTTTATAATCCGTTGTCTCCATGCCGGGGGAGAACTTAAAAAAAAAAAAAAAGACTTAAACTTCTTAGGTACTTCCTGTTTTATTACCATATTTTGTAGCCGCAACCTCTACCGAATATTAAATAGCAATGGTACAATACATCCCTCGGAATTGTTCTTTGTTTTAAGTAACGGGGCGAACACTCTGTATGTATGTTTTCAATGACTACTTGCTTCTTTGGCATCGAGTTTTAACAGTACCTTCCGTTCAGTGTCATAGAAATGTTATTGTCATCCATACAAAGTTGTTTCGATATGATTTACTAGCAAGAACATAGTACAAACTCTGGTACTCTAGATAAAATGGAAGCAGCGGTACTTAAATTTTCTATTTTATTGAATTAATAGGCTGGTGTCACAAGAATGGAATGCTCCTTCTGGTATATGATTACATGCCAAATGGGAGCTTGGATAATCACCTTTTTGGTGAATCAGAGGATAAGACAACGCTATGCTGGGAGCTGCGGTACAAAATTATATCGGGGGTAGCAGCAGCGCTGCACTATCTCCACAACGAGTATGATCAGAAAGTTGTGCATCGAGACCTGAAAGCCAGCAACATCATGCTCGACGCCAACTTCAATGCTCGATTGGGTGATTTCGGTCTGGCACGGGCCTTGGAGAATGAAAAGACCTCCTATGCAGAGCTAGAGGGAGTACCTGGCACCATGGGCTACATTGCACCAGAGTGCTTCCACACAGGCAGGGCCACCTGTGAATCAGATGTCTACGGTTTTGGAGCTGTCTTACTGGAGGTTGTGTGCGGTCAGCGCCCATGGACCAAGATTGCTGGCTTTCAATTCTTGGTAGATTGGGTATGGTGGTTGCACAGAGATGGGCGTATATTAGAGGCCGTCGATGAGAGGCTAGGCAATGACTATGTTGCCGTGGAAGCAGAGAGGCTTTTGTTGCTAGGTCTTGCCTGCTCACATCCTATTGCCAGGGAAAGGCCTAAAACGCAGGCTATTTTTCAAATATTGTCAGGGTCTGTGGCAGTGCCTGATGTCCCGCCTTTCAAGCCTGCTTTCGTCTGGCCTTCAATGCCAGATCCAGGCATCATCAGTATTACATCAAGCATGGGTAACACCACCGGTACCACTCCCATCACATCGGGATGGACAGAAACCTACAATTATCAAGGATATAAGGAGTACAGTGACAGCAGCTCTCTTGTGTCAGAACAACCTTAAGGTTAAGAAGTTGTCGCTGTTTGGAGAAGAATCGCCAGCTTATGTTGCAAGTACTTAAAGAATTTCATCTGCAATTGTGCTTCCTTTTGGAACTGGATATCTTCAAATCTGCACTCTGCCTTAGAAAATTTAATATCAAATTGGTATTAAATTTGTTACAAGTTTAATATTTTATTATTAAATTTCTTTAAATATATTTTTAATAATTATTAAATATATAAAAATATCTGCAAATTTTTAACAATTTTTTTTTATATTTTCAAATTACCCTTATACTATTATTAAATATTAAATATTAAATTTATAAAATATTTAATTAAAATTATAAATTT
>CP135532.1:9317262-9354668 GCA_032402905.1 Khaya senegalensis
CGGACGCCCAAGCTGAGGCTATAATTTTTCAATTTTCTTGTCCTGTTCTACTTGCGAAGGGAAGGGATGCTGACCATAAGAGTTTCATCAGAATGTCGCAGTAGAAGAATAAAGATCAACGAAAATCTAAGATTACACAGGTATGTAATAACTCCCTAAGTTATATATTTTTATAATCTCTCTTCAACATCCAACTTTCATAGATGGGTTTACTAATCACAATATCATTCTATAGATGAAACATATTTATTAATTATAAAATTGGAGATGGAAAAAAAATGCATCCCTCCTCCATCGCATTAGTATTTTGCATTTGCACACACTCTAAACAAGAAAATAAACCAATTTTCCATAACCAATCCTTTGAATCCCATTAAACCGAGAAATCATAAATAAAAACTTGAAAGCCCAAAAGTTAATCGTTTATTATTTTATATTTGAACCCATGTAATGAATGGTTTAAGCCAAATTTACACGAGATATTGGTAAAATGTCTTTGAAGTAAAGTGAAACGAAAGGGTTTTACATAAGCAATTGTTTAATGCATTTGAGTTGAAGGTTGGTAATGTGAGGTCCACAAGAAGAGACCTCTCCCCAACTTATGGTTGTCTTAATTGCACAAACTCTTTTTCTCTTTCTAGTTTTTGTCCGTCCCATCCCCTCCCTTAACCATAATATCAAAAATCTAGTAACAAGTGAGTGATTCGGTCAGTCTGTCCAGTAATAATTCTCGTGAACATGTTCAATTATGCACATTTTATGCTCCTGGACATGCCATCTGGAGACTTTTCCTACCAGACAACCGCACGAGCCGGCTTGGCCTGCACTATGCTGTTTGCCTCGGACGTCGTATACTCACCGGTATAGTTGAAGAACACGAAAAATGGTCCATAAAATTTAAATGGTTTTATGGTATTCAGAAATGTTTTTTCAAAATCAAGGTTGGGAAAATAAACCCGGAGGCTTATCATGTTACATTTTTTATGCAGGCGTACTACCAGATACATCGAAGTTAATTAAGAAGAACTAATGCCCCCAGTAATGCATAAAAATTGTGGTTTTCTTTTTTTACATGTTTCTTCTTTTTAATTTTCGACTTTTTACTTTTAAAGCAAACGGCATGAATTACTGAGAATGGTTGTAATTTGGTCGAAATAGTTTATAGAAATTAGAAAAGTTTTAAACTGACTCAAGAAGTTACGAAATCGGCATCAGAAATATGTAAATTGGCCTCGGACGACGAGGTGCAACGCAAGGGGGCTAGTTGCGAAGTTTTCTCCAGAAACCAGGATTATTTTACTAGTGTTGATCTTGACAACTATAATGTGATTGCTTCCGCTAACATCCAAACAAATTTGATGGTGGATCAATGCCTTAAAAAGAGGGGGAAGGAGCCAGAACGTTTCGAACAATATCTCTATTTCGTCAATAGCAATTTATGAATTATAGTTGTGTCGTCACTTATGCTGCTTCTCTGTCTTCGCTTTCTTAGTATCAGAAACACCTACCCGACCCCCCTTCTTTCCTTTGATGAGTTCGGATCTCTGAATCTCTTACCAATCCATATTTCTTTCGTATTGCTAAAGGTAAAATGACATTCGCACTTCACTTTCTGCTGTTTCTATATGGCGCATTTTGTTCTTTTTAAATATAACACAAAGTCGTACGATTCATTTTTGTTTCTTACGCTTGTTTTGAAGTTGGGTATCTTTTTTTCAGTTCATTAACCTAATTTCCTGGCCGATGTACGATTATTTTTTGTCAATTTATGCTATTTATGGCTTGGAAATGAAATTCCTTAGCTGGTACTCGTATCATTTGTACGTATCTTTCCGGAGGGTGTGCGTGGATCTGTAATCCCGCCTCGTTCAGGTTTCTCATATTCTACCTCTGCCACCTCAGTTATCCCTTCCTTTCTTTTAGTTTCATTAGTATTTTCAATTTGTTTTCCTTTCTTTTTGGATTAAGTTTTGTCCATATTCATTTAGTGCCTGCGTTGAGGTACCAATCTGACCTTTTTTTAACCTAACCTTTTGCAGTTATAATTGCATAATTCAAAGAGCACAGAGGAGTTGCAATCTGACTTTCGTGCTAAGAAGTTGGGTGCAGTGATATGATAATTGATGTTCAGTCGACAATGGCTCAGAGTACAAGAGTTACTAGGTCTTCCTTTAGCTCTAGCAATGGAAATGAAGAAACTCCTTTGCATAACTCAGCTCCTTTTTTAAACGGGGATGAATATGACAGTGATGGCTCCAATTTTGCTCCGCCGTTAGTCTCTGTCTCATATCGGTTTCACTTTCTAAACAGTTTTTCAGTTTCCTAATTATATTAGCATTTCTCGACTGTGAGTAAGATCAGAGTCGAGCATGAGCTAATGTGGTCAACCTTTGCGTCTTTCAAGCTTTGTCACCAGTATTTTAAAATTTAGACGAAAGCTGTTTAACTTGCTGCTGAATTTAATTTGATCAGCTCTTATATGAGAATTCATTTGTTTATACTTAATGAATCATCTTATGAAGGTTTTTCTTTTCACTTATGCACAGCTTGGTGTAGCTACTAACACTAACGTTCTAAATTTTCCCCTTGCAGTACGCCAACAACACTCTCAGTGGCTATTCCTGCAGAACTTGCTGGCGCAATACCCTTGATTGATCGATTCCAGGTGTGAAAATAATATAGCTGTTATGTTGTTGTATCTCTGGAAAATCTACTTCCCAGTTCAGTTTTGCTACGTTGGTTATGACAAAAATGACTATTAAGCTTATAATTTGTTTTAGGGCAATTGGTCATTGAAGATTTTATGTTCTATACTATCATGCTGCACAGGTGGAAGGGTTTTTAAGGATGATGTAGAAACAAATTCAATCTGATGGGAAGCGAGGGTTTTTCTCAAAAAAAACTGTAGGTCCACGAGTTCGAGAAAAATTCACTTTTGTGGATATGCTTTGTTTCTAAAAGGTAATAACATGCCTCTTTTTTCTTGGAAAAAATTCTGTCATTTGAACCCGACTCGTGGAGGACTCAATTAATACATTTTACAGGATTCTATACCGACTTCATTACTTAAAATCAATAGTGACCTTGTCAGCACAGCAACAAAATTGTTTCAATAATATTGAAGTACATGGGAGTTGATTCATCCAATCGAGTAACTCCACCACGTTTGGATGAACGGATTGAGCTTGTTGGGAAACTATATAAGCACACTTTGAAGAGTGGAGAGCTGCGAGATGAACTTTTTGCTCAGATATCAAAACAAACAAGAAACAACCCTGATAGGTGCGTGTAATTGTGATATTTCATTCTCATGATTATCTTAGATGGGTCTGTAGTAGTGTGAGCTATGACTGGTCTATGTGATTCTTGGTAACTTTATTGATTCTGTCATTACAGGCAATACTTAATTAAAGCATGGGAGCTGATGTATTTATGCGCATCTTCCATGCCTCCTGGCAAGGAAATGGGTGGATATTTGACCAATTATGTTCACAATGTAGCCCAGGGTGTTGCTACTGACGCGGAGATCCAAATCCTGTCACTAAATACCTTAAATGCTTTGAAGTGTTCAGTTAAAGCTGGTCCAAGGCATACAATACCAGGTCGTGAAGAGATTGAAGCCCTTCTAACTGGTAGAAAGCTAACAACTATAGTGTTTTTTCTGGATGAAACATTTGAAGAAATTTCATATGATATGGCAACAACAATATCTGATGCTGTAGAGGTATTCTTCTTTTGATATACTACTGTTTTTCTGTTTCGCAAATATGCAGTTGATTTATCATATTTCTGATACTTTGGCCTTATTATGTTTGTCACTTTATTTATCTAGATATCTTGTTTATAATGAGGTTCTTTGGTTTCAAGACTTGTTATGTGCTCAAGTTGTCAACACATGGAATGCCTAACATTTCATTCTATTAGTTAACTTGTTATATGTCGCCTGGAAATCATTTTACAGGGATAACTCTGAACTCTATATACTCCAATGAGCTTTGACCTATTTTGATATTGGTCCATAAAGTTTCATAATGCATTATATACCCTCTAAAGTTTAAAAAATACCTATACCCCCTCAACTGTGATATATACCCTCTAAAGTTTAAAGTCTAAAGTTTGAAAAATGTCATATATCCTTCAAACCAAAATGATGTCTCTTTAGTTTGGAGAAATAATTACAATCACACTCCAAACCTTTGTATAAACACACTTTAGTTTATATAATCTTAGAATATTACGTGCAATCACTGCAAAATCGTCCGAGGTAGGCCACCTTTCCACAAAATCGTCCCATGATGTACGTTCCCCACACCGTGGATGGTTGCCGACAAATGCCCTGCGGCTAGCCTTCCTTGGGGGAAATTTATTGGTTTTGGATGTCTTCCTGTGCAATCACTGCAAGCTGTGGCAGCGCACTTTCACTCGCAGCATATCGTGCCTAATGACGTGCGGCACTGACCCCCGGACTAGTCTTAAGATGTGCCATTGAGACCGCGCACAGAATGTTGTGCTCAGCCTGTTAGAAGGTAGGCCGCCTTTCTGCAAAATTGTCCCACGATTTTCGTCCACCACTGCTACACAGTGCTTAGTTGCCTAAAAATGCCCCTGGTTAGCCTCCATTAGGGGAAAGTTATTGGTTTCGGATGTGTTCCCGTGCAATCCCCGCACGCTGTGGCAGTGTGCTGTCACTCGTGATGCATCGTGCCCAAAGATGTGCCGCATCGACCCTGGACTAGTCGCAAGTCGTGCCATTGAGACCGTGCATAGAATGCTGCACCCGGCATGTAGAAGGTAGGCCGCCCTTTCACAAAATTGTCCCATGATGTTCATCCACCACTGCCACACACTGCTTAGTTGCCAACAAATGCCCTGCGGCTAGACTCTGTTGGGTGAATGTTATCCGTTTTCGTTGAGTTCCTAAATGGTTTGCACAGACAGCAACAGCGCATTATCACAGAATGTGGGCTAGAGGTCAAAACAGAGATAGAAAGACAGCATAAAATAATCCAAATGTAAGCCTAAACTTGGCCTAACTTCTAGAAGGCCCAAACACTCAAAATATCTTGCATTGGAGGGAAGAATTGGAGGGATTTTTCAGACATTTGAGTTTGAATTTTCCCTCCCATTTGCCTAGAAATTGTGGAGAAGATCCTAACTATCTAAAGTGACTTTTGCAAAACAAATCTTAACTCTCCATTCCACCCACCTTCAACTATAAATAGGTCTCATTTCCTTAGGCCAAAGCATCCACCAAAGTGTAAACACAAGCAGTCCTAAAGAGTTATAAAGTTTTGTAGTCTTGTAATCTCTTCATTCAATTCAAGAATTTTTCTTCAAGTTCTCTTGCAATTTCTTATTTTCTCTAGTCTCCTAAGCATTTTAGTATGCTAAAAATCATCTTTCGCATAACGATAAAGGTTTACTTAGTATAGTAGTGAAAGTTTTACTAGCTAAGCGCTGCACGGGTCCTGTAAAAATCAAAAGTCCCATGATAGCGTTGTCACTCGCGGTGTATCATGTCCAAAGACGCGCCGCACCCACCCCAGACTAGCCACAAGTGGTCCCATCCAGACCGTGCACAGAATTTTGTGCCTAGCATATTCTGAGGTTGGCTGCCCTTCCGTAATATTGTGCCACGATGTTCGTCCACCTCTGCCGCACTGTGCTTGGTTGCCAAAAATACCATGTGGCTAGCCTCTGTTAGGGGAAAATTAATCGTTTGGGACGTGTTGTTGTGCAATTCACGAACGCTGCGGCAGCGCGCTGTCACTTGAGGCGTATCGCTCTCAAACATGCACCGCACCAACCCCGAGACTACCCACAAGTCGTTGAATTGGGACTGCTCGCAGAATGCCGTGCCTGGCCTATTCCGAGGCAGGCTGCCTTTTCGCAAAATCGTCCCACTATGTTCGTTCAACGCTGCCGCACACTGCTTAGTTGCTGACAAATGCCCTGCGGCTAGCCTTCCTAGGGGAAAATTTATTGGTTTCGGATGTCTTCCTGTGCAATCACTGCAAGCTGTGGTAGCGCACTTTCACTCGCAGCATATCGTGCCTAATGACGTGCGGCACTGACCCCCGGACTAGTCTTAAGATGTGCCATTGAGACCACGCATAGAATGCTGCGCCTGGCTTGTTTGGAGGTAGGCCGCCTTTTCGCAAGATCGTCCCACAATGTTTGTCCACTGCTGCTGTACAGTGCTTGGTTGCCAAAAATGCCCCGCGGCTAGCCTCCGTTAGGGGAAAATTAATCATTTTTGACGTGTCCCTGTGCAATTCGTGAATGCTACGGCAGGACGCTATCACTCGAGGCATATCACGCCCAAACACGCACCGCACTGACCCGAGACTACCCACAAGTCGTTGAATCGGGACCACGCGCAGAATGCTGCGCTCGGCCTGTTCCGAGGTAGGCCGCCTTTTCCTAAAATCATCCCACGATGTTAGTCCGCCGCCGCCGCACCGTGGATGGTTGCCAAAAATGCCCCGCGACTAACCTCCGTTGAGGGAAAATTATTGGTTTCGGATGTCTTCCTGCACAATCCCCGCAAGTTGCTGCAGTGCGCTTTCACTCGCGGCATATCGTGCATAATGACGTGCCACACTAACCCCCGGACTAGTCTTAAGACGTGTCATCGAGACCGCACACTGAATGCCGCGCTTGACCTGTTCAGAGGTAGGCCGCCTTTCTGCAAGATTGTCCCACGATGTTCGTCCACCACTGCTGCACAGTGCTTGGTTGCCGAAAAATGCCCAGCGGCCAGCATGCATTAGGGGAAATTTATTGGCTTCGGTCGTGTTCTTGTTCAATCCCAGCACGCCGCGGCTGCGCGCTGTCACCTCTGGTAGATTGTTCCCAAAGATGTGCCTCACTGACCCCGGATTATCTGCAAATCGTGTCAGCGGGACTAAGCCCAGAATGCCAAGCCTGGACTGTGCCGAGATAGGCCGCCTTTTCGCAAAATCATCACACGATGTTTGTCCACTATTGCCGTACACTGCTTAGTTGCCAACAAATGCCCTATGGCTAGCCTTCCTTGGAGGAAATTTATTGGTTTCAAATGTCTTCCTGCACAATTCTTGCGAAGAGTGCTTTCACTCGCGGCATATCGTGCCTAATGACGTGCCGCACTAACCCTCAGACTAGTCTTAGGACGTGCCATTGAGACCGCGCACAGAATACTGCGCTTGACCTGTTCGAAGGTAGGCCGCCTTTTTGCAAGATCGTCCCACGATGTTCGTCCACCACTGTCGCACAGTGCTCGGCGATGCGCACTTGTCAGTAGCCGGACCTTAGATTAAGCTTAGAGAACCATTTAGCGTTCCCAAGGCGATAGAATAGGTCATCCACGCGGGGGATCGGATAGCGTTTCTTGATTGTCACCTTATTTAGCACCCGGTAGTCGATGCACACGTACAAGCTCCCATCATGCTTCCGCTGGAACAAGACATGTGCGCCGAATGGTGCCTTCGAGGGCCTTATGAATCCGGCCTCTAACAACTCATTAAGTTGCTTTCGGAGTTCTTCGAGCTCGGGTGGGGCCATGCAATATGGTCTTATAGCTGGAGGTTTTGCGCCAGGGTTGAGTTCGATCTCATGGTCCACTTTACATCTTGGCGAAAGTTTCTTCGGCAGTTCTGGAAGCATCACGTTTCTGAACTTTCAAAGAATATCTTGGAGCTCTTTTGGGATGTCAAGAGTGGTTGCGGAGTATCATCTTCCTTCAGCATGGTAAGGTAGGTGTCCTTCTCTTTCTTGACTCCCTTTGCAACTTGTAGTGCGGACAACACCCTAGTATTGACGTGTCTCCGCTCAATCAGTACCTTGTGGAGCTTCCCCGTATCATTGAATTCCATGCACCCATCGTCTGTAAAGGTAAAGGACAGCATGCGATTGATGAACTCGTTACCCAACACCATGTCGAAGTCACTCATCGGTATGATGGTCAAGTCAATCATGCCATGCCATGACCCAATCTGTATCGGCACCTTTTGAGCAACTTCGCGAATTGGCCGTAGAGGTTGGTCGACGATCTTTACCCATCTTAGTTCCTTGACGTGCATTAAACCTAACCGTTATTCAAGGCTTTCGACGACCTTTACCCATCTTAGTTCCTTGACGTGCATTAAACCTAACCGTTATTCAAGGCTTTCAACGACCAAGCATTAATTAGCGCCACAATCGATGAATGCCTTGAAGCTGACCCCATGGATGCTGGTGTTAACGTACTTGAACGTCTTGCTAGGATCAAGCTTTACGACAGCTTTGGCCTTGGACGCCACTCCCTTGGACGTCTCCTTGGCCTTCATTGAGTTGAGGGCGCGCATCGAACCTAGGCACGCATCCTCCTGTGACTTCTCATAGGCGCTGATGATGACATTTAGCTTGGAGCGCTGCGGACATTTTTTAGAGTGGTGCGCTCCTCCGCAAAGAAAGTAGTTCCACTTTTGCTTCTCCTGCGCTCTATGCCCCTAGTTGCACCTTTCGTCCCTTGGCGGACGGTTTGGTTGCGGATCCACCTTGTGAGGTCAGTCTCCTTTACTTTTATCATGGCTGCCCCGGTTGGAGTTTGGAGTCGTCTTCTTGCTCTTGTCACCCTTGGATGACTCATGATGATATTCAATCAGCGTCTCAGCTGCCGTAATCGCTGAAGCAAGGTCTTGGACATTCTGCTGCTTAAATTCTTGCTTTGCCCATGATTGCAGACCGTCAAGGAAGAATAGCAACCGATTCTTTTCGGGCATGTTAGGTATTTCCAGCATTGGGGAATTGTATTTCTTATTGTAGTCCTTGATCGACCCCTGCTGCTTCAGCCCACAAATCTTCTTTATTGCCACTTCTTTCGCATTTTTGGGGTAGAATTGCCTCTTGAAATTCGCTTTGAATGCGTCCCAAGTGTTGATGATGCATAACCCCCTTTTTATTTCGGTGTGGTGGCGTCTCTACCACAGTGCCGCATCGTGCTTGAAGAAGAGGGTGCACTTGTTGATCTTGTCGGTGTCGTTGTGCACATTCACAGTATCTAGGTAGTGCTCCATTATCCAAAGAAAATTCTCTATTTTCTTGGCGTCGCGCTTGCTTCCATACTTCGGCAGGTCGGAAACTCAAACTCTCGGCACGCCACTCGCAGTAGCCCTCAATGCTATTGCAGCCTTGCATATGGCGAGGTCTTGTTTTACAGAATCTAATCCCATGTTGGTAGTGTTTATTTGTGCTGCCATGCTTCGCTTAAATTCCTCCATGGCTTGGTTCATGGAAGCAGTGAAAGAGTTGAAGGCGTTGTGGAACTTACCTTCTATTTTGGCAGTGCTGGTGTCTTGCTCGCGCTCATCCATCATTATTTTGAGAGCGTCGAGGCAGTTTAGCACATCGCCCATTGCTAGCTTGAGCTTGGCTAACCTCGCCTTAGTGGAGCGAACTGCGTCCTTAGATGTAGACCAGTCTTTTGACGGATTCTTCCTTTCATCGCGGCCATTTCCGTGACCGCGCTTCTCTTGCAGCACTTTAGCACATTGCTTGGCTCTGCCTCCTTGCTTGACATGATGAGAATTATGTTTGATAAAGTTTTGGATTATCCCTATGAACTTCGCTCTGATACCATGTGTCATGGGATGTTTGATTTTTACAAGACCCGTGAAGTGCTTAGTAAGTAAAACTTTTGCTACAACACTAAGCAAGCTTTTAACGTTGCGCGAAAGATAATTTTTAACACACTAGGATGCTTGGGAGACTAAAAAAAGTAAGAAATTGCAAGAGAACTTGAAGAAGAATACTTGAATTGAATGAAGAAATTACAAGATTACAAAACTTTACAACTCTTTATGACTACTTGTATTTACAAGTTTGGTGGATGGTTTGACCTAAGGAAGGGAGGCCTATTTATAGTTAGAGGTGGGTGGAATGAAGGGCTAAGATTTGTTTTACAAAAGTCATTTTGGATGGCTAGGATTTTCTCTACAATTTCTAGGCAAATGGGAGGGAAAATTCAAACTTAAATGTTTGAAAAATCCCTCCAATTCTTCCCTCCAATGTAGAATATTTTGAGTGATTTGGGCATTCTAGAAATTGGGCTTGTTTTAGGCAACATTGGGCCTATTTTATGCAGTCTTCCTGCCTTTGTCTTGACATCCAGCCCGCGTTCTGTGACACCCCGAACTAGCTGAAAGTCCTGCCATCAGGACAGGGCACAGTATGCGGCACCCTGGACTTTTTGAGGTTGGCCGATATTCCTCAAGTTCGTCTGACGTTTTTTATCCCCCATTGCCACACAGTGCTTGGTTGCCAAAAAATGCCCCGCGACTAGCCTCCGTTAGGTGGAAAGGTAGTGGTTTTGGCCGCATTCTCGTGCGATCCATGCACACTGTAGCTGGGCACCGGCACTCGCAACATGTCATGCTGAGATATGCACTGCACTGCCCCTGGACTAGCCAAAAGTCGTGCCATCAGGACAAGTCACAGCATGTGGCACTCTGGACATTCCAAGATTGGCTGTCTTTCCTCAAGATCGTCCTACGTTTTTCATCTACCACTGCTGCACAGTACTTGGTTGCCAAAAAATGCACTGTGACTAGCCTCCATTAGGTGGAAAGGTAGTGGTTTCGGCCGTGTTCCCGTGCGATCCATGCACACTGTAGCTGGGCGCTGGCACTTGCAGTGTTTCGTGCCGATATATGCACTGCACTACCCTCGGACTAGCCAAAAGTCGTGCCATCGAGACCACGTACAGTATGCGGCATCTTGGACATTCCCGAGGTTGGCGGTCTTTCTGCAAGATCGTCCAACGATTTCTGTCTGTCACTGTCACACTGCTTGGTTGACGAAAAATGCCCCGCGACTAGCTTCCACTAGGGGAAAACTTATTGGTTTCGGCCGTGTTCCCTTGCTATCCATGCACACTGCAGCTGGGCGCCGGCACTCGCAGCGTGTCATGTCGAGATACGCACTGCACTGCCCCGGACTAGCCGAAGGTCGTGCCATCTGGACCATGCACAGTATGAGGCACCCTGGACATTCCCGACGTTGGCAGTCTTTCTGCAAGATCGTCCCACAATTTTGGTCCGCCACTGCCGCACAGTGCTTGGTTGCCAAAAAATGCCCCGCGACTAGCTTTCATTAGGGGGAAAGTTACTGGTTTCGGCCGTGTTCCCTTGCTATCCGCGCACACTGCAGCTGGGTGCCGGTACTCGCAGCGTGTCGTGCTGAGATATCCGCCACACTGCCACCAAACTAGCAGAAAGTCGTGCCATTAGGACCACGCACAGTATGTGACACCCTGGACATTCCTGAGGTTGGCCGTCTTTCCGCAAGATAGTCCCACGATTTTGGTCCACCACTGCCGCACAATGCTTGGTTACCGAAAAATCCCCCGCGACTAACTTTCGTTAGGGGGAAAGTTACTGGTTTTGGCTGTGTTCCCTTGCTATCCGCACACACTGCAGCTGGGTGCCGGCACTCGCAGCGTGTTGTGCTGAGATATCCGCCGCACTGCCACCGAACTAGCGGAAAGTCGTGCCATTAGGACCACGCACAGTATGTGACACCCTGGACATTCTTGAGGTTGGCCGTCTTTCCGCAAGATAGTCGCACGATTTTGGTCCACCACTGCTGCACAATGCTTGGTTGCCGAAAAATGCCCCGCGACTAGCTTTCGTTAGGGGGAAAGTTACTGGTTTTGGCCATGTTTCCTTGCTATCCACGCACACAGCAGCTTGGCACCAGCACTTGCAGCGTGTCGTGCCAAGATACACACTGCACTACCCTCAGACAAGCCAAAAGTTGTGCAATACGGACCAGGCACAGTATACGGCACTGTGGAATTTCCCGAGGTTGGCCGTCTTTCCTCAAGATCGTCCCACAATTTTTGTCCACCACTGTCGCACAGTGCTTGCTTGCCAAAAAATACACTATGAGTTGCCTCCGTTAGGGGGAAAATTACTGGTTTTGGACGTGTTCCCTTGCGATCTGCGCACACTGCAGCTGGGCGCTGGCACTCATAGCATGTTGTGCCGAGATATGCGCCGCACTGCCACCGGACTAGCAAAAAGTCATGCCATACCACGCACAGTATGCGGCACGTGGACTTTCCCAAAGTTGGCCGTCTTTCCTCAAGATCGTCCCGCAATTTTCGTCTGCCTCTGCTGCACAGTGCTTGCTTGCCGAAAAATGCTCTGTGAGTTGCCTCTGTTAGGGGGAAAGTTGCTGGTTTTGGACGTGTTCCCTTGCGATCTGCGCACACTGCAGCTGGGCATCGGCCCTTGCAGCGTGTAGTGCCGAGATACGCGCCACACTGCCCCTGAACTAGCCGAAAGTTGTGCCATCAGGACCATGCACAGTATGTGGCACCCTGGACTTTCTTGAGGTTGGCCCTTTTTTCGCAAGATCGTCCCACGATTTTCATCTGCCACTGTCGTACTGTGCTTGGTTGCCAGAAAGTGCCCTGGGAGTAGCCTCCGTTAGGGGGAAAGTTATTTGTTTCGGCTGTGTTCCATTGCGATCCGCGCGTACAGTAGCTGGGTGCCGGCACTCGCAGTGTGTTGTGCCGAGATATGCACTGCACTGCCCCTGGACTAGCTGAAAGTCATGCCATCGGGACCATGCACAGAATGCGGTACGTTGGACTTTCCTGAGATTGGCTGTCCTTTCGCAAGATCGTCCCACGATTTTTGTCCGCCACTACTGCACAGTACTTGGTCGCCGAAAAATGCCCCGTGACTAGCCTCCATTAGGTGGAAAGTTACTGGTTTTGGCTGTGTTCCCTAGTGATCCGTGCACACAGCAGCTGGGCGCCAGCACTCGCAGCGTGTGGTGCTGAGATATGCACCGCATTGCCCCCGGACTAGCCAAAAGTCATGCCATCGGGACCATGCACAGTATGCGGCACCCTAGATTTTTTCGAGGTTGGCCGTCTTTCCGCAAGATCGTCCCATGATTTTCATCTACCACTATCTTACCATGCTTGGTTGCCAAAAAATGCCCCAGGAGTAGCCTCCGCTACGGGGAAAGTTATTTGTTTCGGCCATGTTCCATTGCGATCCGTGCACACAGCAGCTGGGCGCCAGCACTCACAGCGTGTCGTGCCGAGATATGCGCCACACTACTCCCGGACTAGCCGAAAGTCGTGCTATCAGGAACATGCACAGTATGTGGCACTCTGGACTTTCCCGAGATTGGCCGTCTTTCTGCAAGATCGTCCCACGGTTTGCATCCGCCACTGCCGCACAGTGCTTGGTCACCAAAAAATGCCCTGCGACTAGCCTCCGTTAGGTGGAAAGTTAATGGTTTTGGCCATGTTCCCTAGTGATCCACGCACACAGCAGCTGGGCGCTGGCACTCGCAGAATGTCCTGCCGAGATATACGCTGCACTGCCACCGGACTAGCCAAAAGTTGTGCCATCGAGGCCACGCACAGTATGCGACACCGTGGACTTTCCTGAGGTTGGCCGTCTTTCCTCAAGATCATCCTACAATTTTCGTCTGCCACTACCGCACAGTGCTTGCTTGCCGAAAAATGCCCCGTGAGTTGCCTCCATTAGGGGGAAAGTTACTGGTTTTGGCTGTGTTCCCTTGCGATCTGCGCACACTACTGCTGGGCGCTGGCACTTGCAGTGTGTCGTGCTGAGATACGCGCCGCACTGCCCCTGGACTAGCCGAAAGTTGTGCCATCGGGACCATGTACAGTATGCAACACCCTGGACTTTCTCGAGATTGGCCATCTTTCCGCAAGATTGTCCCACAATTTTCATCCGCCACTGTCGTACTGTGCTTGGTTGCCAAAAAATGCCACGGGAGTAGCCTCCGCTAGGGGGGAAGTTATTTGTTTCAGCTGTGTTCCATTGCAATCTGTGCACACAGCGGCTGGGCGCCGGCACTCGCAGTGTGTTGTGCCGAGATATGCACCGCACTGATCCCGGACTAGCCGAAAGTTATGCCATCTTTCCACAAGATCGTCCAACGATTTCCGTCCGCCACTGTTGCACTGTGCTTGGCTGATGAAAAATGCCTGGCGACTAGCTTCTGTTAGGGGGAAAGTTACTGGTTTCGGCCGTGTTCCCTTGCTATCCATGCACACTGCAGCTGGGCACCGGCACTCGCAGCATGTCGTGTCGAGATACACGCCACACTGCCCCAGACTACTCAAAAGTCGTGCCATCGGGACCATGCACAGTATGCAGCACCTTGGACATTCCCGAGGTTGGCCGTTCTTTCGCAAGATCGTCCAACGATTTCCATCCGCCACTGCCGCACCGTGCTTAGTTGCCAAAAAATGCCGCGCGACTAGCCTTTGTTAGGGGGAAAGTTACTGGCTTTGGCCATGTTCCCGTGCGATCCACACACACTGCAGCTGGGTGCCGGCACTTGCAGCGTGTCGTGCCAAGATACGCGCCGCACTGCCCCGGGACTAGCCGAAGGTTACTGGTTATGGCCGTGTTCCCTTGCGATCTGTGCACACAGCAGCTGGGCGCTGGCACTCGCAGTGTGTTGTGCCAAGATACACGCTGCATTGCCCCTGGACTAGCCAAAAGTCGTGCCATCGGGACCATGCACAGTGTGCGGCACCCTGGACTAGCCAAAAGTCGTGCCAAAAAATGCCCCGCGACTAGCTTAATGTTGTGCCATCGGGACAATGCATAGTATGTGGCACCGTGGACTTCCCAAAGGTTCGCCAACCTTCCGCAAGATCGTCCCGTGATTTTCGTCCACCACTGCCGCGCAGTGATTGGTAGCCTAAAAATGCCCCGCGACAAGCCTAAAGTTGTGCCATTGGGACCACGCACAGTATGCGACACCATGGACTTCCCAAAGGTTCGCCAACCTTCTGCAATATTGTCCCGTAATTTTCGTCCACCACTGCCGCATAGTGCTTGGTTGCCGAAAAATGCTCGGCGACTAGCCAAAAGTTGTGCCATCGGGACAATGCAGAGTATGCGGCACCGTGGACTTCCCAAAGGTTCACCAACCTTCCGCAAGATTGTCCTGCGATTTTCGTCCACCACTGCTGCATAGTGTTTTGGTGCCGAAAAATGCCCAGCGACTAGCCTAATGTTCTGCCATCGGGACCATGCACAGTATGCGGCACCATGGACTTCCGAAAGGTTCGCCAACCTTCGGCAATATCGTCCCGTAAATTTCGTCCACCACTGCTGTACAGTGCTTGGCTGCCGAAAAATGCCCGGCGACTAGCTTAATGTTGTGCGATCGGGACCATGCACAGTATACGACACCGTGGACTTCCCAATGGTTCGCCAACCTTCCGCAAGATCATCCCGCGATTTTCGTCCACCACTGCCGCACAGTATTTTGGTGCCGAAAAATGCCCCGCGACTAGCCTAATGTTCTGCCATCGGGACCATGCAAAGTATGCGGCACCATGGACTTCCCAAAGGTTCGCCAACCTTCTGCAATATCGTCCCGTAAATTTCGTCCACCACTGCTGCACAGTGCTTGGCTGCCGAAAAATGCCCGGCGACTAGCCTAATGTTGTGCCATCGGGACCATGCATAGTATGCGACACCGTGGACTTCCCAAAGGTTCGCCAACCTTCTGCAAGATCGTCCCGTGATTTTCGTCCACCACTGCTGCACAGTATTTTGGTGCCGAAAAATGCCCCGTGACTAGCCTAAAGTTGTGCCATCGGGACCATGCACAGTATGTGACACGAAGGACTTCCCAATGGTTCGCCAACCTTCCGCAAGGTCGTCCCGCGATTTTTGTCCACCACTGCTGCACAGTGATTGGTAGCCTAAAAACGCCCCGCAACAAGCCTAAAGTTGTGCCATCGGGACCATGCAGAGTATGCGGCACCATGGACATCCCAAAGGTTCGCCAACCTTCTACAATATCGTCCCATAATTTTTGTCCACCACTGCCGTGCAGTGCTTGGTTGCCGAAAAATGTGCGGCGACTAGCCTAAAGTTGTGGCATCGGGACCATGCACAGTATGTGGCACTGTGGACTTCCCAAAGGTTTGCCAACCTTCCGCAAGATCGTCCAGCGATTTTCGTCCACCACTGCTGCACAGTGTTTTGGTTCCGAAAAATGCCCCGCGACTAGCCTAAAGTTGTGCCATCGGGACCATGTGCAGTATGTGGCACCGTGGACTTCCCAAAGGTTTGCTAACTTTCTGGAAGATCGTCCTGCGATTTTCGTCCACCACTGCCGCACAGTGATTGGTAGCCTAAAAATGCCCCGCGACAAGCCTAAAGTTGAGCCATTGGGACCTTGCACAGTATGCAGCACCATGGACTTCCCAAAGGTTCGCCAACCTTCCTCAAGATCCTCCCGCGATTTTCGTCCAAGAATGCCGCACCGTGTTTTGGTGCCGAAAAATGCCCTGCGAGTAGGTTAATGTTTTGCCATCTGGACCATGCACAGTATGCGGCACCATAGACTTCTCAAAGGTTCGCTAACGTTCCGCAAGATCGTCCCGCGATTTTCGCCCACCACTGCCGCACCGTGTTTTGGTGCCGAAAAACGCCCCGTGACTAGGTTAATGTTGTGGCATCGGGACCATGTGCAGTATACGGCGCCGTGGACTTCCCAAAGGTTTGCCCACGATCCGCAAGATCGTCCCGCGATTTCTATTCACTGCTGCCGCACAGCGCTTGGTTGCCGAAAAATGCGCGGCGACTAGCCTAAAGTTGTGCCATCGGGACCATGCACAGTATGCGGCGCCCTGGACATTCCAGAGGTTGGCCGTCCTTTCGCAAGATCGTCCAACGATTTTCGTCCGCCACTGCCGCACCATGCTTAGTTGCCAAAAAATGCCGTGCGACTAGCCTCTGTTAGGGGGAAAGTTACTAGCTTTGGCCTTGTTCCCGTGTGATCCACACACACTGAAGCTGGGTGCCGGCACTTGCAGCAGGTCGTGCCAAGATACGCGCCGCGCTGCCCTGGGACTAGCCGAAAGTTACTGGTTATGGCCGTGTTCCCTTGCGATCCGTGCACACTGAGCTGGGAGCTGGCACTCGCAGCGTGTCGTGCCAAGACACACGCCGCATTGCCCCCGGACTAGCCAAAAGTCGTGCCATCGGGACCATGCACAGTGTGCGGCACCCTGGACTTCCCAAAAGTCGTGCCGAAAAATGCCCCGCGACTAGCTTAAAGTTGTGCCATCGGGACCACGCACAGTATGCAGCACCGTGGGTTTCCCAAAGGTTCGCCAACCTTCCGCAAGATCGTCCCGTGATTTTCGTCCACCACTGCTGCACAGTGATTGGTAGCCTAAAAATGCCCCGCGACTAGCCAAAAGTTGTGCCATTGGGATAATGCACAGTATGCGGCACCGTGGACTTCCCAAAGGTTCGCCAACCTTCTGCAAGATCGTCCCGCGATTTTTGTCCACCACCGCCGCACAGTATTTTGGTGCCGAAAAATGCCCCGCGACTAGCCAAAAGTTGTGCCATCGGGACCATGCACAGTATGCGGCACCATGGACTTCCGAAAGGTTCGGCAACCTTCTGCAATATCGTCCAGTAAATTTCGTCCACCACTGCTGCACAGTGCTTGGCTGCCGAAAAATGACCGACGACTAGCTTAATGTTGTGCCATCGGGACCATGCACAGTATGCGACACCGTGGACTTCCCAAAGGTTCGCCAACCTTCCGCAAGATCATCCCGCGATTTTCGTCCACCACTGCCGCACAGTATTTTGGAGCCGAAAAATGCCCCGCGACTAGCCTAATGTTCTGCCATCGGGACCATGCACAGTATGCGGGACCATGGACTTCCCAAAGGTTCGCCAACCTTCTGCAATATCATCCCGTAAATTTCGTCCACCATTGCTGCACAGTGCTTGGCTGCCGAAAAATGCCCGGCGACTAGCTTAATGTTGTGCCATCGGGACCATGCACAGTATGCGACACTGTGAACTTCCCAAAGGTTCGCCAACCTTCCGCAAGATCGTCCCGCGATTTTCGTCCACCACTGCTGCACAGTATTTTGGTGCCGAAAAATGCCCCGCGCTAGCCTAAAGTTGTGCCATCGGGACCATGCACAGTATGCGACATGAAGGACTTCCCAATGGTTCGCCAACCTTCCGCAAGGTCGTCCCGCGATTTTCGTCCACCACTGCCGCACAGTGTTTTGGTGCCGAAAAATGTCCCGTGACTAGCCTAAAGTTGTGCCATCGGGACCATGCACAGTACGTGACACGAAGGACTTCCCAATGGTTTGCCAACCTTCCGTAAGATCGTCCCGTGATTTTCGTCCACCACTGCCGCACCATGTTTTGGTGCCGAAAAATGCCCTGCGACTAGCCTAAAGTTGTGCCATCGAAGCCTAAAGTTGTGCCATCGGGGCCATGCACAGTATGCGGCGCCGTGGACTTCCCAAAGGTTCGCCAACCTTCCGCAAGATCGTCCTGCGATTTTCGTCCACCACTGTCGCACTGTGATTGGTATCCCAAAAATGCCTCCCGACTAGCCTAGAGTTTTGGCATCGGGACCATGAACAGTATGCAACAGAAGGACTTCCCAAAGGTTCGCCAACCTTCCGCAAGATCGTCCCTCGATTTTCGTCCACTACGGCCGCACCGTGTTTTCATGCCGAAAAAAGCCCCGCGACTAGCCTAAAGTTGTGCCATTGGGACCATGCACAGTATGCGGCACCAAGGACTTCCCAAAGGTTCGCCAACCTTCCGCAAGATCGTCCCGCGATTTTCGTCCACCACTGCCGCACCGTGTTTTGGTGCCGAAAAATGCCCTGCGATTAGCTTAATGTTTTGCCATCGGGACCATGCACAGTATGCGGCACCATGGACTTCCCAAATGTTCGCCAACCTTCTGCAAGATCATCCCGTGATTTTCATTCACCACTGCCGCACCGTGTTTTGGTGCCGAAAAAAGCCCCGCGACTAGCCTAAAGTTGTGGCATCGGGACCATGCACGGTATGCGACACGAGGGACTTCCCAATGGTTCGCCAACCTTCCGCAAGATCGTCCTGCGATTTTCGTCCACCACTGCCGCACCGTGTTTTGGTTTCGAAAAATGCCCCGCGACTAGCTTAATGTTGTCCCATCAGGGCCATGCACAGTATGCGACACCGTGGACTTCCCAAAGGTTCGCCCACCTTCCGCAAGATTGTCCCGCAATTTTCGTCCACCACTGCCGCACCGTGTTTTGGTGCCGAAATATACCCCGCGACTAGCTTAATGTTGTGGCATCGAGACCATGTGCAGTATGCGGCGCCGTGGACTTCCCAAAGGTTCGCCAACCTTCCGCAAGATCGTCCTGCGATTTTCGTCCAGCACTGCCGCACTGTGTTTTGGCGCCGAAAAAAGCCCCGCGACTAGCCCAAAGTTGTGGCATCGGGGCCATGCACAGTATGCGAAACGAAGGACTTCCCAATGGTTCGCCAACCTTCTGCAAGATCTTCCCGCGATTTTCCTCCACCACTGCCGCACCGTGTTTTGGTTTCGAAAAATGCCCCGCGACTAGCCGAAAGTTGTGGCATCGGGACCATGCACAGTATGCATCGCTGTGGACTTCCCAAAGGTTTGCCAACCTTCCGCAAGATCGTCCTGCGATTTTCGTCCACCACTGCCGTACCGTGTTTTGGTGCCGAAAAAAGCCCCGCGACTAGCCTAAAGTTGTGGCATCAGGACCATGCACAGTATGCGACACGAAGGACTTCCCAAAGGTTCGCCAACCTTCCCCAAGATCGTCCCGTGATTTTCGTCCACCACTGCCGCACAGTGTTTTGGTGCTGAAAAATGCCCCGCGACTAGCCTAAAGTTGTGCCATGGGAAACATGCATAGTATGCAGCACCATGGACTTCCCAAGGGTTCGCCAACCTTCCACAAGATCATCCCGCGATTTTCGTCCACCACTTCTGCACAGTATTTTGGTGCCGAAAATGCCCCGTGACTATCCTAAAGTTGTGCCATGGGGAACATGCACAGTATGCGGCACCGTGGACTTCCCAAAGGTTCGCCAACCTTCCGCAAGATCATCCCGCGATTTTCGTCCACCACTGCCGCACAGTGATTGGGTGCCGAAAAATGCCGCCCGACAAGCCTAAAGTTGTGCCATCAGGACCATGCACAGTAAACGGCACCATGGACTTCCCAAAGTTTCGCCAACCTTCCGCAAGATCGTCTCGCGATTTTCACCCACCACTGCCGCACAGGGATTGGGTGCCGAAAAATGCCCCGCGACAAGCCTAAAATTGTGCCAACCGGACCACCTATAGTATGCGGCACCATGGAGTTCCCAAAGGTTTGCCAACCTTCTGCAAGATCGTCCCGCGATTTTCGTCCACCACTGCCGCACAGGGATTGGGTGCCGAAAAATGCCCCGCGACTAGCCTAAAGTTCTTCCAACCGGACTATCTATAGTATGCGGCACCGTGCACTTCCCAAAGGTTCGTAAACCTTCCGCAAGATCGTCCAGCGATTTTCGTCCACCACTGCCGCACAATGCATAGTTGCCGAAAAAGGCCCGGCGACAAGGCTAAATTTGTGCCCACCGGACCATCTATAGTATGCGGCACCATGGACTTCCCAAAGGTTCGCAAACCTTCTGCAATATTGTCCGGCGATTTTCGTCCACCACTGCCGCACAGTACTTCGTTGCCGAAAAATGCCCCGCGATTAGCCTAAAGTTGTGCCAACCGGACTATCTATAGTATGTGGCACCATGGACTTCCCAAAGGTTCGCAAACCTTCCGCAAGATCGTCCCGCGATTTTCGTCCACCACTGCCGCACAGTGATTGGGTGCTGAAAAATGCCCCACAACGAACCTAAAGTTGTGCCAACCGGACCATCTATAGTATGCAGCACCATGGACTTCCTAAAGGTTCCCCAACCTTCCGCAAGATCGTCCTGCGATTTTCGTCCACCACTGCCGCACAGCGATTGGGTGCCGAAAAATGCCCCGCGACAAATGTAAAGTTGTGGCAACCGGACCATCTATAGTATGCGGCACCATGGACATCCTAAAGGTTTGCCAACCTTCCGCAAGATCGTCCCGGGATTTTTATCCACCACTGCCGCACAGTGATTGGGTGCCAAAAAATGCCCCGCAACGAACATAAAGTTCTGCCAACCGGACCATCTATAGAATGCGGCACTATGGACTTCCCAAAGGTTCGCAAACCTTCCGCAAGATCGTCCCGCGATTTTCATCCACCACTGCAGTACAGTGATTGGGTGCCGAAAAATTCCCTGCGACTATCCTAAAGTTGTGGCAACCAGACCATCTATAGTAAGCGGCACCATGCACTTCCCAAAGGTTCGCAAACCTTCCGCAATATCGTCCCGCGATTTTAGTCCACCACTGCCGCACGGTGCTTAGTTGCCGAAAAAGGCCCGGTGACAAGCCTAAAGTTGTGCCATCCGGACCATGCACAGTAAGCGGCACCATGGACATCCCAAAGGTTCGCAAACCTTCTGCAAGATCGTCCGGTGATTTTTGACCACCACTGCCGCACAGTGCATAGTTGCCGAAAAAGGCCCGACGACAAGCCTAAAGTTGTGTCCACCGGACCATCTATAGTATGCGGCACCATGGACTTCCCAAAAGTTCGCAAACCTTCCGCAATATCGTCCCGCGATTTTCATCCACCACTGCTGCACAGTACAGAGTTGCCAAAAAAGGCCCGGCGATAGGCCTAAAGTGGTGCCATCAGGACCATGCACAGCATGCGGCACCACGGACTTCCCAAAGGTTCGCCAAGCTTCCGCAAGATCGTCCTGCAATTTTTGTCCACCACTGCCGTACAGTGCTTTGTTGCTGAAAAAGGCCCGGCGACAAGCCTAAAGTTGTGCCATCAGGACCATGCACAGTATGCGGAACCATGGACTTCCCAAACGTTTGCCAACCTTCCGCAAGGTCATTCCGCGATTTTCATCCACCACTGCCACATAGTGATTGGGTGCCGAAAAATGACCCGCGACGAACCTAAAGTTGTGCCAACCAGACCATCTATAGTATGCTGCACCCTTGACATCCCAAAGGTTCTCCAACCTTCCGCAAGATCGTCCCGCAATTTTTTTCCACCACTGCCGCACTGCGCTTAGTTGCCGAAAAAGGCCCGGCGACAAGCCTAAAGATGTGCCATCCGCACCATGCACAGTAAGCGGCACTATGGACATCCCAAAGGTTTGCAAACCTTCCACAAGATCGTCCCGCGATTTTTGTTCACCAATGCCGCACAGTGATTGGGGGCCGAAAAATGCCCCGCGACTAGCCTAAAGTTGTGCCATCAGGAGCATGCACAGTAAGCGGGACCATGCACAGTAAGCGGCACCATGGACTTCCCAAAGGTTCGCAAACCTTCCGCAAGATCGTCCCGCGATTTTCGTCCACCACTGCAGCACAGTGATTGGGTGCCGAAAAATTCCCCGCGACTATCCTAAAGTTGTGGCAACCAGACCATCTATAGTAAGCGGCACCATGCACTTCCCAAAGGTTCGCAAACCTTCCGCAATATCGTCTCGTGATTTTGGTCCACCACTGCCGCACGGTGCTTAGTTGCCAAAAAAGGCCCGGCGACAGGCCTAAAGTGGTGCCATCAGGACTATGCACAGTATGCGGCACCATGGACTTCCCAAAGGTTCTCCAACCTTCCGCAAGATCCTCCCGCAATTTTCGTCCACCACTGCCGCACAGTTCTTCGTTGCCGAAAAAGGCCCGGCGACAAGCCTAAAGTTGTGCCATCAGGTCCATGCACAGTATGCGGAACCATGGACTTCCCAAAGGTTCGCCAACCTTCCGCAAGATCGTTCCGCGATTTTCGTCTACCACTGCCGCACAGTGATTGGGTGCCGAAAAAAGACCCGCGACGAACCTAAAGTTGTACCAACCAGACGATCTATAGTATGCTGCACCATCGACATCCCAAAGGTTCTCCAACCTTCCGCAAGATCATCCTGTAATTTTTTTCCACCACTGCAGCACAGCGCTTAGTTGCGGAATAAGGCCCGGCGACAAGCCTAAAGATGTGCCATCCGAACCATGCACAGTAAGCGGCACTATGGACTTCCCAAAGGTTTGCAAACCTTCCACAAGATCGTCCCGCGATTTTTGTTCACCAATGCCGCACAGTGATTGGGGGCCAAAAAATGCCCCGCGACTAGCCTAAAGTTGTGCCATCCGGACCGTGCACAGTAAGCGGCACCATGGACATCCCAAAGGTTCGCAAACCTTCCGCAAAATTGTCCGGCGATTTTCGTCCACCACTGCCGCACAGTGCATAGTTGCCGAAAAAGGCCCGGCGACAAGCCTAAAGTTGTGTCCACCGGACCATCTATAGTATGCGGAACCATGGACTTCCCAAAGGTTCGCCCACCTTCCGCAAGATCGTCCCGCGATTTTCGCCCACCACTGCTGCACTGTGTTTTGGTGCCGAAAAGTGCCCCGCGACTAGCCTAAAGTTGTGGCATTGGGACCATGCACTGTATGCGACACGAAGGACTTCCCAATGGTTCGCCAACCTTACGCAAGATCGTGCTGCGATCGTCGTCCAACAATGCCGCACCGTGTTTTGGTGCCGAAAAATGCCCCGTGACTAGCTTAATGTTTTGCTATCGGGACCATGCACAGTATGCGGCACCATAGACTTCTCAAAGGTTCGCTAATGTTCCGCAAGATTGTCCCGCGATTTTTGCCCACCACTGCCGCATTGTGTTTTGGTGCCGAAAAGTGCCCCGCGACTAGCCTAAAGTTGTGGCATCGGGACCATGCACAGTATGCATCACCGTGGACTTCCCACAGGTTCTCCAACCTTTCGCAAGATCGTCCCGCGATTTTCGTCCACCACTGCCGTACCGTGTTTTGGTGCCGAAAAAAGCCCCGCGACTAGCCTAAAGTTCTGGCATCGGGACCATGCACAGTATGCGACACGAAGCACTTCCCAATGGTTCGCCCACCTTCCGCAAGATCGTCCCGCGATTTTCGTCCACCACTGCCGTACCGTGTTTTGGTTTTGAAAAATGCCCCGTGACTAGCTTAATGTTGTCCCATCGGGACCATGTACAGTATGCGACACCGTGGACTTCCCAAAGGTTCGCCCACCTTCTGCAAGATCGTCCCGCGATTTTCGCCCACCACTGCCGCACCGTGTTTTGGTGCCGAAAAAAGCCCCGCGACTAGCCTAAAGTTGTGGCATCGGGACCATGCACAGTATGCGACACCGTGGACTTCCCAAAGGATCGCCAACCTTCCGCAAGATCGTCCCGCTATTTTCGTCCACCACTGCCACGCCGTGTTTTGGTGCCAAAAAATGCCCCGCAACTAGCCTAAAGTTGTGGCATCGGGACCATGCACAGTATGCGGCACCAAGGACTTCCCAAAGGTTCGCCAACCTTCCGCAAGATCGTCCCACGATTTTCGTCCACCACTGCCGCAACGTGTTTTGGTGCCAAAAAATGCCCCGCGACTAGCCTAAAGTTGTGGCATCGGGACCATCCACAGTATGCGACGCCAAGGACTTCCCAAAGGTTCGCCAACCTTCCGCAAGATCGTCCCGCGATTTTCGTCCACCACTGCCGCACTGTGTTTTGGTGCCAAAAAATGCCCCGCGACTAGCCTAAAGATGTGGCATCGGGACCATCCACAGTATGCGGCGCCAATGACTTCCCAAAGGTTCGCCAACCTTCCACAAGATCGTCCCGCGATTTTCGTCCACCACTGCTACACAGTATTTTGGTGCCGAAAAATGCACTGCGACTAGCCTAAAGTTGTGGCATCGGGACCATCCACAGTATGCGGCACCAAGGACTTCCCAAAGGTTCGCCAACCTTCGGGAAGATCGTCCCGCGATTTTTGTCCACCACTGCTGCACCGTGTTTTGGTGCCGAAAAAAGCCCCACGACTAGCCTAAAGTTGTGGCATCGGGACCATGCACAGTATGCGACACAAGGGACTTCCCAATGGTTCGCCAACCTTACGCAAGATCGTGCTGCGATTGTCGTCCAACAATGCCGCACTGTGTTTTGGTGCCGAAAAATGCCCCGTGACTAGCCTAAAGTTGTGCCATCAGGACCATGCACAGTATGCGGAACCATGGACTTCCCAAAGGTTCGCCCACCTTCCGCAAGATCGTCCCGCGATTTTCGCACACCACTGCCGCACTGTGTTTTGGTGCCGAAAAGTGCCCCGTGACTAGCCTAAAGTTGTGGCATTGGGACCATGCACTGTATGCGACACGAAGGACTTCCCAATGGTTCGCCAACCTTACGCATGATCGTGCCGTGATCGTCGTCCAACAATGCCGCACCGTGTTTTGGTGCCGAAAAATGCCCCGTGACTAGCTTAATGTTTTGCTATCAGGACCATGCACAGTATGCGGCACCATAGACTTCTCAAAGGTTCGCTAATGCTCCGCAAGATTGTCCCGCGATTTTCACCCACCACTGCCGCACTGTGTTTTGGTGCCGAAAAGTGCCCCGCGACTAGCCTAAAGTTGTGGCACCGGGACCATGCACTGTATGCGACACGAAGGACTTCCCAATGGTTCGCCAACCTTATGCAAGATCGTGCCGCGATCGTCGTCCAAGAATGCCGCACCGTGTTTTGGTGCCGAAAAATGCCCCGTGACTAGCTTAATGTTTTGCCATCGGGACCATGCACAGTATGCGGCACCATAGACTTCTCAAAGGTTCGCTAATGTTCCGCAAGATCGTCCCGCAATTTTCGCCCACCACTGCCGCACTGTGTTTTGGTGCCGAAAAGTGCCCCGCGACTAGCCCAAAGTTGTGGCATCGGGACCATGCACAGTATGCGACACGAAGGACTTCCCAATGGTTCGCCAACCTTGCGCAAGATCGTCCCGCGATTTTCGTCCACCACTGCTGCACCGTGTTTTGGTGCCGAAAAAAGCCCCGCGACTAGCCTAAAGTTGTGGCATTGGGACCATGCACAGTATGCGACACGAAGGACTTCCCAATGGTTTGCCAACCTTCCGCAAGATTGTCCCGCGATTTTCGTCCACCACTGCCGTACCGTGTTTTGGTGCCGAAAAAAGCCCCGCGACTAGCCTAAAGTTGTGGCACCGGGACCATGCACAGTATGCATCGCCATGGACTTCCCAAAGGTTCGCAACTCTTCCGCAAGATCGTCCCGCGAATTTCGTCCACCACTGCCGTACCATGTTTTGGTGCCGAAAAAAGCCCCACGCTAGCCTAAAGTTGTGGCATCGGGACCATGCACTGTATGCGACACGAAGGACTTCCCAATGGTTCGCCAACCTTTCGCAAGATTGTCCCGCGATTTTCGTCCACCACTGCTGTACCGTGTTTTGGTGCCGAAAAATGCCCTGCGACTAGCTTAATGTTTTGCCATCGGGACCATGCACAGTATGCGGCACCATAGACTTCTCAAAGGTTCACTAATGTTCCGCAAGATTGTCCCGCGATTTTTGCCCACCACTGCCACATTGTGTTTTGGTGCCGAAAAGTGCCCCGCGACTAGCCTAAAGTTGTGGCACCGGGACCATGCACAGTATGCATCGCCATGGACTTCCCAAAGGTTCACCACTCTTCCGCAAGATCGTCCCGCGAATTTCGTCCACCATTGCCGTACCATGTTTTGGTGCCGAAAAAAGCCCCGCGCTAGCCTAAAGTTGTGGCATCGGGACCATGCACTGTATGCGACACGAAGGACTTCCCAATGGTTCGCCAACCTTCCGCAAGATTGTCCCGCGATTTTCGTCCACCACTGCTGTACCGTGTTTTGGTGCCGAAAAATGCCCTGCGACTAGCTTAATGTTTTGCCATCGGGACCATGCACAGTATGTGGCACCATAGACTTCTCAAAGGTTCACTAATGTTCCGCAAGATTGTCCCGCGATTTTTGCCCACCACTGCCGCATTGTGTTTTGGTGCCGAAAAGTGCCCCGCGACTAGCCTAAAGTTGTGGCATCGGGACCATGCACAGTATGCATCGCCGTGGACTTCCCAGAGGTTCGCCAACCTTCCGCAAGATCGTCCCGCGATTTTCGTCCACCACTGCCATACCGTGTTTTGGTGCCGAAAAATGTCCCGCGACTAGCCTAAAGTTGTGGCATCGGGACCATCCACAGTATGCGGCACCAAGGACTTCCCAAAGGTTCGCCAACCTTCGGGAAGATCGTCCCGCGATTTTCGTCCACCACTGCCGCACCGTGTTTTGGTGCCGAAAAAAGCTCCGCGACTAGCCTAAAGTTGTGGCATCGGGACCATGCACAGTATGCGACACAAGGGACTTCCCAATGGTTCGCCAACCTTCCGCAAGATTGTCCCGCGATTTTCGTCCACCACTGCCGCACCGTGTTTTGGCGCCGAAAAAAGCCCCGCGACTAGCCTAAAGTGGCATCGGGACCATGCGCAGTATGCGGCACCATGGACTTCCCAACAGTTCGCAAACCTTCCGCAAGATTGTCCCGCGATTTTCGTCCACCATTGCAGCACAGTGTTTTGGTGCCGAAAAATTCCCCGTGACTAGCCTAAAGTTGTCCCATCGGGACCATGCACAGTATGCGGCACCATGGACTTCCCATAGGTTCGCCAACCTTCCGCAAGATCGTCCAGCGATTTTCGTCCACCACTGCCACACAGCGCATGGTTGCCGAAAAATCCCCCGTGACTAGCCTAAAGTTGTGCCATCGGGACAATGCATAGTATGCGGCACCATGGACTTCCCAAAGGTTCGCCAAGCTTTCGCAAGATCGTCCTGCAATTTTTGTCCGCCACTGCCACACAGTGTTTTGGTGCGGAANTTAGCCCAACACTGCCGCACAGTGATTGGGCGCCGAAAAAGGCCGCGCAACAAGCCGAAACTTGTGCCATCCGGGCCACGCACAGTAAGTGGCGCCATGGAATTCCCAAAGGTTCGCAACCCTTCCGCAAGATCGTCCCGTGATTTTAGTCCAACACGGCCGCACAGTGATTGGGTACCGAAAAATGCCGCGCGAGAAACCTAAAGTTGTGCCCTAAGGACCATGCACAGTAAGCAGCACCATGCACTTCCCAAAGGTTCGCAACCCCTCCGCAAGATCGTCCCGCGATTTTAGTCCAACGCTGCCGCACAGTGATTGGGTGCCGAAAAATGCCGCGCGACAAACCTAAAGTTGTGCCATAAGGACCATGTGCAGTAAGCAGCACCATGCACTTCCCAAAGGTTCGCAAAACTTCCGCAAGATCGTCCCGCGATTTTCGTCCACCACTGCCGCACAGTGATTGGGTGCCAAAAAATGCCCCGCGACTATCCTAATGTTGTGCCATAAGGACCATGCACAGTAAACAGCACCATGCACTTCCCAAAGTTTCGCAAACCTTCCGCAAGATCGTCCCGCCATTTTAGTCCAACACTTTCGCAAAGTGATTGGGTACCGAAAAAAGCCACGCAAGAAACCTACAGTTGTGCCATCAGGACCATGCACAGTAAGCAGCACCATGCACTTCCCAAAGGTTCGCAACCCTTTGGCAAGATCGTCCCGCGATTTTAGTCCAACACTGCCGCACAGTGATTCGGCACCGAAAAATGCCGCGCGAGAAACCTAAAGTTGTGCCATCAGGACCATGCACAGTAAGCAGAACCATGGACTTCGCAAAGGTTCGCAAAACTTCCGCAAGATCGTCCCGCGATTTTCGTCCACTACTGCCGCACAGTGATTGGGTGCCGAAAATTGCCCCGCGACTATCCTAATGTTGTGGCAACCGCACCATCTATAGTATGCGGCACCATGCACTTCCCAAAGGTTCGCAAACATTCCGCAACATCGTCCCGCGATTTTAGTCCACCACTGCCGCACAGTGATTTGGCGCCGAAAAATGCCCCGCGAATATCCTAAAGTTGTGGCAACCGGACCATCTATAGTATGCGGCACCATGCACTTCCCAAAGGTTCGCAAACCTTCCGCATGATCGTTCTGTGACTTTAGTCCAGCGCTGCTGCACAGTGATTTCGTGCCGAAAAATGCCCCGCGAATATCCTAAAGTTGTGGCAACCGGAGCATCTATAGTATGCGGCACCATGCACTTCCCAAAGGTTCGCAACCCTTCTGCAAGATCGTCCCGCGATTTTAGGCCAACACTGCCGCACAGTGATTGGGTGCGGAAAAATGCAGCGCGAGAAACCTAAAGTTGTGCCATCAGGACCATGCACAGTAATCGGCACCATGGACTTCCCAGAGGTTCGCAAACCTTTCGTTAGATCGTCCCGCGATTTTAGTCCAACACTACCGTACAGTGATTGGGTGCTGAAAAATGTCGCGCGAGAAACCTAAAGTTGTGCCATCTGGACCATGCACAGTAATTGGCACCATGGACTTCCCAGAGGTTCGCAAATATTTCGCAAGATCGTCCCGCGATTTTCGTCAGCCACTGTCGCACAGTGATTGGGTGCCGAAATATGCCCTCCGCTTGAGAATACCCCCATATCCTATATCTGAAGCATCTGTTTCGACTATCATCTAAGACTGGATCAGGCAATGGTAATGATGGTTTAGAACTACTTTCAGCTTGCTGATTTGCAGTTTGAACAGCTTGCTGATTTGCAGTTTGACCAGGGAATGCTAGTTTAGAATTTTCTAATAATTCTATCCTAACATTGGTTTGAAGTTGCTGTAATTGTTGATCATTGACTTGTTTCTTCAAGTCTTTGATTTGGGTTTTGAGAATTCTAACCTCTTCTTGAAGTTCTCCGGTGGTAACCTGTTTGAAAAGGTTTTGAGTAGGGTATTTTTCAAATATTTTATTGATATTGTAAGGTTCTAGGTTATTGGCCTTTTGTTCACTGGTAATGATTTCCCTAAGGTCGAGCAGATATTTTTTCTTGAGCTCTGGATCATCTATCTTGTCAATGATGTCTAGCAGGAATTGTTTATCAACTTTATTCCTACTAATCATGTTGATGTGGGGACAGTTACAAATGCCTTCAGAGCAATTGCAACTTTGAACAGAATCACTATCACTAGTGGTTTGATCTATCTGTTGGATGAGCTCATCAGATGACTCTGACGTTTGAACACTAGAATCTTCACTAAGAAGGAGTTGAGCAAATTTGGATCTAAGGTCTTCTTGGTCCTTGAAAATTTCATTGATCTTATTTTTGGTCCTACAGTTATTGGATGTATGGCCTGGTTTCTTACAAGTCCAACAAACAATGTTTTTGTTTTTGGGCTTATAACCTTTCCTATGTTTCTTGGGTCTTGAATAGTATTGATCATGGTTTTGGGCTTTTTGTTTTCTGGGCTTTGGGTAGTAAGAAATTTGTTTGGGCCTAAATTTCTTCCTACGGGATGGAGCCTGTATTTGTTCATATCCATATTGAGCACAAAAATTACCTACAGTTTGACTAAAAGAAAACTTATCAGTCTTCCTCTTTTCTTTTTGTTCTTGGCAAAGGGCTAAGCCTTCTTTTTTGACAAAAGCAAAGAGTTGACCGTAAGTGATTGTATTCCATGGGATTGAACCTCCTCCTGTAAAGTCTACTAATTTTTTGAGTACTCTATCAGAAAAGAATTTGGGCAAACCTGCAATAAATCTTTCTTTCCAAAAAGAAGCATTACAGTCTTGGCGTTGGAATATATGTGTAATGAACACATCTTTATACCAACGAAAGTCTCCTAAGGTTGGACACATAAGATTGGTCAAAACAATCTTTGAGCTTTGTAATTCCTCTTGAGGGTTGCCTACGAAGTGCATACCTATGGTGTGTATGAGTACTTCTACGGCATTTTGTACTTCTTGTTCGGTTGTGAAACCGTCCTCATCTTCTACTTGGTATGTTTCTACATGGTTGAGAATGACATCTTGATCTAGTTTACTTAAGCTATTGTCCCACCAATACCTTAAGGAACCTGTGAATCCTGCAACAATATACTTTGCTGCAGCATGGTCAGAATGTTTGAGGGCTTGATAGGCTAGAGCAGCCATACCTATTTCCTAAAGCAAATTCATAATCTCATATTCAGATCTACCATCTATGTTCCATTCATAAATGGCTTCACCTGTATATTGAGTAGTTATGAACTTTGAGCGTTCTTCATATTGAAGGTTGGGTGGAGTTGGTCTAGGATAATAATTCCTAGTGTTTGACTCTTGATTAAACTTGGGCCTTGATCTGCGTTGAATTCTATCTATTTGGATAGACTCATCAGAATTAGATTGAACAGTTTTGGATTCATGGATAACATTGATATTGGGCTTGGATGAACCTGGTAATTGGGCCAATTGTTTATTGATTTGGTCAAGTAATTCTATCTTCCTAAAGGTAATGGGCTCTTTTGAGTTTGATGGCAAATTATAGGGCTTGAACAGAGGTGGTGAAATGTTTGAAGGAAATTGGGCCGACTGTTTGGGCTGGAGATTGTCTACCTTGTCTTCTATACGACTAACCTGATTGGCTACCGTATGAAGGATTTGGCTTTGGAAATTGTTTTGTTCATAGACTTTCTTGATATCACCTAAGGTGGATGGATCAGTATTGGGCTTGTTCTCGGCAATTTTGAAAGGAGATGCAGGGATACTGGTTTCTAGGTCATGAAATCTACCAAGGTACTATTCAACCCATCAATAGATCAATTGAATTTGCTTCAAAATTTCCAGATGAGATTAAGGACAAAACCCAGCTACGAAGATTCTTAGGATCACTCAATTACGTAGCTGATTTCTTTCCTAATCTTAGGACTTTGTGTCAACCCTTGTACAGTAGACTTCAGAAGAACCCACCATCATGGTCGGATCAACATACCCAAGTGGTCAAGATGATCAAATCTAAGGTCAAGATTATTCCATATTTAACTTTACCAAACCCTAGTGCTAATCTGATAGTCGAAACAGATGCTTCAGATATAGGATATAGGGGTATTCTTAAGCAAAAAATGGAAGGGACAAAAGAATCAATTGTGAGATACCATTCAGGTATATGGTTAGGTGCTCAAAAGAATTATTCAACCATTAAAAAAGAAATTTTATCAATTGTCTTATGCATCATGAAATTTCAAGATGATTTGTTCAATAAAACTTTTCTTTTACGCATTGATTGCAAGTCTGTAAAAGAAGTTTTAGAAAAAGATGTCAAGAATCTTGTTTCAAAACAAATCTTTGCCAGATGGCAAGCCATCCTTTCAAATTTTGATTTTTCAATCGCCTATATAAAGGGTGAAGAGAATTCCTTGCCAAATTATCTCACTCGAGAATTGTTACAAGGAAAAACAGATCAAACACTGAGTGTGTGTGTTCAAAAATGAGTGACAAACACCAACAGAGAATGAAGGCTCAAGACTATGCTATGAAGGCTCCACGAACAGGTAAAAAATCCCTGACTCCCGTTTCTCAATATTCCCCACTTACTTTCTCAAATGTTCTCAAATCTCAAGCGTCACCTACGCTATCTGGGTCATCTACCCAGCCACCTGGGTCATCTACCCAGCAAAAATCCAATTCAAAATCCCTTTATCAAACCAAAGCTCAAAGAGAATATATTCAAATTACACCATTTGGTGTTCCTGTAACAAGAAGAGAAGCCCACGGCCTTACTCAAAGACTATTCCCTTCAAACACCCATCATCTTAATGCTCAACCATACAAAACCCGTCAATTCTACGAATTAATCCTTGTGGATACAAATTCTGTAGATATTGTGCACAATAAAGACCCAAAACACCCTGATCAAATTGCATATTCAACATGCAAAATCAAGAAAATATGTTGTTCAAGTGACTTTATCTCAATGTATGCAGAGAAAGATTTCTCTGTAAATTATATGCCCCAAAGTTATAATTATGTGGACTACCAGCGTGCCTGGTACAATGCCTTTTATGTTCAACCATATGATCATTCATGGTTTTTCCAATTCCATGAGCAATGCCCAAAAACTACAATACCATCATGGTTCCAAGAATTGTGGTTTTTCTTTGGACCAGACAGCTCAATTTACCCTGACAAGATCAATCTTTTTTCATTACCATGGTATGTGGAAAAAGTATGCCCAACAGGTTTCATGCCTGAACTCAAGTTCCATGTTGACTTCCAAATCTCCTGAAAATTATCATGGAATTATTCAGTAGAACCATTTTACCCAAACTGTAATTTCTCTTTGGTAAGAGAATACAGGATAAAATGGTGGGACAAATACAATATGCGCAAAGTGGACATAACAACAATGATGCAATGGTTAGCCAGTGGACAGCAAATCCAGAAGGCTGTACAAGAGATATCCAGCAAGCCTCCGAGTGATTCTCGCCAGCCTGGATCAGCTTCACCTACCACGCCAACCAGCCAAATTCAAGTCACATGCTCAAAAGACAAAAAGAAGAAAAAGAAGATGTGCCAGAAGCTGTTTGATGATATTATCAAACACATGGAAGATGATGATGCCGCGTCATCCACGGGGTCCAATCCCGAGTATGACCCGTTTGCAAATCATGACCCTTTTGATTTCTAAAAGGGAATTATTGCTCAAAGACAAAGTGGAAGACGGTGGTCCCCACAGCAGGCTCAATTTTCAAAAATAACAGCAAGCTCAATTTTCCAAATATGCTCACCAAACCTTTTGGCCACAAAAGTCAAAAGTTGCCAACAGTGGTCCCCACAAGCTCAATTTTCAAAGAATCTCATCAAGTATGAAGACAAAGCATCTTTTGCAAAATTCAAAAGTTGCAATCAAGTGGAAGGAGAAGGCATCTTTGTTAAAGTCAAGAAATGCTTACTTATTTGTCAAGTTGTAATCAATTATTTTCTTTTCAAGTTGTATAAGTAAGTCCTCAATTCACTTAGTTCGGGGAGGCAAAAAACATACTCTTAGAACTTTGTGAAAACTTCCTTTGTAATCTTTCAACCTTTCAATTCAATAAAATCTTTTGTTCAAAATACATGTGGTACAGATCTTTTCATCAAGAGTTCTTTTTACACTCACCAATCACCAATTATTCTCCAGTTTTTGCAAATCGCACAATTCATTTTCAATTTTTTGAACCAGTCTATTACATACACATTCAAGTTCATCATTTCATTTTAGAAGATGACATTTTGGAAGAAGAGACGGTAATTATTGAAAAAGCATATTACTATCTTTCTTATAAAACTGCATACACCGACTCTTTCAAAATTGTCAAAGGTTTGATTCAATTTCGTCCAAAATATCAACATACTTTTGAATATTTTTATTAATTTATTTTTAACATTTTACTATCTTGTTCAATCCTGGGTCGTTATTGATCAACATACTTTTGAATATTTTTATTAATTTATTTTCAACATTTTACTATCTTGTACAATCCTGGACCATGCACAGTAATCGGCACCATGGACTTCCCAGAGGTTCGCAAACCTTTCGCAAGATCGTCCCGCGATTTTAGTCCAACACTACCGTACAGTGATTGGGTGCTGAAAAATGCCGCGCGAGAAACCTAAAGTTGTGCCATCCGGACCATGCACAGTAATCGGCACCATGGACTTCCCAGAGGTTCGCAAATATTTCGCAAGATCGTCCCGCGATTTTCGTCAGCCACTGTCGCACAGTGATTGGGTGCCGAAATATGCCCTCCGAATATCCTAATGTTGTGGCAACCGAACCATCTATAGTATGCGGCACCATGCACTTCCCAAAGGTTCGCAACCATTCCGCAAGATCGTCCCGCGATTTTAGTCCAAGACTGCTGCACAGTGATTGAGTGCCGAAAAATGCCGCGCGACAAGCCTAAACTTGTGCCATCTGGACCACGCACAGTAAGCGGCGCCATGGAATTCCCAAAGGTTTGCCAAACTTCCGCAAGATCGTCCCGCGATTTTCGTCCACCACTGCCGCACAGTGATTCGGTGCCGAAAAATGCTGCACGGCGAACCTAAAGTTTTGCCATAAGGACCACGCACAGTAAATGGCACCATGGACATCCAAAGGTTCGCAAACCTTTCGTAAGATCGTCCCGCCATTTTAGTCCAAAACGGCCGCACAGTGATTGGGTGCCAAAAAATGCCGTGCGAGAAACCTAAAGTTCTGCCATCAGGACCATGCACAGTAAGCGGCAACATGGACTTCCCAAAGGTTCGCAAACCTTTCGCAAGATAGTCCGCGATTTTAGTCCAACACTGCCGCACAGTAATTGGGTGCCGAAAAAGGCCGCGCGACAAACATAAAGTTGTGCCGCATGACCATGCACGGTAAGCGGCACCATGGACTTCCCAAAGGTTCGCAAACCTTTCGCAAGATCGTCCCGCCATTTTAGTCCAACACTGCCGCACAGTAATTGGGTGCCAAAAAATGCCGTGCGAGAAACCTAAAGTTGTGCCATCAGGACCATGCACAGTAAGCGGCACCATGGACTTCCCAAAGGTTCGCAAACCTTTCGCAAGATAGTCCGCGATTTTAGTCCAACACTGCCGCACAGTAATTGGGTGCCGAAAAAGGCCGCGCGACAAACATAAAGTTGTGCCGTCATGACCATGCACAGTAAGCGGCACCATGGACTTCCCAAAGGTTCGCAAACCTTTTGCAAGATCGTCCCGCCATTTTAGTCCAAAACGGCCGCACAGTGATTGGGTGCCAAAAACTGCCCCGCGACTATCCTAATGTTGTGGCAACCGGACCATCTATAGTATGTGGCGCCATGCACTTCCCAAAGGTTCGCAACCCTTCCACAAGATCGTCCCGCGATTTTAGTCCAACACTGCAGCACAGTGATTGGGTGTCGAAAAATGCTGCGCGAGAAACCTAAAGTTGTGCCATAAGGATCATGCACAGTAAGCAGCCCCATGCACTTCCCAAAGGTTCGCAACCCTTCCGCAAGATCGTCCCGCGATTTTAGTCCAACACAGCCACACAGTGATTGGGTGCCAAAAAATGCCGCGTGAGAAACCTAATGTTGTGCCATCAGGACCATGCACAGTAATCGGCACCATGGACTTCCCAGAGGTTCGCAAACCTTTCGCAAGATCGTCCCGCGATTTTCGTCCACCACTGCCGCACAGTGCATTTTTGCCGAAAAGTCCCGGCAACAAGCCTAAAGTTGTGCCATCCAAACCATGCACAGTAAGTGGCACCATGGACTTGCCAAAGGTTCGCAAACCTTTCGCAAGATCGTCCCGCGATTTTCGTCCACCACTGCCGCACAGTACATTTTTGCTGAAAAGTCCCGGCAACAAGCCTAAAGTTGTGCCATCCATACCATGCACAGTAAGTGGCACCACGGACTTGCCAAAGGTTCGCAAACCTTTCACAAGATCGTCCTGCGATTTTCGTCCACCACTGCCGCACAGTACATTTTTGCCGAAAAGTCCCGGCAACAAGCCTAAAGTTGTGCCATCCAAACCATGCACAGTAAGTGGCACCATGGACTTGCCAAAGGTTCGCAAACCATCCGCAAGATCGTCCCGCGATTTTCGTCCACCACTGCTGCACAGTGATTGGGTGCCAAAAAATGCCACGCAACAAGCCTAAACTTGTGCCATCCGGACCACGCACAGTAGGCGGCACCATGGACTTCCCGAAGGTTCGCAAAACTTCCGCAAGATTGTCCTGCGATTTTCGTCCACCACTGCCGCACAGTGATTGGGTGCTGAAGAATGCCCCGAGACTATCCTAATGTTGTGGCAACCGGATCATCTATAGTATGTGGCACCATGCACTTCCCAAAGGTTCGCAAACCTTCTGCAAGATCGTCCCGCGATTTTAGTCCAACACTGCCGCACAGTGATTGGGTGCCGAAAAAGGCAGCGCGAGAAATCTAAAGTTGTGCCATCAGGACCATGCACAGTAATCGGCACCATGGACTTCCCAGAGGTTCGCAAACCTTTCGCAAGATCGTCCCGCGATTTTCGTCCACCACTGCCGCACAGTGCATTTTTGCCGAAAAGTCCCGGCAACAAGCCTAAAGTTGTGCCATCCATACCATGCACAGTAAGTGGCACCACGGACTTCCCAAAGGTTTGCAAAACTTCCGCAAGATCGTCCCGTGATTTTCGTCCACCACTGCCGCACAGTGATTGGGTGCCGAAAAATGTTCCGCGAATATCCTAAAGTTGTGGCAACCAGACCATTGATAGTATGCGGCACCATGCACTTCCCAAAGGTTTTCAAACCTTCCGCAAGATCGTCCTGCGATTTTAGTCCAACACTGCCGCACAGTGATTGGGTGCTGAAAAATGCTGCACGACAAACCTAAAGTTTTGCCATAAGGACCATGCACAGTAAACGGCACCATGGACTTCCAAAGGTTCGCAAACCTTTCGCAAGATAGTCCGCGACTTTAGTCCAACACTGCCGCACACTGATTGGGTGCCAAAAAATGCCCTGCGACTATCCGAAAGTTGTGGCAACCGGACCTTCGATAGTATGCGGCACCATGCACTTCCAAAAGGTTCGCAAACCTTCCACAAGATCGTCCCGCGATTTTAATCCAACACTGCTGCACAGTGATTGGGTGCCGAAAAATGCCGCGCGAGAAACCTAAAGTTGTGCCATCAGGACCATGCACAGTAAGCGGC